>CM070015.1:18231543-18831543 GCA_036247105.1 Cirrhinus mrigala
ATTGTGACAAGGCGGCTGTACAGTATTAGATAGGAAACAGTACATCAACAATGCCAAAGGCAACAGTAAACACTCACATTTTAGGTAAAGGTAGTTAATCAAAAACAATAAAATAAAATGCAATATTGTGTTGAGAGAAAGTGTCCCCAACTAAGCAAGCCAGAGGCGACAGCGGCAAGGAACCAAAACTCCATCGGTGACAAATAGAGAAAAAAACCTTGGGAGAAACCAGGCTCAGTCGGGGGGCCAGTTCTCCTCTGGCCAAAGGTCCCGTGGTCTTGTGCCGACAGCCGTCTAGGTGACGAGGTCTTCACTGTGGATCCGTCTCTGGGGCTCATCTAGTTGATGTGGACTCCGATGACATTCAGGGCTGTAGAGGTCGTCACTAGGTGCTGATCCACCATCTGGGCTGGGTTCGGACTGGATCCGGGGGACTGCAGTGACCATCTGATCTGGATACGGACTGGATCTGGTGGTTAATGTGACCTCGGGATAAGAGAGAAACAGACTAATATTAGCGTAGATGCCATTCTTCTGACGATGCACTGAGTACATCGGGTGTTATGGGAAGTGTTCCCGGTTCCGGTTGACCTAATTAATGCAGCCTAACAATCCTTTAACGGATTTGAATTATAAGAATATGTTGATGTGTTATGTGTAAGCAAGGTTAAAGAGATGGGTCTTTAATCTAGATTTAAACTGACAGAGTGTGTCTGCGTCCCGAACATTGTAGGGTAGATTGTTCCAGAGTTTGGGCGCTAGATAAGAAAATGATCTCCCGCCCGCGGTTGATTTTGATATTCTAGGTATTATCAAATTGCCAGAGTTTTGAGAACGCAGCGGACGTGAGGGACTATAATGTGATAGGAGCTCGCTCAGGTACTGAGGAGCTAAACCATTAAGGGCTTTGTAAGTAATTAGCAAGATTTTAAAATCTATACGATGTTTAATAGGGAGCCAGTGCAGTGTAGACAGAACCGGGCTAATATGATCATACTTTTTGGTTCTAGTAAGAACTCTAGCTGCTGCATTTTGGACCAGCTGGAGTTTGTTTATTAAGCGGGCAGAACAACCACCCAATAAAGCATTACAATAATCTAACCGTGAGGTCATAAATGCATGAATTAATGTTTCAGCATTTGACATTGATAGCATAGGTCGGAGTTTAGATATATTTTTGAGATGGAAAAATGCAGTTTTGCAAATACTAGAGATGTGGTTTTCAAAGGAAAGATTACCATCAAATAGCACACCTAGGTTCCTAACTGATGACGAAGAATTGACAGAGCAGCCATCCAGTATTAGACAGTGTTGTAGGTTATTACACGCTGAGGTTTTAGGCCCAATAATTAACACCTCTGTTTTTTCAGAATTTAGCAGTAAGAAATTACTTGTCATCCAATTTTTTAACTCAACTACACAATCCATTAGTTTTTCAAATTGGTACGTTTCGCCGGGCCGCGAAGAAATATAGAGCTGGGTATCATCAGCGTAGCAGTGAAAGCTAACACCATATTTCCTGATGATATCACCCAGGGGTAACATGTAAAGCGTAAAGAGTAATGGCCCTAGTACTGAGCCTTGCGGTACTCCATACTGCACTTGTGATCGATATGATACCTTTTCATTTACTACCACGAATTGATGGCGGTCAGATAGGTACGATTTGAACCATGCCAATGCACTACCACTAATGCCAACATAATTCTCAAGTCTATTCAAGAGAATGTTGTGGTCAACAGTATCAAACGCAGCACTAAGATCCAGTAGCACTAACAGAGAGATACAACCACGATCAGATGACAAGAGTAGATCATTTGTAACTCTAATAAGAGCAGTCTCAGTACTATGGTATGGTCTAAAACCTGACTGAAAATCCTCACAGATATCATATTTCTGTAGGAAGGAAGATAATTGTGAGGATACAACCTTTTCTAATATCTTTGATAGAAATGGGAGATTCGAGATAGGTCTGTAATTAGTCAATTCGTTGGGGTCAAGTTGTGGTTTTTTAATTAGAGGCTTAATAGCAGCCAGTTTGAAGGTTTTGGGGACATATCCTAATGACAGTGATGAATTAATAATATTTAGCAGAGGATCTATGAGATCTGGAAGCAAGTCTTTTAGTAGCCTAGATGGAATAGGGTCTAGCATACAAGTTGTTGGTTTAGATGATTTAACAAGTTTATACAATTCTTCCTGACCTATAGTAGAGAATGAGTGGAATTGTTCCCCAGGAAATCTATAGCGCACTATCTGATGCGACACTGTAATTGACGGCTGCATGGTGACAATTTTGTCTCTAATTGTATCGATCTTAGAAGTAAAGTAGTTCATGAAGTCATTACTGCTATGCTGATGGGCACAGTCAGTGCCTGTTGGTTCTTTATTTTTTGTTAACTTAGCCACTGTATTGAATAAATACCTAGGGTTATGTTTGTTTTCTTCTAAAAGAGTCGAAAAGTAATCAGATCTGGCAGATTTTAATGCTTTTCTGTACGATAGGGTACATTCCCGCCAAGCAGTACGAAAAACCTCTAATTTTGTTTTCCTCCAGCTGCGCTCCATTTTCCGGGCTGCTCTCTTTAGGGCGCGAGTGTGCTCGTTATACCACGGGGTCGGACAGTTTTCCTTAATCTTCCTAAGGCGCAGAGGAGCGACCGTATCTAGAGTCCTGGAAAAGAGAGAGCCAATAGTTTCTGTTACATCATCAAGTTTTTCTGAGCTATTGGACATGCTGAGGAATTCAGATAAATCAGGAAGATTACTTAGAAAGCAATCTTTTGTAGTAGAAGTGATGGTTCTACCATACTTGTAATAAGGAGTTGAATTTACAGTTTTAGTTATCTGGAGTATACACGAGACTAGATAATGATCAGAGATATCATCACTTTGCTGCAGAATCTCAACGGCATTGACATCAATTCCATGTGACAGTATTAAGTCTAGAGTATGATTTCGACAATGAGTGGGACCTGACACGTGTTGTCTAACTCCAATAGAATTTAGAATGTCTGTAAATGCAGCTGCCAGTGCATCATTTTCAATATCAACATGGATGTTAAAGTCACCTACTATTAAGACCTTATCTGTAGCCAACACCAGCTCAGATATAAAATCAGCGAATTCTTTAAGAAAATCTGTATGGTGCCCTGGTGGCCTGTATACAGTAGCAAGTACAAACGTCATGGGGGATTTATCATTAACACTTGTTTCTCTGGATAATGTTATATGAAGCACCATTACTTCAAACGAGTTATACATGAAATCCGCTCTCTGTGAAACACTAAAAATATTGCTATAAA
Source organism: Cirrhinus mrigala (assembly GCA_036247105.1). NCBI lineage: Eukaryota > Metazoa > Chordata > Actinopteri > Cypriniformes > Cyprinidae > Cirrhinus > Cirrhinus mrigala. The sequence continues at coordinate 18,234,849 of CM070015.1, forward strand.
TTGTAGAAACACCTCCCCCTTTACCTTTTAGACGTGGCTCATGTTTATAACAGTAATCATGAGGGGTAGACTCGTTTAAGATAATGTAATCTTCTGATTTTAGCCAGGTTTCTGTCAAACATAGCACATCTAGGTTATGATCAATGATCATATCATTTACAAAAAGCGCTTTTGTGGAAAGGGACCTGATATTCAAAAGGCCGAGTTTTATCATTTGTTTCTCTGTATTATGTAAATTTTTAATTTGTTGAACGTTGATTAGATTGTTACTCTTAAATTGGTTTGGACGTCTTTTGTATTGTCTAGCTCGGGGAACAGACACAGTCTCTATAGCATGATATCTAGGTGTAAGGGTCTCTATGTGCTGAGAATTAACTGATTTTGGTGACGTGAGGCGGCTAGCAGACGGTCGGATTAGCCAGTCTGTCTGCTTCCTGACCTGGGCCCCAGTTAGTCAAGTGCAAACTCTAAGACTATATGCCATATTACTAGAGAGAAGAGCAGCACCACCCCTGGAGGGATGAAGACCATCTCTTTTCAACAGGTCAGGTCTGCCCCAAAAACTTGTCCAATTGTCTATGAAACCTATGTTATTCTGCGGGCACCACTTAGACATCCAGCCATTTAGTGACGACAGTCTGCTATGTATCTCGTCACCACGATACGCAGGGAGGGGGCCAGAGCAAATTACAGTGTCTGACATAGTACTTGCAAGTTCACACACCTCTTTAACATTATTTTTAGTGATCTCCGACTGGCGAAGTCGAACATCATTTGTGCCGACGTGAATAACGATCTTACTGAATTTACGTTTAGCATTAGCCAGCACTTTTAAATTTGCCAAGATGTCAGGCGCTCTGGCTCCCGGTAAACATTGGACTATGGTGGCTGGTGTCTCTATTTTCACGTTCCGTACAATAGAATCGCCAATAACTAGAGCACTTTCATCAGGTTTCTCAGTGGGTGCGTCACTGAGTGGGGAGAACCTGTTTGATGTTCTGATCGGAACGGAAGAGCGGTGTTTTGACCCGCGACTATGCCGTCTCACAGTCACCCAGTTGCCCTGCTGCAAAGGCGAAGTTACCGGAACCGAACAATGTACGGGACTTCCTAAGCTAGTCGCATCCAAAGCCGTATCTAATGCCCTTGCATTCTTACTATCCTCGATTAAAGTTTGGATGCGTGTCTCTAGTTCTGAAATCTTCTCTGTCAGCCTAACTATTTCCCTGCATTTATCACATGTGAATCCCTCGCTGCCGACAGAGATTGATAAACTATACATATGACAGGTGATGCAGGTTACCAGGAAAGGAGAAGAAGCCATTACTCACCGTAGTGGTAGAACGATTTCAACTCACCACTGTTGTCTGATGAAACTTGTGTAGAAAAGGCGTAGAGAAAAAGTAAAAGTGAATGGCAAGCTAACCGGCTAACACACTACAAACACGCTGCACTCGCGGTTGTAGAATAAAAACGAGCGATCAACGAGAGCGAGGAAAAAAGGAAAGCGGTAGTAGACCTGAATAGAGACGTGAGTGGGAACGCAAATGGCAGGCTAACCGGCAAACGGAATGCTAACGCACAGCCCGGCGTTGCACTCGCGGTTATAGATTAAAAGCGAGCGATCGGATTAGTTTGATGGATAATAACAGAAATCTGGTGGGGAAAAGCTATATTTTATCACTTTAAACAACAGAAAGTAATAGTAAAATAGAGATTTCCTCAGAAGAATAAAACGCTAGGGAGCCACAAACGCACACCACTCTGCATCACACCAACAGAGGCCGCTCCCACGATAGTTGATTGACATGAGCCTCTTACCACAGACCAGCTGTCACAGTCCAGTGACTTTCCTTGTTTCGATGCCAGAGCAGGGATGTAAGTTAGACAAGAATATCTCCAATTGAGCGATTGAGGTGTTGTGTTGCTGGATGTAATAATGAAGTGGTGGTCACTTACTCCCGACATCTGAGCCGCTGAAGATGCAGTGGATTACGTTTGTTTGGGTAATGGAATGCGCCTCCCGATCTACATATATCCGTCTATGTTCACACGAATCATTCGTGATCCAGCTTCACTTACAGCAGAAGTGTGTATAAGCATTTTTTTATGAATCTTTGCGATCGCCTTTCCTTATAACATGGTAGTTTAGCGGCTAAATGCGGCTAAAGTAAACAAGCTCATCATTCCACAGAGAGAAGAGAGGGGCGGGGCGAGCAGAGCTCATTTGCATTTAAAGGAACAACCCCTTAGAATGAGATGATTTTTGCAGAGCTCATTTTGACAAGGTAAAAAGGGTGTTGTTTTACAAAACCATTGAGAATTTTTAATCAAAGTATATTATAGACTATTATAGACTTTCATTAAGACCCTAAAGAATCATATCAACTTGTGGAAAATGGGCATCCGATGACCCCTTTAAAGATTGGTGGATTTCACCTTCATCCTTGTGCAAGTTCATTCGTCTGACACATGTTGTGACAAATATTGTGATCAATAGTATTTTTGTAATGCTATAAATGTCTTTACTGTCTCACTTAATCAGTTTAATGCCTTATTGATAAATTATTTTCTTAAAAAAGAAGAAAAAAAAAAAAAACCTTGCACACCCCAGAACTTTTGAACAGTGGTTTAGTCAATTCTATACATACTTGGACGAAGATTAGAATTTTGTTAAAGTCCATAATTGAACACTTGAACCAGCTGTGTTAGCCCTAGTGAAAAATGAATACATAAATGTATTTGAAATACATTTATTTCATGTTAAGTATACTACAAATACATTTACATATTTATGTACTTGCATAAAAAATACCCTGTAATTGTACTTTTAGTATACTAAACCGATATACTTAAAGTTTGCTAAATTGGACTAATTTTGTACTTAATGCACTTGTATGGACGAAGTGATGAGATCCAACTAAAGATATATTTAAGTATGTTGGATTGTGAACCTATTGCAAGTGTGCTTCAGGTATCTTGCATTTAAAGACCAATATTATTCAAAGATCATACAACCCTAATTACATTTTAGACTTAATATTAAGAAATGTGCATTGTGCACAAGTAGCACTCCAAATTAATTTTAATTAAAAATTTTATATCATTAAGTCTTTAGCGGTATGTCAGTACTTATGTTAACAGATTTGAACTGTACTTAGTATGAAATACATTTATTTTAAATATATTGCTTTTTCTTTCTTTCTTTCTTTTTCTAGGGAGAGCAGGCCTTGTTGGAAAACTCCCTCACAGACTGACTGGTGACTGAAATAGAAAACAACCTACAACCTTCCTCTCCAACCACAACTGTCACATTAAGGTAATAAAGAAATTCAGGTGTGTATATGCGTTTGCTCCCTTGGGTGTCAATGTATTTCCTCAGGCTGTAAATATGAGCCTGTCATGGGTCTCTAAATGGAAGTTTGGTGAAGGAGAACATGTTGTGCTACCCATAACCCACACAGATGTCTCTTTCTCCCTCCCATCTCTTTGTGTTGTATCCCTCGAAGGCTAATTTTCAGCTGGAGGGTTTTTATACTGCTTATTCTGGCCGTGCTTTTGTACCTGCACTCGTGTAAGGAGCATACATAGTGTAACGTCATCCTTGTGCATTTGGTCATGCTCCAGTCTCTTTGTTGGTGGGTTTTGTGTGTAGCTGTCCAGTCTTTCATCTCTTACCCTTTTCTTTGCTGTCATCTGGTAAAAGCTTTGGAGTGTGTGCTGTGAAGAGCAGAGAACAGGCTTTCACTAGAGGTGCTCAAACTAACATGACAGAGCAGGAGACGGGGAAACTGAGCTAAAAGACCACAGAATGACGGGGAGGAGCTGTTATATCCTCACTCGCGCTTTACCTAGCAACCCTAGCGAATTCACAGCATTTATGAATGAAACACAGCATGCATTAAAGAGCACGTTTAAATAGACAACTAACAAATGAATGAGCTCTTTTAGCTGGTGTATGTTATTTTACATATACATACTGTTTTCAACATCAGTGTTTTCAACAAATCAGCATATTAGAATGATTTCTGAAGGATTGTTTGACACTGAAGGCTGAAGTAATGGCTGCTGAAAATTCAGCTTTTCCATCGCAGGAATAAGTTACATTTTATAAATATGTTACAATACAAAATGGTTGTTTTAAATCGTTGTTATTATTATTTGCTGAATATTCTTCAAATATTAACAGATTCCCTCTCTGAATGAGACAGAAGATGTGTGATCTCCATATGTTCTCTTCTTTCATTGCACTCTTGCATATTTCTTGTGCATTTCTGGAGTAATTCTGCTCCCTAGTGTCTGTCTCTCTTATTCCTTGCTGCAGGAAGAGATGAAGAAGACAGGGAAATATGCTTTGAGAAATTAAAGATTTGCTGTTTTCCGCTGCTGTATAATCAACCTGCACATACACATGCCAAAAAGATTATGAGTATTTTGCTTCTTTAAACTTGTGTTTGCTTGTAGAATTTCTCCACACACACAGCAAGTCATATAAGGTGAACAGAACTGAGTGAAACATTCGTAAGAATATGCGAGAGCCCTCGTGTTATTAAAGATGTTGCTTTTTGATTCAGCCATACTTACCCCTCATTTTCTCTTTCTCTACTTCTCTTCTTTCTTTTATAAAGTCATTTGACTTTCTCTTCTCCACCCTCTGGTTATAGCTTTCCTAATTTAATTCTGACCTTTCCATGTATTCACACCTATATCCCACAGACGGCGCAAAAGGAAGAGAGATTTCAGAGTTTTTTTAGTTTCAATTGAAAATTTGAAGGTTGTAATTGAAAGAGCGCTCGAAGGGATGGTTGGAGAAATTAGGTGATATTCATTTTTATACTTCTGCTTTACTTTCACCCTGAGAGAAGAATGGACACAGGCTTCAATATAGACACCATGATGGACTTGAAATGAAGAAACAGCCATCAGTGTTTGTCCTCGTATGACCATCACAGACAGAAATAGCTTGTTTTCTTCCTTTTGCAGCGGTTACGTGTTCATGAGATGCTCAAGGATGAAACGAAAGCTTCAAGCTTTCATACATGGCTTGATTTTATTCCACTCGAATCTGTCTACTCCAGGTGCATTGCAAGAATCTGAAAAGGTACAAAAGGTACTCTTTTTTTTTTCGTTGTAGCAATGAGAGATCCATTAATAGTCAATATGTAGACAATATGAAGCACCCTGAGTTTACTTTTCAATATCCTTACCTTCCTTCTCTCAAGATTCAGAATTCTTGGTTCCCAAGTGCACAAGAGTAATTTGAGAAATCAGACCCTGGGGTGTTTTTAAACAAACCAACTCTTTTTTTTTTTTTTCTTCATCATGTGACAATTTCCTCAATGGTTACTTTCGCCTAGCCTAGCCACACACACATACACACCCCGAGGACATGAGCGATTAGGTGATACATCAGCCTGTCCTCTGCCAAGAAAGACAGGGAAGGAGAAAGCGATGCAGGAGGAGGGCAAGATCAGACGCGCTCTGTGTGCAAGAGGGCAAATTTGATTGCCAATTACTCCCAGATTAGATGCATCTCCATTTGGAGTAGATGGGTTTGGGGTAGCAGCCAGAGGCTATTTGACCTCCGATGATTTAGGCGTCACCCCTCTGACCCAGAGAACATTATTCATGTAATCAGTTTCAACCAGACAGCAGATGCCACTTCCTGTTTAAACCAAAAAAAGCACACACGCACTCATAAGGACACCCACATATGGATGCGTTTTTGAAGTACTAATTTGATAAACCTCTACCCTGATGGTACAGTAATATAATCACAGCCAGTCCCCTGAGATCAGTCCTAATGTGATCTTCAGATCCACTGAGATAACCAAAGAGTGTGTAAAAGTGGGCAATTGGATTATGTGGTGTCGCTAATGGCCCGATGTGCATGTTACAGGAAACAAAAGAAAAGATTTACGCACTTGAAAGCTTTGAGGGAATTTAATCTAGCTGTATGCACACTCACTTGAGAGCTATTGTTAATAAAACAAGAAAAATTGTTGTCAAGTGCCAAGTCCTTGTTGCAGTGCGCATGTGAAATTCTGTACAAGTCTCTTTGTGTCAATTTGGAGCTTACTAGACAGTGTAACTGTAACACTGGGCTAATGGTAAGTATTAGAGTAATTCTTAACTGTGTTTTTAACCCTTTAAATTTAGACTTTGTTAGGAAAAAATGCATATTGAAAACAAAATAAGGTGTTTAATATGAGCAAACAGTGTAGATGACACTGACTCACCCCTTATTTATACTGCACACGGCTGCAGTGCATTTCAGAACATTCCAGAAGCAAAGAATTCACAAGACCACGTGTTTTGCCTGTCTGACGTTGTTTTTCTTGATTTTTTTTGTCTTCGAATATGGGTAAGTTGTCTAAATGAACCTCTCATCATCCATATCTGGTCTCCTAGCAAGCACATAGTGATGTGAAATACAATTGGGAGTCTGCACATGGTGTTTATTTTGACATTGACAGGATTTTTTGACTTTTATTTTGTATTTGCTGTGTGGCTCGATGCCTATCTTTAGCGTAGTGGCGTGGAGAGTGTGCTGTATAAATAAGGGATCCGAATATGTGCTACTTGGTCTGTTTTAATAGAATTAATGAAAACGTTAAATAACAGCTCAGTATACATCAGGTCAATAAAAACAAAGTAAATTGACTTAATTTACATTTTTTGCATTAGTTTTGTGTTTTTGCTGTGTGGCTTGGATGTGGCGTCTGTCAAAAATAGGCTAGATGCCTATCTTTAGCAGAGTGGCGCAGAGAGCGTGCAGTGTAAATAAGGGGTCCGAATATGTGTTACTTGGTCTGTTTTAACAGAATTAATGAAAATGCTAAATAACAGTTCAATATTCAACAGTTCAATGAAAACAAACTGACTTTATATAATTTACATTTCTTGCTCTTTTTTTTTTTTTTTGTTTGAATGAATCGGTTAAGTAAATGTCCAAATGACTCGCTCAATAGGACCTTGTTCAACCCAGGCTCATTGAAGATACTGTACGTGCCTTTATATTAATTTCTGCAACATCGTTATTATGTACCTTACTGCACGTTTCGTGTCAGTTTCAATGTGAAATGTCCAGAGAGTGCTGCTAAAACACACATTTATTATGTGACAGTGGCACGTTTTTATTTCGTTTGCACAGGCACGTATTGCTGTTTTTATTAAGCTGCTTGAGGTACATATTGTGACTGTTTAGAATATAAATATCAGGGGAGTATCGCTAAAAGTTACTAAAATGCTGTATTGTGTTGGAAATATCCCCTACACCAATCCCAAACCTAAATCTAACCAATAGTGTTAACAAATGCAAAAGTGATATAAAAACTCGTTTGGTGATTCAGCCATGCTATTTTAACTTCCTCATGTGGATTTGAACTGTTTTGTTAAATCGTAGTTTCACGGGGTTCGTACCGGAGTTCTTCATTGCTCAAGTGTAACGCTGTATGGCGTGAGCTACCAAGCAAACCTACTGAATTAGAAAACTCATGCATATGAAGCGGTATATGTGAAGACAATGTTCAGAAGTATCAGTTTTCAAATCGCGCAGGATGTTAAAATTGTTTTGAAGCCATAATATTATATTTTGCAAGTGTAAAAATTAGGCTTTGTTAACCCTCTGGGGTCTGAGGGTGTTTTGGCACCCTGGAGAAGTTTTGACAGGCGCTCACATTTGTGCTTTTTTCAATATCTTAAAAACATATTAATGGCTAAAGTCTGATTACATTGTAATCAGCACAAACTGAGCTACAATAATATGCAAGCAACATTAATGTACATGTTTGTGTTTTTGAAAAAACAACGTTTATGCGTAGTTAGTGAAAATCTAAAAAATTTAAGTCACTGAAATAAGGCCATGAAACATTCAGAACATTAGTTCACAAGACTTTTGAGAACTGGATGTGGTAGTCTAGAGTTTTTTCTACAAAATGATGTGAAACTCATCTCATTTACTCGTTTAGAAAACAATATATTGATTTAAATTTTCTAAGACATGTTTTGTGACTGAAAGGGAATATGCGAGGGAGTGACCGTTGAATATTTGGTGATTCACACCTGAGAGACAAAAGGCCCTCCTCTAATGGCCCATCAATGAGACTGTGACTGTCAGGTAGAAACAATGAGAGATTCAAAGAATGGAGTTTTAGACTATTTGTATTTTATTTACAACACAGTATCATCAAAACATACATAATGAAGGTCAAAAGCATATTGACTACACTGATCTAACCATAGAGATGTGAACAGACTTTGTGTCATTCCTGAGAACTGTTTTCTGAATTCTGTTCAACAAGTGAAATAAGTAAATTATACCTGATATTTAAGTGATTGCTGCTTCTTTCCATGGATTTAAAAAACAAAACTCATCATCAGTAGTCCAGGAAATTGTTTTACAATAAAAAAAAACTGTGTAGTTGAACATCTGATGTTGGTACAGCACTCTTCATGTAGCATTCATCTGTGGTGCATGTATCAGATCACTAGGGAAAAAAAAAAAAAACATCTGTAAGCATGTTAATATCAGAAGCATCTGTAATATATACATATAGTATGATTTTGTAGTCATAGACTCACACATGCTTTATATTATCTATAAAAAATGGCATTTTATGTCTGAGAAACTGCAGTGATTCATACAGAAGTTTTTTCAGCTTTGCAGAAATGTATACAAAGTCATGTATTTCCAATGAGCCTACGTTGACTTACTTTGTCTCATTCCTAAATGAATCAGTACATTTGAACGAATCAGTTAAGTGAATGATGAATCACTCTTCAGTGCCAGTCTTCAATGCTAATATGCTGATTTATTATCAATGTTGCAAACAGTTGTGCTGTTTAATATTTTTTGGAACCTGTGATACTTTTTTCAGGATTCTTTGATGAATAAAAAGTTATAAAGAACAGCATTTATTCAAAAATTGAAATCTTTTGTAACAGTACTGTTCAAAGTTTATGATGTCAATTTTTTCTTGCTTTTTTGTTTGAAAGAAATTAATACTTTTATTCAGCAAGGATGTGTTAAATTGATAAAAAAAAAAAAATAAATAAAAAAAAAGGTGATAGTAAAGACTAGTATCGTTAGAAAAGCACAATAGTTTCTATTTTGAATAAATTTCACATTCAACACATTCTGCATGTCCATCATTCATTCATCCACCCATCCATTCTATCCCATCATTCAACATAGTCATTCAACTTCTATCCAGAGTCCAGAGTTTTTCCCCTTCTTAATGTAAAAATAACTAAAACAGCCATTGTTTTCTACCTCGTATAACAGGCTTGTTTTTAACATATCAAATACCGTTAACCGTGACCGCCTGATGATGGTAATTGTAGCAGATGATTCAGCGCTTAGGTCAGGCTGTTGTGAGAGCCTGGTCATGATAGATGACCATGAAGAAAGATTCTGATTATCTTCCAAGCCCTCTGCTCCTTTGTGCTTAGCTCTTCAGCGCAAACACACAAATAAGCCCTAATGCACAAGGATGTAACAAAATACACAAGCACACAAAAACCTTTCTAAAAAAAGCACTGATGGGAAGCAAACCATCCATCACTGGTAAATATGACAAACACAATCAGAGCATCATTATTCCAGACCGAGTTTAATATGTGTAGCATTAGGAACATCGCTCTGTTTATCTGACCATTAAATCCAGTGTCCACTTGTGAAATGGATGTACAGAATGTAAAGAATAAGGCGGATGTGTAAAGCAAAGATGAGAGGAATACAGAGAATCTGGACGATTGCCCTGCGGCGTGCGGTGGAGATTTCAGACTGAGCTGGAGCTAATGCTTAACACATTATCAAACATTTGCTGACGATGAGATATGGCCCTGAGGGAAACATGTCTGTAGAACAGATTTGACCCACGAGCTCCCTGGAATCGGCTGAAGTCACCCACAAACACACAGACGTTGGCTTGAACCTTATTAGAATCTGGCTATGATCTTCCACGGAGGTAGTATTTCACAGTACATTTCATCACGTATCTTTGTGGAAGGTATGATTGTATGATTTTAGGGATATGATTCTGTTCACGAGCAGGAGAAAGAGGGATAATGGAGGAGAAAACAAGCTATAGACATTAGGTATTGTTATAAATCAAAAATCACCTGGCAATAGTTTGCACGTCATTTGTTTATTTATGAGGTAGTTCACATTTTAATGACCTGTCTGCACAAACAATATTAAAATATATGTACATAAATATATTTCAGTACATTTCAGCTTATACTTCCTCACATATGTGACCCTGGACCACAAACCCAGTCTTAATAGCATGGGTATATTTGTAGCAATAGCCAATAATACATTGTATGGGTCAAAATTATCGATTTTTCTTTTATTCCAAAAATCATTAGGATATTAAGTAAAGATCATGTTCCATGAATATATTTTGTACATTTCCTACTGTAAATATATCAAAACTATTTTTTGATTAGTAATATGCATTGCTAAGAACTTCATTTAGACAACTTTAAAGGCAATTTTCTCAATATTGTTTGCACCCTCAGATTTTCAAATAGCTTTCAAATATCTCGGCCAAATATTGTCCTGTTCTAACAAACCATACATCAATGGAAAGCTTATTATTTATTCAGCTTTCAAATGGTGTATAAATTTCAATTAAAAAAAAAAAAAAAAAAAAAAAAGGACCCTTATGACTGGTTTTGTGGTCCGGGGTCACATATTATAGACATTTTTAAATATATTCTCTAAATATGTCATGAAAAAAAAAAAAAAATATATATATATATATATATTTAGTTTAAATAAAAAACTATATTTATAGATTATTTTCTTATATTTGCATTTATCCTAAATGCATTTTGACATTGGAAATGTTTTTCTAACCCCTTTGAGTACATTTTATAGTATAATGTGGTATTTGAGGTTTTAATATGTTGTATGGGAATATTGGTTATCCTAAATTAGGATAGCTTAATAGTGGTTGGAAGGTTTTCCAGTCTGGCCAGCTGACTATAACTAAACAGCAGGCAGGGATACCAGAAAACCACTTTCTGCTGTTTTAAGCTTATTTTCCTCAGCAGGGATGTGTTTTAAAGCAAATGAAAATGAGTCAGATAGGAGGAGTGTTTGAAGCAAAAGAGGTAAGACAATAAATTTAAAGCGCTGTTTAACAGAGCTTGGCTGTGAATGTCTGAATTGCCAGTATGAGTTTGTCAGAAGCAGCAACACTACAGCTCTGCAGAGTTTTGTCCTGAACAATAATGTCACCTAGCACCCCAATTGTCCATTCCCAAAATCGCTCACTGAAATAGATCATTGATGCAAAGGGAAATGGAAACAAACATGACTCGTGCAAGGAGAGTAAATTACTTAAAGTAAACTGTTTGCGACATCATTGAATGCCTGTAACGTAGTGCACTGTAAAAAGTAGTTTGTTAAGTTTACTTAATTAAATTGCGCAAACTAGTTGCCCTAATTCAATTAAGTAATCTTAACTTAATTGTACTAAGTGTAATTTAATTAAATCTACTAACATATTAAAAGTATTCCTTACCTTTTTGAGTTCAATTTACTTAAGCCATTTAAGTTTTGTTAACTTAATTGAATCTGTGATCTGAGGAACATTGACTATGCTACTCAGAATTACTGACTCCCAGAATGCATGGCGGCATGAATAAATCAAGCAATTGCTTTGTTTTCCTGTTGTTGTTGTTGTTTGTTTGTTTTTATATATATATGCTGTCTTGTGTCAGTAGTAGCACAACAAGAAGAGCAAATAAAATGGTTATTGTTACAGCTGATAAAAATAAATAAAATTGAATTGTTACCTTTGTTGTGTTTAGTGAGCTGAATGTTGAAGTCTGTGAGAGACTCAAGTTTGGCAAGATATTGCCACAATTAAAGGATTATATCAACCTGAATAAAAGCTTCACAAAGTGTTCATGAAAAGCAATAAAATCATAAAAGCTCATTAATCAACACGAAAAGTACATTAGCTAATTATTTAATAAAAGGTTAGATCATCTTTTTAAAGCAATCTATTTATTTCTTCTCTTTCTTTGAAACCAAATTATTGTGATTTCTTGTTGCATTGTTGCATTGATAGAAAGAGAAGTATAACAAATTTAATGGAGTTCCAAGTGACCAACCAAAGAGAATCACTAACCACTGTTATGGTGAGTTCAAACAAAAAAAAATATTTTAGGAAAATTACCATCCATTTATGAAGTCAGCTTATGTAGTGTTCTCTCAGATTTTTTAGTCATATTGACAATTCAGCATTCAAGATGATTTTGGGAAATGAGTGAATGCAACTAGAAAAAGATGACTTCTGAAGTGGAGGAAATGAGTAAAAAGACTAAGAATTGCCCAGCCTCAAAAACTCTTCTTCTTTTTTTTTTTTTTTTTTTTTTTCCTTTTCTTCTTCTATTGTTATGTTGCACATTAGCAGCATTTTAGTGCAGTGTCAGATAGTATCTGCACTACTAGGTTTTATTAAGTTACAGCTAATTTCAAGGCAAATAAAACAATTTACTTACTGCTTTGAGTGACACTTACTTAAAATATTCAAGTAACCACAAAGAAAAAACCTAGTAGTGCAGATTCCTTTGTGGTTATTATAAACGCAACACTTTTGTTTTTGCCCCCATTTTTCATGAGCTGAGCTCAGAGATCTAAGACTTTTTCTATGTACACAAAAGGCCTATTTCTCTCAAATATTGTTCACAAATCTGTCTGAATCTGTATTAGTGAGCACTTCTCCTTTGCCGAGATAATCCATCCACCTCACAGGTGTGGCATATCAAGATGGTGATTAGACAGCATGATTATTGCACAGGTGTGCCTTAGGCTGGCCACAATGAAAGGCCACTTTAAAATGTGCAGTTTTACTGTATTGGGGGGTCCAAAAACCAGTCCATATCTGGTGTGACCACCATTTGCCTCATGCAGTGCAACACATCTCCTTCGCATAGAGTTGATCAGGTTGTGGCCTGTGGAATGTTGGTCCACTCCTCTTCAATGGCTGTGCAAAGTTGCTGGATATTGGCAGAAACTGGAACACACTGTCATATATACACCGATTCAGAGCATCCCAAACATGCTCAATGGGTGACATGTCCGGTGAGTTTGCTGGCCATGCAAGAACTGAGATGTTTTCAGCTTCCAGGAATTGTGTACAGATCTTTGCAAGATGGGGCTGTGCATTATCATACTGCAACATGAGGTGATGGTCGTGGATGAATGGCACAACAATGGGCCTCAGGATCTCGTCATGGTATCTCTGTGCATTCAAAATGCCATCAATAAAATGCACCTGTGTTCGTTGTCCATAACATACACCTGCCCATACCATAACCCCACTGCCACCATGGGCCACTCGATCCACAACGTTGACATCAGCAAACCGCTCACCCACACGACGCCATACACGCTGTCTGCCATCTGCCCTGTACAGTGAAAACCAGGATTTATCCGTGAAGAGAACACCTCTCCAAAGTGTCAGATGCTATCGAATGTGAGCATTTGCCCACTCAAGTCGGTTACGACGACAAACTGCAGTCAGGTCGAGACCCCGATGAGGACAACGAGCATGCAGATGAGCTTCCCTGAGATGGTTTCTGACAGTTTGTGCAGAAATTCTTTGGTTATGCAAGCCGATTGTTGCAGCAGCTGTCCGGGTGGCTGGTCTCAGATGATCTTGGAGGTAAAGATGCTGGATGTGGAGGTCCTGGGCTGGTGCGGTTACACGTGGTCTGCGGTTGTGAGGCCGGTTGGATGTACTGCCAAATTCTCTGAAACGCCTTTGGAGACGGCTTCTTTCCTTTTGTGTACATAGAAAAAGACTTAGATTTCTAAATTCAGCTCATGAAAAATAGGGGCAAAAACAAAAGTGTTGCATTTATAATTTTGGTCAGTGTAATTATATCTAAGTAAGGTAAACTGTTGGATTTTACAGTGTGGTATGTGAGGTTTTTAATGCTTTAGTTTAGGAAAAGTGAATTCTTCAGTTCAGTCCATCAAAGTAAAGCGTTACTCAGGGGAGCCAGTTTCAAATACCTTTCATGCTTGATTTTCTGTCTATTTTTCTTTTAAAACTTTTTTTCTTGTTTTAGGCCACAGGCTGAATACTAATATTATGGAAAAATAAGTCTGAGAGATGTGGACGACTAATTGTAATGACAATATATGATTAGTGACTAGCCGGAGGGTCAAACATTGGTGTGCTATACTGTAAATTAATCAAATGCTAATTTTTTAGGGCTGCTATGTACAGAGACTTAAAACACATTTACTCAACCCTTATTCTAAGGGAAATTAAAATCAAGACTTGTCCAAATAAAATACTATGTTTTAGTAGGGCAAAGCATGCTTGCTTAAGATTTAAAGGGGTCATGAACTGCCTTTTTATTATTATTATTATTATTTTGTTCTGTTGTCTGAGGTCCACTTATGATGTTATGAAGATTTTACATCAAAAAACATAATTTAGAAGTAATAGGCTATTTTATGCCTTGTTTTGACCAACCTCATCAGAATACTTATCCAAATTGTAGACTCGCCAGTAAATGCCCACTTCTATGATTGGCTAACAGTTGTGTATGTTTGACAGCATACGTACCTCCTTAGATGGACACTGTGTTACTCCCTAAAAAAGTAACAAGGTTAATGTTACGTAGTTACTTTTTATGGAAAGTAATGTGTTACGTTACCTTTGTGTTACTTTTTAAATCTGGGCAGGGCTTGGTGTTTGTTTTTAATATAAAAAGTTCTATTTTTCGGCAATGTAAAAGCCCTTTCACACCAAAAGTGAAATGAATACACCTCAGGCTGAAGAAAAAGTTAATTCCTGTCTGTACAGTAGAACACAGGAAAATAAATTTCAACACTCTTCAGCAATTAAAAAAGGAAAGAAAAAGGAAAAATACATTGCATACAGCAAATACATTGGTTAATAAAATGGGATTTAATGCAGAGAGATGAGTAAATGCATTTTCACAATTACTATAGAGCTACAATAAGCATGTTTATACTGCGCACAACGCCTTAGTCACGATTTCTCTCAAAATGGGTACAGGAGAGCTGTCAGTAAATAAATCGGAAGATAAGGTAACTGGCATTACTCATTGAAAAAGTAACTCAGACATTATCATGTAAATGAAAAAGTAATGTGTTACTTTACTTGAAAAAAGTAATCTGATTACCAACCCAAGCTTATGAAAATACGTACCTCTATATACATTTCTGCAATGCTGTAATTACGTACCTGACTGCACCTTTTGTGGCAGTTTCAAATTGAAATGTCCAGAGAGTGGCACTAAAACACACATTTAATGCGTGACCATGGCATGTTTTTATTACATTGGTACAGGCATGTATTGCTGTGTTTTTATTATGCTGTTTGAGGTACGTATTGTGGCTGTTCAGATTTCAAATATCCAGAGAGTGTCGCTAAAGGTTAATGCTCTATCATGTTGGAAATATCCCTGCTTACACCAAACCAAACCCTAAACCTACCAGATAGTGTTAACAAATGCAAAAGTGATATAAAAATGCATTTGTTGATGCAGCCGTGTTATTTTAACTTCCTCAGGTGAATTTGAGCGAACCGTAATTTCACAGGGTTTGTACCGGAGCTCTTCATCACTTAAGTGCAATCGCGTTAGCTAACGAGCAAACCTACTGAATTAGAAAACTCATACATATAAAGCTTTATATGTGACGACAACATTCAAAAGTATCAGTTTTCAAAATGCGCAGGATGTTAAAATTGTTTTGAAGTCATAACATAATATTCAGCAAGTAATTGTGTGAAAATTAGGTTTTATTAATCAAAACTCTGTTCCTGTAAATTATACTTTGTGTGAAAATGAATAAAACTGTTCAGAGTTTTCCTGCCTCTAGTGTTCATTTCAACTAGAAACTGCAGTGATTCATACATATTGGTACCTTTTTTTTTTTCTCAGTTTTGCAGAAATGTAAATAGAGGCACATAATTCCAATGAGCCTATGTTGAAGCTGATTATGTAACTCGCATTACTTGTATTGCATTACCCCCAACACAGTTCATGACCCCTTTAAGTGTAATGAAATTATTTTTCATCACATTTATGTTTGAATTACTTGCTATGAAGTGAATTTGTTCCATATTTAAAAATAAATTAATTAATTAACTGACCATTACACGCTTGTTCTGGCATAAACACAAATTCATCTCTTCAAATCAATCTTTATCTTTTCAAAAATAGACGTTTGACTAAGTAGTAGGGCTGCATACTCCTTTGTACTGTTGTACATTACACTGTTGAAATGTCAGTGGAAACATGGCCCGTTTCTGAGAGTGGTCTGTGGATTCTCCAGCCAAGCATCAGCAGAGAAAGCTGCCAAAACTTTCTAGGCGATGATGGCTGAGAGAAGATGGAGAAGTGATTCACTGTTATGCCTTCGATGTAATGGGTGATATCAGGAGGGGTCTTTTTAAAAGAGGTTTAAGAGGCAGAGATTTCAAGTCACACCAGATGGCAACAAATTTTCATTTGTGGTAGATAAATAGCAACTAAATAGTACGTGGAAAGAGCAAGCAGTGGGGGCGCCACTGAGCACCAGGAAAATTGAATCAGTTCACATCTGTTTTAACAAACATTAGCAGATTAATTGTTTCTAGAGTGCAGGGGTGATAAAATACAGTCTCTATCATTGCATCTCTCTATTAGTGTTGTTGTGTGGCACTAAACAGGCAAACGTTAACAGTCGTTCCTAGTTTTCCCCAGACAGATTCAGGTCAAGTTGTACACCATTACAGATGTCTGCTTTAATTACCATGGAAACAGTAGACATGTTATAGTGCCACATCCCACACCTACTGTAGTTTAGTTCCTGCTTTATCTTTTGCATCCTCACAAAGTGAGGATTATTCTCTTATTATTCTTATTGATTATTCTCACTTTCTCTACCCTCTGTGCACAAATAGTACTTGCCAAATGCAAACTAAGTAACTTAACAGTTTTCATTAGGAACCCTAGCATTACATGGTTTAAATTGAATTGTATGAAAGATCATCTGAACCTCTACTGTAATTTTTTTTTGCCCAAACATGCACAATATCACTCGCAAACAAGCTCAGCAATGTTTTTTTTTTTTTTTTTCTCCGAAAACATGATTGTATTTAATTACTGTGAGGCCTAATGATTATTAAGCAGTCTTGCTTGTGTTATAATGCTTAAATGTGTAACTTTTATTATTTATTTTATGCAGTATGTAACTATTAGTTTATTTACTGGAAAAAACAATGCAGAATACTGTACAGTTTCATGGATGGTATGGAGTATTAAAGGAGAAGTTCACTTCCAGAACAAAAATCTCCATATAGTGGACTTCAATGGTGTGCCCAAATTTGAAATTCCAAAATGCAGTTTAAATGCAGCTTCAAATGGCTCTAAACAATCCCAGTCAAGGAAGAGGGGTCTTATCTAGTGAAACGATCAGGCATTTTTTAAATAAACTGACAATTTATATACTTTTTAATCTCAAATGCACATCTTGTCTCGTCTCTGCGATGCACATGCGTAGTCTGTGTAATCCGGGTCAATACATTTAGGGTATGTCGAAAAACCCGTCTCATCATCTTCTTCAACGTCAGACGTCTACTATATGGAGATAATTCCTGAAATTGTTTCCTCAATTGTTTCTTATCAACTGAAGAAAGAAAGACACAAACATCTTGGATGACAAGGGGGTGAGTAAATTATCTGTAAAGTTTTGTTCTGGAAGTAAACTTCTCCTTTAATGGCAGGTAAACTTAATTCAGTTCACTCCTCTTTGCTAGGGGTGACAGAAAGCTAAATTGGGATCCTGTTAGGTGTTTGAGTTCTAGGTTTGACTGAGAAACAGCAGTAAGCCATAGAAGAAAGTGTGTTCACAACCACGGACGTGAATTATTAGCGTGATGCCAGTGTCCGCAATGCATTCGTTATCTCCCTTTCTGTTCCTAAGGAGCTCATTTATTATGTGTTAATGAGTTGTCGTTAACAGACCTTCAAGTACAGTATTGCTTAGCACTGCCAAAACATGCTGAAGGCTCTGGAATAATGGAAAAATGCTCACGCCGAAAAGAAAGTCAGATAAAACGGCACATTGAGTCAAAATCTTCTTACTTTCCAGCCACCTTAATGTGATGGAAAAAAATCTTGGCAGGAAGGTACAAACTTTTAAGACGCTGTTATGTGAAATCTATGTGTTATGTGAAAGCTATTTCATCCGTGAACTTTGAAATATAATAAATTGAGGCAGCACAGGAAAATGAACTGACGGGCAGCACAAATCATTCGTCATGGTAAATATGACTGCAACACTGTCTTATGAGCAATTCCAGAAATACAGATGGGACATTTGCAGTCAAAACAAGAAATGCAAGTTATCAGAGAAAGCACTAATTACCATCTTTAATCATTTTTATTCGGTTTCCTAAAAAGCCCTAGATACACAGTCAAGATGTCAGAAAAAAAAATTTACAAGAGGATACAGAAATTAAGTTTTGAGAGACAACATAATTTTTCATTTCCACATTAATGAGGGGGAAAACTGTATTACGGACTGTATTATGTGACAGTTCTGTAAATCGCACCTTACATAAGTTATGGCAAAGTATTCGCCTGACACAATGTGGAAAATGTTTATTTATAACCAGCTCTTTTGATCCCTCTTTTAAAGTAATGATTGACTATAATTTTGTTCTTGCCTACCTCAAGTGGATAATGCATTTCCCTTCCTTACAATATTTCATTATAGCTCTTAAATGCAGTAACATATAGACCTCAACTGACAATTTAAAAGGGGTTGCGTTCATCATTGTAAACACTTCATATTCTTCATATTAAATATGTTTCGGTCGACATTTTCCTGGAATTGGCCTTATCCAAATTTTCAGCTGAAAAGCACTTGATTCTAAATCAAAAAGTAGTTTTAATTTATGCGTGGAGAGGTCAACTCACTGACGGTCTTTCACTTTTCTATTACAACGTTGAATAAGTAAAACATTAATCAGGTGTTCAAACGGGCGATTGTGGACAGTTAATGACTCACAGAGCGTATTGAATAGAACAATGCGGCTTAGAGCAGCAGCTGCTGATTGTTTTATTGACTGACACAATCAAGGAAATGAGATACATCAGGTATAAAAGTGCATTCATCTCCTTTCCGATCAGCGGCGGTTTCACATCAGCGTCCAATGATGATTATCTATTCAGAGAGGTGTTATTGCGATAGAATGAATGGGGGAATCAGCAATCTTGAGCAAGGCCGAGAGACGGGGGCAATTCACACCCTCATCTTCCTGACAGACATAAAGATCCTGAATATCTGCTCCCACCAGCTGGTGTGTGGCATTTTATGGGGTTAAGCACTTTGTGACGCTGTCGGGTTCACTGAGAGTGTCACCAGACAGTTTCACAGGCGTGGATCATGAGGTGAAGTTGTTGGGTGGATGGAATTAGGTTGGATTATGCTGTAGCATCCAATACATCATTTCACTGAGGATAAAAATGTTGATTTGGGGTGCTTTTGTGTCAAGCATTTTGGAGAAAAAGTACACGTTAGGCATCACGTTCACATACTTGGGAGATTTTCGTGTGGCTTTTTGCCACTGCAAACAAAAACATAATACGGAATAATTCCTGGCACTACCTAGAAGGTTTCAGCAGAAATAATAAATGAGAAAGCAGGTTTTGTTTTCTTACACATGTGTGAATTGAGCAGCTTTTGTCCTAAAGTCACCACCTCACGTAACCTTGTGTGAGAGACGTGACGAGGCCATGAACAATACTCCTAGGTTTGCATGAAGCCCTTTATCAAATAAATGTATTAACTTTGGCTGTAAGAAATGTTAGGGTCTCCCATTTTCTGCGCAGGGCTGATTTAATGACGTTTTGTCTTATTCACCAGGAAGTGTGCGGTTAATCTTGAGCGTACAATCGCTTTCCTTCACTGCGTAAAAAATTTCGTCCAGCTGTGAGCAAAAGATGTGATGTCAAACTTTAAGACTCTTTCCTTGTCAACCTCCAGAGTTTGCTGTGAACATTTTTTTTTTAATGTCACGAAAAATAAACTATAATCATAGAAGTTCTAAATGCAGAGGACAATTATGTAAGGATTAATTGATGACGGGCTGTTGAATTCTTGGAAAACAATGCACACCAATGCGCATTACTTTCTAAGAATTTAATGGACCAAAGTCAATTATTCATCTTGTACTGCAGTTACCACACCTCAAGACATCGATCAGATGATATATTTCAAGGCTTTCATTTGTTTTTTTTTGTCCTTAACCCTTTAACTGTCACTCCTCTTTTTAAACACAGACATAAAAATGCATTATCCAGATTTAAATTTTTATAATTCATGAATGAAGACATTTTGTAATATGATTTTGATGTACATTTTTCTGTGGTAATGCAATGTCTGATTTTAAAATGCCTTTCAAAGGATGAATTTTGAGATTTTAAGTTTTGAACTGATATATAATTTCTTATGGTTTCTAAAACGTAATGGCGAAAAAGTCTTTTGTGACAAAGGTCAGAACTCATGATGTAGATTTTTTAAGTTGCACTCTTGACATATATTAATCTATTACTTTTTAAAAAATATGGTAAAATATCTATTTAGGAGTCTTAGACCTTTCCAATGATGTATAGTTTGTCATGATTAGATTAGGATTTATTTGTAATATGGTGAAGTGGACGGTGACAGTTAAAGGGTTAAAACACTACTGTGAGTAGGTTCAATTTCTTACATAGTGTTGCTTATTCCAAAACGGCATTTTAGACCTAGTAATGACGCTTGAGCTGTTGATAGCAGACTGCGGTCAATAATGAAGTTTAGACAGACAGGCAAACAGACGGAAAGAGAGAGAGAGAGTAAGTTAGTAAATGACCTCTCTGAATCTCTGTGTGTCTCTCAAAAGTGAACGGCAGCAGCGTCTCTACTAATGGTAAAACTTTAAGTTCATTTTCTTCAAGAACAGCGCCATTGTTACCTTGCTTGTGAGAAATGTAATGTAGTTTTTAAGTTTATTGTCAGAGCAGCGCTAACAACATTAGCGCATATGCTAACATGTGTGCAAACTGTATGTGTGTGCGTCTGTAAGGGAGAGAGAGTGGGAGAAATAGAGTATGTGCTTTCCGTACATAATAAAACTTAATTTTGTGGCAAAAACATGGAAATAATCTGTTGTTTTTATCCTATTGTTTACTATATTTATTTGTTTGGCTAGTGTCGTTGTGGGTTTTGGTTATTTTGCTGTTTTAGGCTGTAAGGACCTTTGAAATAACTGAAGTCATGCGGCGAAGTGATATACACATGTAATGCGGTCAAGAGCTGCCTGGAACTACGTTCAGTTTCCCTGAAAATAATGCACACCTTAGAACATTTGTCAGCCAATCAGATTCAAGCATTCAATGGCCCTGTAGTATAAAACTTTTTTTATCAATCAGTCAAAATATTTCTCTCACTCTCTGAGAGAATTTTCAACAAAATGAGTTTTTCAACCAACACTTTTTCTTCTGCTGTCTAAAGTTTGATGCCTGTGAATGTCTCATGTTACCCTGAGGCTAAATATGCAGAATTTATAATACAGCAGATAGATAGATAGATAGATAGATCTAGTCTTTCTGATAGTTACAAATCGTACATACAAATACAGTTTTTTTTTTTTTTTATATCAAAGGATTTGTAATAGTCTGTGATTCATGAGTTGCTCCCTCCTGATCCTCTGACTTTAAGCAAACGTAGAGTTTTGTACAGTCATGCTTATCTACAGAATCCCATTTCGAAATCACCTGCTAGGTGTCTCGAAAATCCTGGCACAGAAAAATAATAAGGCAGTACACCTGTAACCACCATCAATGGCACCTCTCATGCACTCATATCTAATGCATGCTGTCATTCTGATGGATTCAGATGTGCTCAAATGAGCTTATTAAAGTATCTCACCTCCTACGGCGTTTAGCTCTGCGGCACACCATCTGAGTATCTGATTGGCTATTGCTCACCAAGCAAATTTATCTTTGATTAGATAATTCATTCCCAGTTTCCAGAGAGGAACACAGCATGCTCTCTCCCTCTCTCTCCAGCGCTGACACACTTTGACAAGGCATGTATTTTTCTCTTTAAAGCGGCTGTGCTCCAGTGATTAGAGCCGGAGCATTTTAATTAACTTCATCTCTTTATCTCTGCGGTAAAATTAACGTCTCTTGTTGCGTTTGCCATGCCGTATGCCTACGTAAATTTACACCTGGCCCTGTTTGCCATGTCGTCTGATTACATTTGCGGCGGGGTGGGTGGATTCTGTCACTCTCTCTCTTTCTTGACTTCTCCGTTCCGCTCACCCATGACCAATTCAAACTTTATTCAATTAATTGTTAAGTCTCTTTGTCTGGATCATTTATGATAAATAGAAGCATGTTTTTTTGCCCTCTTCTCGGCCTTGCTGATCAAGGAACTTCCTCGAAAGTAAATGTTATGAGGAAATAAGATTTATTTGGCCTGAAATGTGTTCAGTCTAATGAGAGATTTTGGCATAATTTGGGGATCAGACATGGATCATGGAAAAAAAAATGTTTGCAAATCCATGTAGAGGCAGTCCCATGAGATTACCCGTGTGTCAGTTGTGCTTGGGTGTGGGTAGGCATTGATACCAACTCTATAAATCATCTCTGGTCGCCAGCGTTGCTGAGCGCTGTTGAATTTCCTCCTGTAGTTTTGACAAATGGCTCTCGGATTGCTGTGGGGGACAAACTGGCAGACAGTGTAAACTGTTTCGCTTTTCCCCCCATTCACTCTTTCCTTCTCTTTCGTTCTTGGTCATCAGCTCTAGGCTCCATTTTAGCTGGTAAATCACTCAGCAACTCTCTTTCTCTCTCGATCTTACTATCTGTCTACATTGCTGCCAGATACTTAAGAATAAAACAGGTCTGAGAACTGAAAAAAAGCATTTTAAAGTCCATGTGAATGGCTGTTTTCAACCATTTTGTTTCCGTAATGTGACATATTTCTGAGTGAAACAGTATGTTCAGGAAAAAAACGTGGGATAGGGTTTCATCCATCAGAAATTGATTGGATTGTGAAAAGTGGGTATCCCATACCAGAATGGAGTCAGACTGAATGGTAAAACAGTTCTTTATTAGGTATTGGATAACATGCGTTCAAATAACAGGCCAGTCCTAAGAGATGGCATGAGATGGCCAAAAAAAAAAAAAAAAAAAAAAAAGAATGTGATTTCATAAGAAGAGCATGCAATTATGTTTTTAAACTATTTTTTCTTTAAAATAACATGTATTAATGAATCATTCATAATTAGAACAGAAACATGCATTAGGAATATATTGATTTGGGGGGAAAGTATCTCCAAAAACATTTTTGATCCATCAGATTGCTGTTGTTCCAAACCTGACTTGTTGAACACAAATAAATACATTTAAAAGTTAATATATACCTTGCAGAATCTGCAAAATGTTTTATCCATACAATGAAAATCAGCTGGATTCAATGATCCCACTGACTTTCATTGTATAGATAAAACAGTTGAAATATTCTTTAGAATGTACAGTTGAGGTCAAAAGTTTACATACACCTTACAGAATCTGCATAATCTTAATTGTTTTACCAAAATAAGAGGGATCATACAAACAGCATGTTATTTTTTATTTAGTATTGACCTGAATAAGATATTTCACACATTGTCATTTTGTTCAAAAGTTTACACCCCTGGCTCCTAATGCATAGTTTTTCCCTCTGGAGCATCAGTGAGCATTTGAACCTTCTGTAATAGTTGCACATGAGTCCCTCAGTTGTCCTCAATGTGAAAAGATGGATCTCAAAATCACACAGTCGTTATTGGAAAGGGTTCAAATACACAAAAATGCTGAAAAACTAAAGAATTTGTGGGACCTGAAGGGTTTTTCTGAAGAACAGCAGGCAGTTTAACTGTTTAGGACAAACAAGGGACTCATGAACAACTATTATTTTCTCTTGTGGTCTATATGTAAACATTTTTTATGTGATATATCTTATTCAGGTCAGTACTAAATAAAAAGCAACATGCATTTTCTATGATCCCTCTTATTTTGGTAAAATAATTAACATTTTGCAGATTCTGTAAGGTGTATGTAAACTTTTGACCTCAACTGTACATTCTAAAGAATATTTCAACTGTTTTATCCATACAGTGAAAGTCAGTGGGATCATTGAATCCAGCTGATTTTCAGTGTATGGATGAAACATTTTTCAAAACATACGTTGTATTTACTGTTTCACAGAATACAATCATACAGTTTTGAAACAACATGAGGTTTGGGTGAACTATCCCTTTAAATGTTTCTCTAATCTACTCCATATGCAAATATAACACTTCTGTGATCATACTAATGATGGGCAGTGAAATGCTATCTTCTTCCTTACGGCAATTAGTGTTTGAGTTGCGTGGTTGCTGAATCAAGTCTCATCCATGATTTCACGCCGAACTAATTCCATTTGGGAAGACTAAAATTTATCATTTGAGGTGGTTAGAATGATCATACAGCTATATAATCAGAAAAAATGGATGCTGTGCAAACACCCACTTCGTGTTAACTAAGACATTCACTCATGAACCAAACATTTCAGTTTAATTGAATCACTGTCTTCCTCTGCACAGTTTTGAATCTGGTCAGGTAGGAAAGTGCATTTCATCTGTATGAAACAGTGGTTTGCATTTTTCTTGCATATGTGTGATTACGGCAGCTAGTCATTAAAATGACTTTCTAGGGGTCAAAGTGCAAAAGTGCTACAGCTAAATAAATTATGAGGTGGTGAAATTGCCTCGGTTTCCCGAAACAACAGGAAAGAGTTCAGAGAAGACTGTGAGATTGGTCAGCAGCTGTCCAACGACATCAAAAGTAAGATGAAAGGTTAATTTCAGGTTTCATAACGAGGCATCCCTTGATCACAATCTATCATTTTGAACAGCTTTTGCATTTTCTTCACTTGAATTTCACTTACCCATGCAAATCTTTTAAGTTCCTTGTCTCCTTTATAATCCCTGTATTTTTATGCTCACCAGCATCATGTCACACTTTAAACCCACTGATTGATGATGTATTGATCATGATGCTTTTCTTCAAGAGGTTGCTGAGTCGACACTGCCACAATTCAAATGCCTTATCTTTCCCCAGCAGCTTGTCAAATAGGAGGGTCTTATTTATTTATTTATTTCTAACCAAAAGGGTGAATGGTGAACCTTTCTAAACATTTGTCTATCATACGTTAGATGGTGTAGTTTGGATATTTGTGTTCGTACAGAAGGTTTTATTTTGAAATTAGCTGTTTTTATCTTCTTCAACATCTGTGGTCCAACAAGCATATTTGAGGAGCGTCATGCTTCGGTAAAAGCAAAAGTAATTACTAATTTTTGCCATTTCGACATCTTTTAAATCTCTTTTTATATAATCGTAATGGCACATGCTGCTCTTTCTAAGAAAGCTTTTCATTCAAACCTTTCTTTCCCGAAACTCCCTCACTCTCTCGTCCCCCATCCCCAACCATTTTGGAGCCTTTTTATTTTTTTTTTTTGAGAAATGGATGAGGCAGTAAATTATATCTAAGGAGATGACATATCCCCCTAATGTTCAATTTTGGGGAAGATTGCTATCTGCTGGATAACGGTGAAGAGACTAATTTTTATGCGCTCTTTCGATTTCATTTTCTCCTTTTTTCTTTGTGTTAATTTACTATTTCCCTCTTTCTCCTCTTTGGCTACTTCCTTTCCCAATCTCGCTAAAACACTTGAAGCTCCAGATCGTAGCCTCACAATTACAGTTCTCATTTTTGTAGGTTACATCCCTACTCTTTTTCTTCACCCTGACCCGTTTGGTTGGCATCTGCCTCTGCCCATTCATCTGTTTCCGCCATTTTCTGTCAGGATTGCACTTCCTGCCCATCAGCGGAGTAAAGTAATCACCTCAATCACGTCAAGAAGCTGATTCATGTACTCTCAGAAGCAAAGTAGAAGATGGACTGAGGTTTGGAGGGAGGAACGAGAGCAAGATTGCCATAGATTTGAGATCCAAAGAGCTTTACCTTGACGTTTTAGCATTCTGAGCCTTTTATTTGGATACAATGTATCGGGAAAAGCAGGCAGGGAGTATTGTTTGAGATTGAGATGCCAGTGATGTCTTCGCTCACCCTCTTTCTTTCTTTCACTCTTTGGCTTGGCCTTGTTGAACTGTAGCTGTGAAAGGCCTGTCGTCATTGTAAAACGTCCTATTATGGTCGATGGCTGCAACGCAACGCCTCCACCCCCACCCACACCCACACCCACACCCCCACCCCCCTCGTGCTCTCTCGCCCCAAATCTGCTCGAAAATATTGTTTCATCTCTTTCAGCAGCATGTCAGTTCTCTCAACAACTGGGCAAAAGTGGGAGGGAGGTGAAAAGATGGTGCTAGATTGAAAAAGAACATTAGAGAAAGAAGCAGCAAAGGACATTGTTGTCATTTCACTGGATTAGCCACATTGAGCTAACTCACTGCTGCACCAGAGTTCAGTCGAGCGTGTCTTTTCCAATGCGTAGAATGAAAACTTTGAAAGTCTGTCACCAATCTAAACCAAACATTTCATGAAAGATGTATACTTCTTTCTCAAGCATTTCATTTATTTATGGCTACTGAACTAATCAGAATTTTAAAAATCCATTTTTTCTTCCCGCACTTTTCTGCTTGTACACTTGTGCTTGTATTACCTCTTCACTTTTTAAATTCTTCATGACAGTTGACCAAATTGGTGACGTGACCACAAATATATGAAGAGTTATCCATTTTACTCACCCTGTGATGGAGTGAGGCCCATGGGCTATTTGGTAGCTACATTTAAGCCTTTTTGTACATTAAAGGACTCATGCCTCTTGTGTCTGAACAATTACAGACAAATTTGAGGAAAAAAAAAAAAGATTTACACGTGTTTTGTGCTTTAGGAAGTTATAGTACGAGGCTATACTGTTAGCTTGATGTTAGTTCTAAACTGCTGGATGATACACGTTTGGTGGTAGGTGTGGGGTAATTTGAGCCAAAAGTCCTGGGGTAAGTCACCCCTTCTTATGATTATGAAGTATTACTTGTGACCCTAGACCACAAAATCAGTCATACATTTTTTTATTTTTTTTGAAAGTGAGATTTATACATCATCACATTTGTTGTTGTTGTTGTTTTTAGAATAGGACAATATTTGGCCGAGATACAACTATTTGAAAATCTGCAATCTGAGGGTGCAAAAAAAGTTTTTAGCAATGTATATTACTAATCAAAAATTTAGTTTTAATATGTTTAAAATAGGAAATTACAAAATATCTTCAGGGAACATGATCTTGACTTAATATCCTAAAGATTTTTGGTATAAAAGAAAAATCGATCATTTTGACCCATACAATGTATTGTTGGTTATTGCTACAAAGATACCCATGGTATTTAATACTGGTTTTGTGGTCCAGGGTCACATTTTACTCTAATTCAACATGATATTTTATTAATTTTAGATCAAACTGTTCTGTTCTGAAAATTTTAAATAGACCTTGTTTATTAAATTGGCCCTTGAAGTTTTTATGAAATTGTATTTCTCTGCAGCATTTATAAGTGGGAGGTTGAGTACTATTAGCCCAGTTCTGTAAGGTCAATTGCAGTCTGTTTTTTGTTTTATTTGTTTGTTTGTTTGATTTTATTTTTTTAATTTTAACTTTATTTTGTTCTTTTAAACGTTTAAAATAATTTTTAAGTAATTTAAATAATATCATAATTATATAATATAATAATAATATTAAATATTGAATATAGAATTTCTCTTCTCCTTTGATATGAGGTGAGCATGAGGTGAAAATGTTCCGTTTTACTTCACCATAATCAATGGCACAGTTTAACTCCATGTGACTCAACTTACCCTCTTCCTAGGCTTAATTTACCCCTTACTGGGGGCAAATTGAGCCAAGAAACTTTTTTTTTTTGGATAGCCATATTTTGAAAGTAGTTCATTTTCGATCCAAAGTGATTATTCCCAAGGATGCGCCACATCCTAAAATTTATGTATGTATTTAAGTTGGACCCATTACTGTTATGTGCTTACATCATAAGTAAAAACTGGCTCAACTCATCCAGCTCTTCCCATATATATCTGTAAGATTTTTTCATGTTTTTACAATTCAGAATAACTGTTTTCTAAATGTAATTTATTATTGTCAATGTCAGCTTCCTTTTCTGAATAAAAAAGTTCAAAAGTGCAGCATTTATGTGAAATAGGCATCTTGTGTACGATTATAAATTGCTTTAATATCACATTTCATAAAGTTAATGTGTCCTTGCTGAATACAAGAATAAATTAAAAAAAAAAATCGTACTCACTCCAGACTTTTATATTTATATAAAACCTGAGAAAAAGAATTTACAATTATAAAGATTTAACATACATACAAAATGTACGTTTCAAGGAGAGTGAGATGAGATTTTTTTTTTTTTTTTTTTCTTCAGACTATATGCAGATTTGTTGGCTAGAATAAAATAATGTTAATGACTTAGATTTCCTAGAATTCTGTTAAGTGTCAGAATTTTTTGCATCGTCTTTCCTGCCAAAATTTTCCTGACCTCCTTGTGGACCCCAGGGAGTTTGAAAACCTCTGTGCTTAATGAATACATCAATATGTAAAATGCCTCTCATTGAATCTGATTTCAGAGAAATTTTAGGGACCTTAAGGGTCAGCGTGATGAAGAAATAACCCACAGTTCTAACCCTTTCAGAGACACGTCAGAGTCCTTCAGCCTGACCCTGGCCATGAACTAGCTTTGCTTGTGTGTCAACACAAGTTACCACTTAGGGCCTTAGAAAGGAGGCACAGAGAAGGACAACAATAAAGAAAGACGGACAAAAAAAAAAATAAAAGCGACATAGATGGCAAATGAGATCTCCTTCATCCTCATGTGCTCCACTGAACTGTCTGTAACCTCACCTCCTTCCAGACGGGCAGCTAGAGACCATGAATCTTTAAAGTGTCTCACCACAGCGAAGGATAAACAAACATCAGCAATGAGAAGTCTGCCTCTATCCGGTCTTTATGTACATAATATACACATTTATATAACAGTTTGGGTAACACTTTAGAATACTGTTCCATCATTAGTGAATAACTACACAGGAACAAATGACTAATGCACTATTAACATTCTAGTAACTACTGTTGACTAACAAGAAATTCTGATTAACGAATCAGTAAGTAACAGTGCTCGGTTGAAAGTGGTGGTTCACAATTAGATAATCAGTAACTGCTATTTTTCATATCTCCCAAAGAACTGCTAAGAACTACTGGTTCATAATTAATGTGAATGGTGCAAAATGTATGATTAATTCTAAAGGAAAGATCATGGCAACCCACTAGTAATGACTCAGGTAATACCAAATACTTCAGAAGGAATTACTGATTTTTTGGATCCGTATTCTAAAGTGAAGATCATTATAATTCTCTAGTTATGACTGAAACCATTGTAAGCTATAGAGGTATATGTAAGATTTTGGATAGTAATAACTCAAGTGTTACTACATCCTTCTAAAGGAATTACTAATTATTTGGGTCCGTATTCTAAAGTGAAGATCATGGTAACCCACTAGTAATGACTCAAGTGTTACCAAGCCATCAGAAGTATGACTATCCAGAACCTTACAAAAACCTCAAAAGTTTTTAATGACGTTAGTCATTACTAGGAGTTATCATGATCTTCACTTTAGAATACGGATCCAAATAATTAGTAATTCCTTCTGAAGTATTTGGTAATACCCGAGTCATTACTAGTGGGTTGCCATGATCTTCACTTTAGAATTAATTATACATTTTGCATTATTCACATTAATTTTGAACCTGTATATGGTTCTTAGTAGTTATCTGGGTGATATGAAAAAAATAGTAGTTACTGATTAGCTAACAGTGAACTACCATGTTCAACTGAGTGCTATATGACTTACTGATTTGTTAATCAGAGTTTCTTGTTAGTAAACAGTAGTTACTAGAATGTTAATAGTGCATTAGTCATTTGTTTCTGTGGAGTTATTCATTAATGACGGAACAGTATTCTAAAGTGTTACCACAGTTTGTTGTGGTCCTCTAGTCTGATTGGCTAACTGACATTCCAAGTATTTTATTTGAAATGGAAATGTGTTTCTTTAATTTTATAAATGTACTAATATTCATATACTGTTTATATACAAAGTATATAAAAACACATATGTTTTCAAAGATAACATTTGATTTTTTTTTTTTTTGGCACTGATACAATGACAATATAATACAAAAACAATATTTCATCTTGACAAATCTTACCACTTCCCATTATCCACAATGCACTGCAGACCTGAAAAACAAATCTTTCCAACCAAAACAATTCTAATAATCCCAATACTCTAAGCCCGGACATGAATTCTTGAACTCTGACCCCAGAGGCAATCATTTGGGAAACATCATCTATGACAAGCACAACTTCTGTCTGTAAATCCTTCCTCATTCTTCAACATACCTTAATATAGCGTGGCCCCATTTCTTGCCCTTTTCATACTAAATAAAAGATACCTACATACTAAAAAAAACAGCTACCTACATTGAGCCCTACTTAAGGAGGTCAGAGTCACTGACTGCTTGTTAGAGAGATAGCAGGGTTATGAGGCCATTATAAACATGCTGAGGTTGGTAAACTCAAGGTGCTATAGACTATCTGTGTCTTGGGGGGAATAAATCATGTAGAGGTTAGGGACATAAACCAGAGCAGCAGAACTGCTGAGTCCAAAATCTTCTGGAAACATCATCAAGTGGAGAGACGTCCATGGTTTTCTTTCCTACTGTACATTCAGCTCACTCAGTGTATTCCTTAGCTGGAGTCAGTGTGTAATGCCAACTACTGCACCAGTCACAGCCATGTTGGCCTTTTTTGCACATTAATGTGGAGGACACACGCTTTGGACCTTTATGGCAGCAGTAGCATTTGATGTCTTTTTTATGCTCAAGCACAACACACAAATGACACATATACAACCTCGATAGTAGTCCCCTCCAGGCCTGGTGAAGTGTGTGTGTGTGTGTGTCAGATGAA
This sequence comes from Cirrhinus mrigala, assembly GCA_036247105.1. Lineage (NCBI taxonomy): Eukaryota > Metazoa > Chordata > Actinopteri > Cypriniformes > Cyprinidae > Cirrhinus > Cirrhinus mrigala. Next base: position 18,265,971 of record CM070015.1, read on the forward strand.
AAGAACAAACCGCCTAGCCCCATACCTCCTTTTCTCTCAGCAACACCACCATTTCTTCACTCTCAATGATGTGCTAAAAATAAGAAAATGTAAAAGACATAGAAAAAATAAAGACTAAAACTCCTCAAGGATGGAAAACAATGCTTAGTCTAACCGCAGATGTGTAGCAGTCCACTTCACAACAGTAAACAGCAACTTTAAACTTCTTTTTAAAGAGATTTTTTAAGTGTTTGTTATAAACACCAATACATTTTAAATAAATTTAATTTGGTAATACCCAGGGTGCAGAAACGATCTAAAAATTCAATCTTGGCTCATGAATATTAATTAGGTGACATAATGTTTGGCCATTTGTCCTTGCTGAAAGGCAGGTCACTAGCCATAGCAAATTACTTTGCATTCATTCAGTCTGAAGCAGAGGCCTACACTTTTTTTTCCCCCTTTACTTTGGCTAAAACTCTTCAAATATAATCATTTCCCAGAAAATGGGGGGGGGGGGCGATCTTGGTAATTTGTAAAATGGGCGGGATATTTATAATGGTTGTTACCTCCCCGGTTCACATAGTAATTTATAATCAGTTTGTCAGATGTCTCCTAGTTCTACAAAAAAAAAATGGCCCAAGCAAAGGTCGTGAATAAATTTCTGTTTCTTATTTTGCTGCTGTGCTTGTAATACTTCGCCTAAATGAGCTCAGAAATGATAACCTGAAGAGCACAATCAATTACGACAAGTCGATTTTAAACACAGGATTGCAGCACTCCTTACTAATTAGATTTCAGAGCACTATCTGTGTTTAGTCACATTAGTTAATTAGATAGCAAGCTATTTTTATTTTAAAAAGTTCTTATTGAACTTGATTCTTAAGTTCAGTGAGTGTGTATGGAGGCTTAAGGTTTTTTGCACATAATTTTTATTGCACATAATTCTTTATATACTTTGTGTATGTTTCTCACATATGCGTTCATTGTCTTTTGATTGTGCTCTGTCTTTGTGACAACTATTTAGCATAGTTTTGTTATAACACTTTGTAACTTATTATTATTTTACTTAAAGTAGTCACATTAAAAGGGTTAACCACTAGGATTTAAAGCAGGATTTAAATATATATATATATATATATATATATATATATATATATATTTTTTTTTTTTTTTTTTATTTCTTAGATGGAAAATATGTTAAATTAAAAAATAATGTACCCAAAAATAAAGTTAAGAAACCCCCAATGTCTTTGAAACTTCTCTCAAAACAGAACAAAACAAAACAAAATGTCTTAGCTGTTGAATGATGATCCTTTCCTTAAGTTAATCATCAGAAAAAAAAACTGGTCACTGAGTCGAGAAAAAAAAAAGCATTGAGTGCGTTGAAATATGTTGATCTACTTTTGCATTGATTTAACGACTGGCAGATGGTTGAGGAATGAAACTTCACAATGATGGTATCCAAAAAGCCTAATCTCATTCGGACAGCACACCAATTAGCAATGTCCAAACAATCAGGTATCTGGACAATAAAGAAGTCCTTCTAACAAAAGAAAAAAAAAACACCAAAAACAAAAATAAGAATTTCAAACATTATGAAAGAAGAAAGACAATTTTTTTAAACATACTCACAGGCTGAGCTTAAAACGAAAGGTTTCCCAACCAGGACTTCACAAGATAATACAAACAGTTTGAGGTAGCTCCAAGGGACCATGCGTTCCCTTCCGTTACCACAACGGAATCTACTTCTTCATCCAACCACTCACCTAATATACATTCCAGGTGTGTCTAACCAGCGCCCTCTAGTGCCCTGTAGTTCCATTAGAACAGCATTTTTATTTCCATTATTCCATGGATAATAAAAAAACAAGTGACAGACATTTCATTCTGTTACAACTTAGACTACAGTTTAAAGTCTTTGTGGCTTTTCATCAGATATGTTGCAAGATATAAACTCAGAAATACAAGAACCTTGCAATTATGAGGAAAAAAAAGGTCAGAATTGTGACATAAAAATGACGTACAATCTTTTGGTAACCATTACACCATAACAGGTCAATTTCACATCAAGCAACTTAAAGGGATAGTTCACTCAAAAATGACAATTCTGTCATTAATTACTCATCCTTATGTCATTCCAAACCCTTAAGACTTTTGTTCATCTTCAGAACACAAATAAAGATATTTTTGATGAAATCTGAGTACTTTCTGACCCTGTATAAACAACGATAAAACTGAAACATTCAAGACCCAAAAAGGTAGTAAGGACACCGTTAAAATAGTCCATGTGACATCAGTGGTTCAACAACATTGTTATGAAGCGACAAGAAGAGTTTTTGTGCGCAAAGAAAACAAAAATAACTTTATTCTTTAATTTCTTCTCTTCCGTGTCAGTCTTCGAAGCAAGTTCACAAGAGTACCATGACCCATGTCTATGCAGGGTCAGGAAGCTTTCAGATTTCTGGTAGCACTTTATTTTACAGGCCTGTTTCGCATGTACATACTATGCACTTCGCAATTACAATAAATGTGTAATAACTGTGTAATAACTACTAACCCTGAACCTACCCCTAAACCTAACCTTAACCCATTTAGTTACCTTATACTACAGTACATTAGGGTAAGTACACATACTGTAACATAAAGTGTATCTAAAATATCTTAATTTGTGTTCTGAAGATGAACAAAAAGCCTAATCTCATTCGGACAGCACACCAATTAGCAATGTCCAAACAATCAGGTATCTGGACAATAAAGAAGTCTTACAAAGGTCTTACAGGTTTGGAACATGAGGGTGAGTAATAAATTACAGAATTTCTATTTTTGGGTGAACTATCCCTTTAAGCATGTGACTAATAATTTGAAAATTGTGTTTAAAATAAATAAGGCAAAAGAAGATGTGACAAATCCCCAATCTTCAGATTCACAATGCATTTTTTGCTCTGTTCCTTATTTACCACAGTGCAATTAATTCAGAGTTTTCTGTATTATTGACGCCATCACTAAATAAAAAGGCTTCATTGTGACATAGATCAAGGAATCGATTTAAAGGATCGATAGTGTGCCTGTTAGACAAAGTTATTATGATAAAACAATTAACTGTCTGCCAACGGCTCCTGATCAATACACTATTAAAAAATTAAGCTTTTATGATGTGGATATTTCTCCCTGTGAAGCTGCTGTTGTTTATAAAGAAACGTTCTGTATTAATTAAACTGTTTTTTTATTGATGAATGGTGTGACTGATGATCTGCCTCCCCTCTGATCATCACCATCCAGACTCACAAGAGGAGCATCTGGCCAATAGGATGACTGTGGAAATATAACCGTTTGGCAGCGTATGATGTTTGCACCTGGTGATTATTAAGAAAAGTGTCTTTTAAATGAATAATTATAATGGAAAAGGATATATAGTGTTCGTGGATATACAGCTGATTATTAGGCCATGTTTGGACACTGATTGTTGAAAAATATACAATTTTACTCATCTATCCTTACCTTGAAGCAATAACAAAAATTAAGTGATTTTCAGTATGGTAGCGGGTCATGAGACGATTCTGCTCAACATATTTTAAGTACTGGTCTCCGATGACTAGCCTTGGTTCAGCATCATTCATTTTTTATATTTAAGACAAATAAGAATCTGTTTCTTGTAGTGTGGATGTGTCTATGTCATATTCAAACACTTCTTTCCAAGACCATGTTTACTTTGTCGAATTCTCTTCTCTGTAAACACTTCCTGAAGAGAAGGTCAGACATCTGCTTCTGTATTTCTGGAAACACTCAACTGAAACATTTTGCCATTCATTTCAAGTATTGGTGAACTTTAGAATGCCCTTAAATCGCTTTCTTTACATGCCTGAAATGGCACAGAAAAATGCAATTTCTTTGCCCTCATGCGTCTCGCTACGTGTGCTAAGAGATATTCCACATGTATGTATATGGCTTTATGGTGCAATGAAATGAATAAATTAAATATTAATATGGAACAAATGGACATTGAATTCACTCTTGGAAGGACAAATATAATGGCTTTCTGCAGTCACAGGTTGTATAATTTTTCCGAAGGCCACAGACAGCTCTAACGTGAATGTGATGTTGCTTTTTAAAATATGGCCAGTTATTTTGTGTTGATTTCTCCAACTACAGATATCAAAAGAAAAAGTGTCTCAAGTGTTACATTCCTGACTAACTTAGAGTCTGAATGGATGGCTTGAGAGAAAAGATGGTCACCTGTTTTGCTCATGAATTAATCAGTGTTTTAAAAGAATCACTTGAGTGGATAATTCAGTGACTCCATTTACAGGTGCAGTGAGGAAAGAGTCATTGGAGATGAGCTTACTTTTTTGAGAAATTGAACTAAAATACAATAAATACAAAACACAAATGTCTATACTAAGATACAGTTCACAATATATACCCTATGCATGACAATAGATGAAATTAACCTGGTCTCATGATTACAATCGAAAACGATTACAAGTGCTCGCTCTTTTAACACTTCTAGTGTTAATTTATGTTGAAAACTGCAGTGATATGTAGTAGTGATATGTACTATTGATACGTATTTCACATCTTGCATTTCCCAAAGGTATGTTTTAGTCATGAGACCAGGTAGAAATAATATAAATTAGATGGATGGATCTGTGTGGTCACAATCTCTGTACTGGTAACACAAATATCCTTTAACAACATTGCTTCCTTAGTGCAGCAAGTGTTTCAAATGCAACAACTCATCTGTGCTATCCAAACATATGTAATGGTTCTCTAGGGAAGACAGAAGAAGAAGAAAAAAAAAAAAAAACTCCAGCTCCCATTTCCTGAAGGCTGGTCTTGACAGATTACTTGTACAAAATTTGAGGAGTGACATGGAGGCTAGGGAGGACAGAATAAAAGATATAATACCAAAAAAGCTATAAAATGTTTATCATTCTTATTTTCTATTACTACACCATAACTGCTGCACGAGTGTTTTCCAGATCTGTGCTCTTTACAGGTTTATATGTGTATGCTCAGACAACACCACTTCCTGCAAAAATGATAAAGTTCTGAGGTGAAGAGGAAAGTGTAGAGGAATAGTTTAATCTCCTGAGTCCCACCTGCTTCGAAAAACCCTTCCTGAGCTTCCTGAGCAGAGACAAGTGCACTGACAGTGAATCTCCCTGCACATTATCAACTCATCTGTCTATCTATCTATCTATCTATCTATCTATCTATCTATCTACGTTGTAAAAAAAATAGTTATTTCAACTTAAAATAATTTGTTACCCCACTGACTTAAACTTTTTAGTTTAGTAAACTAAAATATTCCAGTTGTCCCTTTTATAGTAACATTAAGTAACTTAAAATTTCAAGTTGACTAAACTAAAAATTTTAAGTCAGTGGGATAACAAATTATATTAAGTTGAAACAACTTTTTGAAAGATTTTTTTTTTTTTTTTGCAGTCTATCTATCTATCTATCTATCTATCTATCTATCTATCTATCTATCTATCTATGCTGTAAAAAAAATAGTTATTTCAACTTGAAATAATTTGTTACCCCACTGACTTAAACTTTTTAGTTTAGTCAACTAAAATATTCCAGTTGTCACTTTACAGTAACATTAAGTAACTTAAAATTTCAAGTTGACTAAACTAAAAATTTTAAGTCAGTGGGGTAACAAATTATATTAAGTTGAAACCACATTTTTTTTTACAGTCTATCTATCTATCTATCTATCTATCTATCTATCTATCTATCTATCTATCTATCTAATATTTTATGGTATTTACACTCTAAAAATACTGAGTTAAAAGCAACCTTGGTGAAATATGGACAAACCCAGTGACTGGATGGTTTTGATTTAACAACTGGGTTAAATGTTTAACCCAGCCTTCGGGGTAGTTTTATTTAACTCAACTATCCACCTTTTTTATTTTTTTTATTTTTATTTTTATTTTTTTTTTTGCAGTAAGAACAGGCGTGGCCATTTGTAAATTTTATGGGCCTGGCTTCCGGTCTCATCTGTGTATTTTTAGCTGTACATAACAGCTGGTTTTGCTGCTTGACATTGCAAATTGATGTGTCTTGTCATATTATTTTAATGTGTTATCTTAATTATGAACACACTGGTTTGTACTGCAAAGAGTTTTACCATTTACTGCACGATGTTATTCTTCTCGTTATTTCCCTATAGTGTCTAATGAACCAGAAGTCTCGCTCTTAGGCTTACTTCCAAATTTTCACAAAAGATTTTATTAGCTACAACCTATACATAAAATAACCAAATGTGAATTTGTTGTATATTGAATTAATTCAGTTACTAATAAAGCTTCCTTTTCATGCAGGATTTTTACGCCTCTGCACGTGAAATATTCAGATAACACACACATTAGCTCCATGTGCAAAAGCTTATATGCTGACTGCTCGTCTTCACTCTGGAGAGCTCAGTTTCGCAGCTCTACATGGCAGATAATTTCAACAGATGTCAGTCATTTCTTTTTTGTCATGTCATACATTACCGTCAGGGAGTTCATCTAGCCCCTAGCATAGTTAGCATGCTAACTCTCAAAGCCTGAATGAGGGTGTGTTTGGAAAGCTAAAAACAAAGAAGCTGGCGCTCCTTGAAGAATAGCTAGATGAAAAGCTGACATGGAAGAGTGAAAAAAAGAAGACAAGGCAGTCGAGAGATGTGAGAGAAACAGAAGGGTGAGAAATAGATGAGAGGGTGACGAGAGACGGCAAGTGGAAGACACGGAGGAGCAATTTCAGAAAAGTTCAGCTTGTTTTGTTCTTTCTCGCAGGTTTTTTCCTTTCCCTCAATGAGATTTGGCAGTGTATGTGCCTGTTTGTCTCCTCGGCGGGACATCAAAGGTAGTTGCAGTGTCACTCTGTTGCTAAGGCACCCTGGTTAGATATCATTTTTCCCAACGATGCCTGTCAGCACGTTGGCCTTTAAAGTCATATTTTGTTTTGAGCGGGAGGAAGGCAACTGAAAATTGAGAGATATAAAGAATTGTAAAGGTATCGTTGGCATTTGGATAGAACTGAGAGATGAAGCTCAGCGTAATGCCGCAGTCAAGATATGGCAGACATTTCGGTTCCTGTCAGCACAGTGGCATTACATGTCACTCATTTCAAAGTACCAAAAGAGCAACTGGAATGAGCTTATGGATTGGCGGTCAGATGTCTGGCGGAATGACCCATCCAATATTAAAATCAGCTTCCAGTTTTTTTATGACGCAACAAAACCAAAACTGCTTGCAGTAACGTGCTGCAATAGGGAGTGAAGGGCCCTTTTAAATGATCCAATACACCAAAAAGCAGAAAACACTACCACAGCACTTTTCTAAACATCTGCTTAAACTTTATTTACTATTGCAAAGACAAAATATGAAATGTAATTACATTTTAGTCATTTGAGCTCTTTTAAATATATACACTGCTTAAAAAAATAAAGGGAACACTAAAATAACATCCTAGATCTGAATGAATGAAATATTATTATTAAATACTTTGTTCTTTACATAGTTTAATGTGCTGACAACAAAATCACAAAAATTATCAATGAAAATCAAATTTATTAACCCATAGAGGTCTGGATTTGGAGTCACACTCAAAATTGAAGTGGAAAAACACACTACAGGCTGATCCAACTTTGATGTAATGTCCTTAAAACAAGTCAAAATGAGGCTCAGTAGTGTGTGTGGCCTTCACGTGCCTGTATGACCTCCCTACAACGCCTGGGCATGCTCCTGATGAGGTGGCGGATGGTCTCCTGAGGGATCTCCTCCCAGACCTGGACTAAAGCATCCGCCAACTCCTGGACAGTCTGTGGTGCAACGTGGCGTTGGTGGATGGAGCGAGACATGATGTCCCAGATGTGCTCAACTGGATTCAGGTCTGGGGAATGGGCGGGCCAGTCCATAGCATCAATGCCTTCGTCTTGCAGGAACTGCTGACACGCTCCAGCCACATGAGGTCTAGCATTGTCTTGCATTAGGAGGAACCCAGGGCCAACCGCACCAGCATATGGTCTCACAAGGGGTCTGAGGATCTCATCTCGGGACCTAATGGCAGTTAGGCTACCTCTGGCGAGCACTTGGAGGGCTGTGTGGCCCTCCAAAGAAATGCCACCCCACACCATTACTGACCCACTGCCAAACCGGTCATGCTGGAGGATGTTGCAGGCAGCAGAATGTTCTCCACGGCATCTCCAGACTCCGTCACGTCTGTCACATGTGCTCAGTGTGAACCTGCTTTCATCTGTGAAGAGCACAGGGCGCCAGTGGCGAATTTGCCAATCTTGGTGTTCTCTGGCAAATGCCAAACGTCCTGCATGGTGTTGGGCTGTAAGCACAACCCCCACCTGTGGACGTCGGGCCCTCATACCACCCTCATGGAGTCTGTTTCTGACCGTTTGAGCAGACACATGCACATTTGTGGCCTGCTGGAGGTCATTTTGCAGGGCTCTGGCAGTGCTCCTCCTGTTCCTCCTTGCACAAAGGCGGAGGTAGCAGTCCTGCTGCTGGGTTGTTGCCCTCCTACAGCCTCCTCCACGTCTCCTGATGTACTGGCCTGTCTCCTGGTAGCGCCTCCATGCTCTGGACACTACGCTGACAGACACAGCAAACCTTCTTGCCGCAGCTCGCATTGATGTGCCATCCTGGATGAGCTGCACTACCTGAGCCACTTGTGTGGGTCGTAGACTCCGTCTCATGCTACCACTAGAGTGAAAGCACCGCCAGCATTCAAAAGTGACCAAAGCATCAGCCTGAAAGCATAGGAACTGAGAAGTGGTCTGTGGTCACCACCTGCAGAACCACTCCTTTATTGGGGGTGTCTTGCTAATTGCCTATAATTTCCACCTGTTGTCTATTCCATTTCCACAACAGCATGTGAAATTGATTGTCAATCAGTGTTGCTTCCTAAGTGGGCAGTTTGATTTCACAGAAGTGTGATTGACTTGGAGTTACATTGTGTTGTTTAAGTGTTCCCTTTATTTTTTTGAGCAGTGTATATATATGTATTAAAGCTCAGCATTTTTTTTAAACTTATCAAAAAATAATCTCATTTTCAACTGCTTTTATTTTCAGCACATTTTCTTAACATGTAATTATGCATCATATGAACATTAAAAGATTCAACAACTAAGACATAAACTGAACAAGTTTCACAGACATCTGGCAAACAGAAATTAAATAAGGGCATCATGTCTTCGACAAAAATATTAAGTAGCACAACTGTTTGCAAAATTGATAATAAGAAATGTTTTTCATGCACTAAATTAGAATGATTTCTGAAGGGTCATGTGACACTGAAGACTGGAGTAATAGTGCTGAAAATTCATAATAAATAAATGGCAATTTATAAATATATTAGAACAGAGTTCTTGTAATAATTGTAATAAAATATCACAATACTACTGCTTTTTTTTAAAAAAAAAAAATGCAGCCTTGTATATATGAAAAAGTGGTGGTGACTCCAGCAGCCCCCAACTTTTTACAAAATGAATGAAAATTTTTCATTTGTCGAACTTATATTGTAAAAAGTATAAGCTTTCCATTTAGTTTTACCTTACAGTACTATACCACATTTATGTACTGTAATGCACATAAATATATATATGAAATACAGGGGCTCGGTTTGAGTGACTGATTTGCTGTCTTTAAAACTTTTGTTGATCCTTACCATACTCTGTGTTTAAGTTTGGAACTGTTGACACAGAAGCACATCTTACATTTACCGAGCACTAAATTGATTCAGTTCATGTAACAGATTCATGAAGAGTGTTTACATCACTTGGTTAATTGCTCCTCACAAAGAAGGCAAACAGAGTGCAGCTACATCTGAATATTAGTTACACTGGTAGCAAATATTCCATTTTGGCAGTTTGAAAGCGTGCAGATTTTGCGTTCCCTTAATAATTTGTTTTCCTTATAAAAGAAAGTGCTTAGAATAGTCAGAGCTTTTAGAGGTTCAAGCATCAGAGTTTTCGAATAATTGCCCCCATGCTGAGAGCATATGCACGTACACACACTCCACACACAGAAAGGAACATGAAGTACTTTGTTCCTTCATGTCCTCCAAAGGGGAAGGTAATTGCATGTAATTGTAGTTTCTAATGATGGGCTTGCTTTCTGTAGAGACGAAGCAGCCGATGCCAGCTGCTATGGCCAAACTCAAGATAAAAGAAAATCATTAAGCAATTTCATCAAGGTGTACTGCTATACGCAGGAATTCACTTACATGCACACAAACACACTCCCGTAAAACACACAATAGATTCTTACCAAAAATTAAACCTGCACTGCTGGAGGAGCTAATCAATATTGAGCTAAATGGTAGACTATGAATTCATTAACTTTTGCTTGTTTTCATATCACTCACATGCATACAAATGTCCTCATGCTTGATCAGTGCTACGTACCTTCAATAAGAACCACAAGATCAGGATTAAAACAAGGACAAAATAATATGTCAAAGTTAAACACCAAAAGATCTCACTTGCTTAACAAATGTTTTTCTATTGCATTTTCAAATTTACACACGCAAAAAGCAAAATAATTAAAGTAATCTGACCGGGTTTCTACTGCCATTACGGAGTGAACTCTATGGAAGCCTGTTTCCGCCACAGAATAAAAAATAAATAAATAAAATCAATTCATTTTTCGTCTAAACTTTGAGTTTACATCACACTTTTTTTCAAAAAGTTAACTGCAATTTTTCATTCTGACTTTCATTATTGCCATCAACGTTGCAAGGAAAAAAGTTTCCAAGTTATCTACTCAGAAGTTAGAGTTAGTATCTTGGAGTTTTGGCCTTTTTTTCTTTCTTTCTTCTTGTAAATGACAAGTTTTTTTTTTTCTCGCTGTACCAAATTTTTGATTTGCAAGAAAAAAAGTCTGAATATTGAGATAAAATGTATTTATTCATTCATTCATTCATTCTCTTGTAGTGGAGATGAGCTTCCATAGAATACACTAAATAGTTGTTTCAGAACAAAAACAAATTTTATTAACCACCCACAGTCTTGTTTAAGCAACTTTTAAATGCGCCTTTTAAGAAAATATATTTCTGAATATGTGTTCTTTTTTTATTTGACAAAGAAATTATTTGACATCAGAAACTCCAATCACAAAGCCATATGTATTATTAAGGGAGAGTTCACCCAAAAATGAAAATCCTGTCATTAATTATTTGCCCTCATGTTGTTCCAAACACGTAAGACCTTCGTTCATTGGCAGAACACAAATTAAGATATTTTTGATCAAATCTAAGAGCTTTCTGAGCATAGACGGCAACGAAACTGACACTTTCAAGGCCCAGAAAGGTAGTAAAGACCTCATTAAAATAGTCCAGATGACAGTGGTTCATCCTTAATTTTTTGAAGCTACGAAAATACTTTTTCTGCGCAAACAAATTAAAAATAACCTCTTTATTCAACTATTTCTTCTCTTCAGTTTCAGTCATCGACATGCATTCATGAGAGTACCACAACGCATATGTGTGGTGCTGCTGAACAAAGGTTTTACGGGTATGGAACGACATGAGGGTGAGTAATTACTGACAGAATTTTCATTTTTGAATGAACTATCCCTTTATGTATGTAAGTGGTAATGACATTTGATCAAACCTGTAGTCTGCTCCCTCTTTACATTTAAATTATAATGAAGTGACCTTTCACATGACATGAGCTTTCACAGCGCTCTGTACGTTAATAACAATGTGACTGTTTTCAACAGCAAGGTCACTTTGAGAGAACTTTTAGAAGACCAAATTATTATGATGAATTAATGCTGTAAACTTGAACAATGCTGAAGGCTTCCTAACTAATGTTTTGGACTAAGTCATTGCTCTGAGGGAGTAATAACCTCATTTCTATAATGTCTTGTGATATGTTGACCTTATTCTACCGACGTCTGCAAAGGAAGTTTTAGTAACTAAATGCGTTGACCTCTACATAAATCTCTCCTCACTTCTCTCTGGTTATTTGTAAATGAGTTAAGTTGCTGTTTAGATTCCAGAATGTAGAAACACGTAAAATAGCCAAAATAATCACACTAAATCACTTACATTTTATAATGCACCTTCATCTACAGTATAGTATCACCTATTAAAAACAATAATGTATTACTTAAGAGGAATCACTTGTAAAATGCAGATAAACACACCTGGTTTATGTAGGTACTGTTTACCTACAGTAATGGACTATTTTAATTAGTGTAAGGTTTGTTTTTATTTCAGTTATTGATATTAATAAATGTACCTGTTGTGCCTTTCATCATATATCATTTTGTTAAAACGCCAGGTGCATTCCAGCACTCAGGCAACAATATTTCATCTTTTTTTTTCCTCATGTTTAAAATGTTGACACCTGTTTAGTTTATCTCTAGTAATAATACTTGAACATAATGCCACTCTCGATTCAACACTCTGCTGTTACACACACACAAATACACAAAATATGTGGGTGGTTTGTAGAAAACAAATCCTCTCTTGTAAATACTTTGTTAGATGTTTAAAGAGAAGGAAATATAGCAAACAAGAGAACCGCATGACCATCGATCTTGACACAAGACATCTTGTATCAACTATAACAAAGTATTGATGTTCTGAGATTGTCAAGAAGCAGATGGAATCAACACACACATACAGACATGACAAACAGTGTGCATGTGTGTGAAGTTTAATGTGCCACAACACTAGGCTACATGAAAAACAAATAACAATCAACTCCCCTTGAACATTGTTGAATGTATTATTTAATACAAAACATTTATTACATCAGAAATAATTTACTTGTGTGTTTAAAAATTGCAGTCTCATTTTGCCTTTGCTGTTAAGGGTTAGAATAACAAACCACAATTTTGTATGTTTCAAACAATTACTGTTTCTTTTATTTTTCTCTAAAAGAATCAAAATGTCACTGAAATACAAAGGAGGACTGCTTTCATAGATCCTGTTTTATGAATAAATTAGTTTCCTGAGCTGGAAAATAACAAGTACACTCATAGTTTGTCCAGACGTAAGCCCAAATTACACTTTTTCCAAAGAGAAGAATTAAAGTCATACCTGTTTTAGTCAATACCTTAATAACGTTTCAATCAATTCCATAATAATTAAGTCCAAAATATATGAATGTATAAACAAAATAACTGTCAGGAAACAGCTGGTTCATTATGATCAAGAACTAGAGTCTGACTATTTGCAAGTTTTATGCCATCAAATATTTTAAAGTTATTCAATTAAATGTTTTATGAAAGCTACAATGCTAGATTTATTGGTTTGACTTTAAAAATCAGAGGATATTTTTTTATTACAAAAAAGTATTTATATAATATATATTTAAAGTCTTTAAATATTTTTCAGCATAGTTTACTTATATTTATCTATAAAAAGCATGTTATGATATTTGCTCTCTGGTCTGCTATTAGAGACTGGAGACAGGTATGTTATTTTCCTTCTTTCTTCTCATTTTCTGTTCTTTTTCAAGGCTATAGGAGGAAGGAAGTGACCTTGTCAACAGCGGTGTCCCTCTAAAATGGACAGAGAAGTGGGGTCTCACCAAACTAATCTTGTGCTTGTGAAGTGTGTGCATGAGGGAGAGAGAAATGTCATTACTTCTGACTGATGTAACTCCTCTGACACCTCACTGAATGACCTGAGGTGAACAAGTGTGTTTGTGTGAATGTGACCTTGAATGAATCTTTATACAGCGTCTATCCTCGGGCTGTTATGTGTTTGTGGTTTACTCATCTTTTCAAGCCAGCTTGGCTCTCTTTTAATCTTGTGCCTTACACATCTGTCGTGTTAGCCTCTGATGTTGAGGATGTGTGTATGTGTGCATGGTCTTTTGTGCTAACATAAGTGTACTTTCTTGGAGAGCACCAGTGAAATTACTGACAAGAATAAATTGATTCTTGTCATGTTTCATATCTTGCTTTCCTCTCTGTGTATACTTGTATAACCTGGACAACACGCCACAGCAAAGACCCATCCGATAACTACAGTAAACACCACTGGACCGGAAAGACTAATAGTGAAAAATACACACTCTGTACATAGGAGAGTGTTTGGAATTACATCCAGCAATTTTAAAGGAGTAGTATGCAGTACTGTGTGTGAAATGCAACGTAGTATATAACGTGCTTGATTTGACATTTGTGACAAATCCTCGTTTTGTACTTTTAATTTTTAACCAGTGTTTTGTGCATACGACAGTTAGTTAAAACTAGAGATTATGGTTTATAAAGTTTTAAATATGGATAAGCATTGATCCACTTTAGAAGGGCTTTATTAACCACCCAGATCCATGTGGAGTTCTTTTTTATGATGGATGGATGCACTTTATGGGACTTCAGCCATTCATTGCCATTATAAACTTTGGAAGAGAAAAGGAAAGGAAAGTATGGTGACCCATACTCGAAATTTGTGCTCTTCATTTAACCCATCCAAGTGCGCACACACAGTAGTGAACACACACAAAGCATATACATCCACGATTGAGGCTTGAGGATGAGTAAATCATGGGGTAATTTTAATTTTTGAGTGAACTATCCCTTTAAAAGCACTTGTTTGCAATTATTGGAATTATATTTTCATTTGCGGGAAAAAAAAATATGTAACTGGATTTATTGTATCTACAGTTGAGATTAAAAGTTTACATACATCTTTGCAGAATCTGCAAAATGTTAATTATTTTACCAAAATAAGAGGGATCATACAAAATGCATGTTATTGTTTATTTAGTACTGACCTGAATAAGATATTTCACACAAAAATTGTTTACATATAGTCCACAAGAGAAAATAATAGTTGAATTTATAAAATATTACCACATTCAAAAGTTTATATATGCTTGAATACTGTGTTGTTACCTGAATGATCCACATTTTTTTTTTTTTCGTTCGTTTGTTTTTGTTTAGTGATAGTTGTTCATGAGCCCCTTGTTTGTCCTGAACAGTTAAACTGCCCGCTGTTCTTCAGAAAATCCATCAGGTTCTACAAATTCTTTAGATTTTCAGCATTTTTGTGTATTTAAACCCTTTCCAACAATGACTGTATGATTTTGAGATTCATCTTTTCACACTGAGGACAATTGAGGGACTCATATGCAACTATTACAGAAGGTTCAAACACTCACTGATGCTTCAGAAGAAAAAAACAATGCATTAAGATGCATTAAGAAAACTTTTGAATCCAACTATTATTTTCTCTTGTGAACTATATGTAAATCCCTGTATGATCCCTCTTATTTTGGTAAAATAATTAAAGGAGAAGTCCACTTCCAAAACAAACAAATTTGCAGATAATATACTCACCCCCTTATCATCCAACATGTTCATATCTTTCTTTCTTCAGTCATAAAGAAATTGTCTCCATATAATGGACTGCTATGGTGCCCCGAATTTGAACTTCCAACATGCAGTTTAAATGCAGCTTCAAACGATCCCAAATGCAGTTGTAAACGATCCCAGCTGAGGAAGAAGGGTCTTATCTAACGATATGATCATTTTCATTAAAAAAATACAATTGAAATACTTGTTAATCTCAACTGCTCGTCTTGTCGTCTCGTCTAAACTCTGTGTTTTCTGGTTCAAGACAGTTAGGGCATGTCGAATAACTCCAATCGTATTTTCTCCCTCAACTTCAAAATTCATTTCAAAATCATCCTACATCGCTGGAGAAGTACCCAGTCTTTACAAGTGAACATGCAAAGAAGAAATGAACCGGAAAAAAAAGTTCTGGCAGAGTAAGACAAGACGAGCGTTTGATTTTAAAAAGTATAGAAATTGTATTATTTTTAGAAAAATAACTGATCGTTTCGCTAGATAAGACCCTTCTTCTTCGGTTGTGATCGTTTACAACCGCATTTAAACTGCATTTTGGAAGTTCAAACTCGGGGCACCATAGAAGTCCACTATACAGAGAAAAATCCTGAAATGTTTTCCTCAAAAAACATAATTTCTTCACGACTGAAGAAAGAAACACATGAGCATCTTGGATGACAAGGGGGTTAGTACATTATCTGTAAGTTTTTGTTCTGGAAGTGGAGTTCTCCTTTAACATTTTGCAGATTCCGCAAGGTGTATGTAAGCTTATGACCTCAACTGTAAAATGTAAGTTACTCAGTACCAATTTCTTGTTGATTCAATACTTTTTATTGAATAAAACCAATATATCATCCTCAAATTCTCAAATCTTTTTTTTTTTTTTTTATAACTTCTCAGAAACTGCATAAGATGTTGATATTCAGTAGTTCTCACAAATTAGTAAACAGACGTTTGTACACATTTCTGCCATCAGCTGCAATTCTAATAGAATTGATCTCACACAGAAGCTCATATGATAAATAAGAACTAAGACTCAGGCAGTATTTACTGGTAAATGATTATTCAACAGCTAACAAATTTTACAAGTTAATTAAGCAGACAAATCCTTGCAGACAGAACACTGCTCTACAGTCATTATAAAACCTGAGGAAAATAGACTACAGAGAAACAACATGAATTCATGTGTGATATAGATGGGCTCCAGTAACTGTATGTGTAAGAAAAAGAAAAGAACGAGAGAGAGGCCATAAAGAGCTCTGGAACAGCAATCTAAAATCGTGTTGGTGCTATGGCAACATGAGATCAGCTATAGTGACCAGGTAATGGGATGTTAACAGCAGTGCAGTACCTGACATCTAAATTCTTAGTTTTCCTTGGTACAAGTTAGAAAAAAGCCTGCAATGTCCTCTCAGTACCATATGTGCCATATTGAAAAAGACATTTATTTTTAACCCAAAGCAATTACTTCATTTTATAAGTGATTAAATAAATAAATAAATGCTCAGTATTATTAATATTATTTATTTATGTGCTATTTTTCAGGGTTTTTTCCCCCTCACCAAAAAGTGCCTGGTGTCTTCAAGCTATTTTTTTTTTTTTTTTTTTTTTTTCCATTTGTATTGAAAGAGTTTCATATCACTTCAGAAACCCAGCATTACAGTTTCCAACCCATCACTTAGCAGTAGATTTGCATGGCGGTAATTATTCTCTAACTACATCCCACTTAATTGCAGTCAAAATGGAGTCAGATTTTCGAGTGCTCTCTGGCCTGCAACATCCCTCCACCTCCTCTCAGCAGTTGCCTGTGTCAATGTGCTGTGAGCCCAAGTTAGCGTGGTGATTCAGCTTTTTTAATGCAGCCTTACTGCTATTTCCGCCTCATTATAAAGCTCTCAGAGGGCTGTGGTCCACCTGTAGTCACTGTAGAGGGTCATTACAGACCCTCTGAAAGCCAGAGCAGCCTAGTCAGTCAGGCTTCACTGTTTGAGAGCAGCTGCACACAGCAAAAGGGCCACTTCACCCCTCTAGTCATCCAGACCAACATTGGTAATGGCCACCATGCCCTCTATTGATCAATCTCTCTTGGAGATGAACATATACTCTCTTTTCCTCTCTCTGTGTTGCTGATCCATCTGTTGCCATCTGTTCCTAATTTGCACTGAGTATTGTTCTTCCAAAAGGGATGTAAACACTGTTTCATTTATAAATACTACTGATACTTGCATATAATGTAAAGAGAGCCAATCTGTCGTCAGAACGTCAGAACACCGGCTCTCTTGCTGTCTATGCAGGGTCAGAAAGCTCCCAGATTGCAGAAAAATCTTAAATTGTGTTCTGAAGATGAACGAAGGTCTTACAGGTTTGGAACAACATGAGGGTGAGTAATTAATGACAGAATTTTCATTTTTTGGGTGAACTATCCCTTTAAAGTAGAACTCTTTTAAATATGGCTCAAATGGTCACCTCCTCTTTTACCATTTAAAATGTAATTTAAGAATTTCAAAATTATTTTGAAATAAATACATTTTATAAAATAATAATAAAGAAAAATTAAGCAGCTTAATTTTAAATTATATATTATCCTATTTTCATTTTTCTTTCTTTTTCTTTGTTTTTTTTTCTTGTCTAAATTACATATAAAATATATGCACTTTCAACTTTTGTGGCAACTGTGTTTTATCAAATTTTACCAAGGTCTATATAGAAGGTTTTTGGCTTTGAATGTTTTTTAAAAGACTTGCGAAATTGTGACCCAATTCAAAGAACAATATCCCATGAATTATTTCACTGGACTATGCTTGAAATCTCTTGTTTGTCTTCCCAAATCCTCACTTTTCTTTCTCTCCTGGTTTGCTCTCAACGGGGGGGGGTGTTTCATCTTTTCCTCACTTCTTATCCATATTTTCATCCTTCACCATGGGGATATTTCTAAAGGAGAGAAACACAATAGAACATATATTTTATCAGTCAAAATGATGGAAAGCATTTTTAAAATGATCTGAAATGCACTAAATGACGGAAAATTTTCAGTACGCCTTATATGTAAGTGTAATCAGATCTCTATCCGAACGCTCTGGCGACTCTTGGAATGAGTGCAAATTCAATCCAGCTAAAGAAAATGCATTCATGTTGCATTTAGAGATTCATGTTAATGTCAGGTGTCACTACAGCATCTTCTCATCTTCACAGATACATCTGTATGCATTTAACACTCCTCTGCTGTGATTTTGATCTTTTGCATTTATATATATAATATATATATATATATATATATATATATATATACAGGGGTTGGACAATGAAACTGAAACACCTGGTTTTAGATCACAATTAGTATGATATTGGGCCTCCTTTTGCAGCTAATACAACATCATTTCATCGTGGGAGTGACAAATACAAGTCCTGCAAAGCAGCCAGAGGGATTTTGAGCCATTTTCCTCTTGCAGAACAGTGGCCAGGTCACTATGTGATGCTGATGTGGGAAAACGTTTCCTGACTCGCTCCTCCAAAACACCCCAAAGTGGCTCAATAATATTCAGATCTGGTGACTATGCAGGCCATGGGAGATGTTCAACTTAATTTTCATGTTCATTAAACCAGTCTGTCACCAGTCTTGCTGTGTGTATTGGTGCATTATTATCCTGATACAGAGCACTACCTTCAAGGTACAATGTTTGAACCATTGGGTGCACATAATGAAACTTTACACTCTGCTCTAACTGGTGTAATGTACAATAAGTGAAGATTGGGCACCAGACAGCGCAAATATAGCCATGAAACCTCCGATACTATATTGGCGAGTGTTTCAGTTTCATTGTCCAACCCCTGTATATACATATATATATATATACATGGCTATATTTGCGCTGTCTGGTGCCCAAGCGAGTCAGGAAACGTTTTCCCACATCAGCATCACATAGTGACCTGGCCACTGTTCTGCAAGAGGAAAATGGCTCAAAATCCCTCTGGCTGCTTTGCAGGACTTGTATTTGTCACTCCCACGATGAAATGATGTTGTATTAGCTGCAAAAGGAGGCCCAATATCATACTAATTGTGATCTAAAACCAGGTGTTTCAGTTTCATTGTCCAACCCCTGTATATATTACTAATGTCTTTTATTAATGTTTCTAATGAAGTTAATACTTGTTCAAAACAATCACTTTAGTGAAGTTTGAACTATTTTCTGCTTATTTTGAAAAATAAAAAAATATATTGCCATTAAAGTATGTTAATATAAAACAGGGGCACAACCTCCCCCCCCCCCCAAAAAAAAAACCACACTTGTTGCTTTAATTATCCTAAAGAAAACTGAAAATCCTTAGAAAGACATTTGTCTCAAAATATATGCATCCATTTTAGCGATTCTCATTTGCTACTTAACCCTTTAACTGTCACTCCCATTTTTGAACACAGACATAAAAATTCACTATCCAGACTTAATTTTTTATAATTCATGAATAAAAACATTTTGTAATATGATTTTGATGTAAATTTTCCATGGTAATGCAATGTCTGGTTTTAAAATGCCTTTCAAAGGATGAATTTTGAGATTTTAAGTGAACTTTGAGATTTGTTTTGAACTGATATATAATTTCTTATGATATCTAAAGCGTGAAAGGGAAAAAGGAAATGAAGAAAGTCTTTTGTGACAAAGGTCAGAACTCATGTTATGATGTAGATTTCTTTAAGTTGCACTCTTGACATATATTAGTCTATTACTTTTCCTACATAATTTGTAATACAAAAATATGGTAAAATATCTATTTAGGAGTCTTAGACCTTTCCAACGATGTATAGTTTGTCATGATTAGATTAGAATTTATATATATGTAATATGGTGAAGTAAACTTAGGCGTCCAACAGAGTGGATGGTTAAAGGGTTAAAGGGTTAAATCTTCAACATTTAAAAAAAAACATCAAATATTACATCAAGTAAGCACAGAATTAACTTTGCGCTGATGCCCACAATCGTGCCAAGGATCAGACAAATTTGAACATGCATCTTGAAAAGCGAATGTTTTAGAAAGTGCCAATATTTACTGAGCTTTGATGACTGATGACCCGAAAAATTCCAATATAGTTAAAAGTTAACTATTAAAAAGAATCGCTGAACATATCTCAGATCTTCACACAGTTACATCTGTACGCATTTACCACTCCTCTGCTGTGATTTTGACTTTTTAATTTTGTGATATTTTGCCTTTGCCTCAATCCTTGACTACACTATGAAAATACTAACATTCTCTCTCTCTTTCTCCATCCTTCGTTTGAAAATTTCAACACTGCATCTGTTTCCTCCACTCTCTCATCCAAACCTCATGGTAATTGAGTTTGCTTGTTAACACATCTTCACGGAATGCCTCATTAAAATGCCATAGCCCCATGATTAAGTATGCGTGTGACTAGAGGGGCATAAGGAACTTGATTGAAAGTAAAAATGAAAAGCATCGAGAGCATGTTAAGGTCCTTTGAGTAAGCTGCAGAAGATTACCCGTAATAACTCTGACAACCGTGTTGCTAAGCTTTTAAAACAGGTTACAGTCAGCCTTGTCGTGATTTTTCTTCATTTTTGACATTGACAACTTGATATTGATAATATTTAACTTATTTAAAAATGTACTAAGCTGTGAAGTACAAGAGAAGAAAGCAACATCTCTTACAAAATAACATTAGCATTAGCATGCTAGTCACCGCCGGCAGCATCTGTGTGGATCGTCTGAGTGCCGTCTCGTTTCATTTCACAAAAACAGAGAAATTAGAAAAACGAGAGAGAGAGAATGCAAAAACAGATTCTGACAAACCAGCCCAATCCACAAAGGCTGTCGAATTAATTAACACACACTTGTATCCGTTAGTTACGACTCGATGGCCGTGATTCTGGCTTCGTCTCAGAGGCCGAGGGACCAGCTGCATATGGGATGCGTGCAGCATAAAACTGTCTCAGGAACATTTTTATGTGATTGTGGTACACAAACAAACGAAGCAGAACAGAAGTTTGAGCGAGAAATCCCAGCCCTGTCATTGTTTTGTTGATATTTTGCCAGAATACAGTGACTTAAACTGCACTGGTGTGCTCTAGCAGGGTTTTGGGGGTTTGGTTTTGGTATCAAACGAGGAAGAATGCTGTTGTTCTAAAGCTCATTATTGTTATTGTATTAAAAAAAAAGTTGATTTATGAGGAATTCTGATAAATCATTTCATCCTTACCCCAACCCCACCACAGAGGTCAGAATGCATTTGTCAAATCCAGTGGCTGTGACATTGCATTGATCTTTATCAGCAGGTTTCTTTGCAGCGCGTAAGAGCTGAGAGGCGACAGAGCGTTGAGAGGACACATGTTGATGGCCACCGCCGAGATGCCTGCCGTGGAACATCTGTTTGGTGTCTATGGAAACCATCACTAACATTTTTTACTTGCTCAGCAGCTGTTGTGGCCTCAGGACTGTTTATTCATTTGAAGTTAGTGAAGATTTATACCTTTTGTTTGCAGATAGATAGATAGATAGATAGTACATTTCAAGTTAACTAAACTTATTTGAGTTGAATGAACTTTAAATTTTAAGGCAGCAGGATAACAAATTATTTTAAGTTGACTTAAATTGTGTGTGTTTGTGTTTTTACAGTGTATCTAAGTGACAACTTCGATCAACTTGAGTTGACTAAACAAAAAAATTGGTTTGTTAAATTTAAAACCTGGGCTTGTTACCCAGCTGCCTTAAATTTTTAAGTTGAATCAACTCAAATATCTAAGTTGTCACTCAGTACAACTTAAAGGAGAAGTCCACTTCCAGAACAAAAATGTACAGATAATGTACTCACCCCCTTGTAATCCAAGATGTTCATGTCTTTCTTTCTTCAGTCGTAAAGAAATTATGTTTTTTGAGGAAAACATTTCAGGATTTTTCTCCATATAATGGACTGATATGGTGCCCCGAGTTTGAACTTCCAAAATGCAGTTTAAATGCGCCTTAAAACGATCCCAAATGTGGTTGTAAATGATCCCAACCGAGGAAGCAGGGTCTTATCTAGCGAAATGATCGGTTATTTTCATTTAAAAAATACAATTTAAATACTTTTTAATCTCAAACGCTCATTTTGTCTCGCTGAACTCTGTGTATTCTGGTTCAAGACAGTTAGGGTATGTTGAAAAACTCCAATCGTATTTTCTCCCTCAACTTCAAAAATCATCCTACATCGCTGCAGAAGTACTGACCCAGTCTTTGCGAAGAGAACATGCAAAGAAGATCAAACACCCTTAACAAAAAAGGTAAAACAACGATATAGGATGATTTTGAAATTGAGGGAGAACATGAGATGGGAGTTTATCGACATTCCCTAACTGTCATGAACGGGAAAAAAAACAGTTCAGGCAAAGTAAGACAAGACGAGCGTTTGACATTAAAAAGTATATAAATTGTATTTTTTTATTAAATTAATCAATCGTTTCGCTAGATACAACCCTTTTTCATTGGCTGGGATTGTTTACAACCCCATTTGGGATCGTTTTAAGCCGCATTTAAACTGCATTTTTGAAAGTTCGAACTCGGGGCACCATATCAGTCCATTATATGGAGAAAAATCCTGAAATGTTTTCCTCAAAAAACATAATTTCTTTATGACTGAAGAAAGAAAGACATGAACATCTTGGATGACAAGGGGGTGAGTACATTATCTGTACATTTTTGTTCTGGAAGTGGACTTCTCCTTTAACATTTCAAGTTGTGTAAACTTTTTGGAGCTGACTGAATTTAAAATTTTAAGGCAGCCAGCTAACAAATTATTTTAAATTGACTCAACAAATAATTTTTTACAGTGTAGATCGATTTCCTGATATGTGCTATACATATTCTGATAGCAACTCTACTGTTGCAAGAATGGATGCATCGTTTCTGGAGTGTTTTCCGCCGTCTCATTTATTTTAATCCGAATTATCTTTGCGTCATTTGCTTTCAAAGCCAAAGGCAGGGCATATAACATAGCTTGATTAATATGACTCAATATTGCAGATGTCTTTTTCCATCCATTACAAACTAATATGTTACAGAGGAATTATTAGGCCCCTTTTTTCTGTATGAATTTCTATTTAAAGTGAACACTATTAAAGCATTAAATAATAATTTCTTTATGCATGTTTTCTAATTCTAAACGTTAACTGTGTGTGTGATCCATAACTCCCCAGAAATAGGCTTAAACACACACAAACACAAGTGCAAACCGCTCTTGTGAATTCCCAGTAGTGACAGCAAGTCAAAAAAGGCGATGAAACATCTTTCTCTTTTCTTTTAAGTAGTTTTCAGTCTTTCTTAACAGCAGGGTGACACAATTTTTAAAGAGAGTGTTTCCATTCACTTCACTTTCATTCACAGGACATTTCCTCTACATTTCTAGTCATATGATTGACCTTGTTCTTTTAAAACACCATAATGATTATAGAAAGTCAAGATGATGTGAGTGATACTAAATTTTCTTTCATTTTTATAAATACATTTTTAAATATCTGTGAAGTTATAGGCTGTTTCATGGCAGGTTCCCCCATGACAACTTAGCCCATACAGTATGATGACATACTCTACTATTTCCCATGTGTTTCTAGAAATAACAGTGACAATGTTAAATTGCTTTTTTTATTCCGTTACAAAAATTGACTTTCAGACATAAATCTACTCTGAGAAATATTCACTGTGTCAAAAGTGTGACAACTAGCCCCGGTCTGCCTATATGATTTTAATTATGTGTAGTATGATCTCAAATATTAATAGCAGGTTGATGTCTATCGCATGGTTCCAGACTGAGGAACATGTCCCAGCATTCCTTCTCTACACTTCCAGCATGTTTGTCTTTCCAATATCTCTTTACTTTTCAGCACTGATTCTCATTGCAGTTGAAAAGCTGTATACTTTTGAAATTACCTTTTGCTCTTGTGTAAGCATCTCTCTCTCTCTTTCTCTGTCAGGTCTCTGCAGGGAAAACACTCCAGGATTATATGTCAGGCCAGGGCATTAGGGCACTTACATTTCTTTTTAGTTTATCTTTATACTTTGGGTAGGCGGTGTGATGTTAAAGTGAAAAAAA
Organism: Cirrhinus mrigala; assembly: GCA_036247105.1. Classification (NCBI taxonomy): domain Eukaryota; kingdom Metazoa; phylum Chordata; class Actinopteri; order Cypriniformes; family Cyprinidae; genus Cirrhinus; species Cirrhinus mrigala. Next base: position 18,290,343 of record CM070015.1, read on the forward strand.
AAAAAAAGCTTTCAGACTAACTTACTGTTAAAACCATCTCTTTCTTACCTTTTTATAATCTGAAGAATCTTCTTTCTCCACAAAGAACCTATTGTGAAACAGAAAGTTTCTTCAGATGTTAAAGGGGTCATCAGATGCCCATTTTCCACAGGTTGATATGATTCTTTAGGGTCTTAATGAAAAGTCTATAATATACTTTGTTTAAAAATTCTCAATGGTAGTGTAAAACAACACCCTTTTTACCTTGCCTACCTTTTTATCTTTTTACCTATCTCAGCTCTGCAAAAATCATCTCATTCTGGTCGAGGCTGCTTTAAATGCAAATGAGCTCTGCTCGCCCCGCCCCTCTCTTCTTTCTGCTGCTCTGAGAGATTGTTTACTTTAGCCACATTTAGCACGTTTAGCCGCTAAACTTGCTAACTAGCACATTATTAGGAAAGGCGATCGCAAAGATTCATAAAAAAAACCTTATTTTTACTTCTGCTGTAAGTGAAGCTGGATCACAAATGATTCGCGTGAACATAGACGGATATATGTAGATCGGGAGGCGCATTCCCTTCACAAACAAATGTAATCCACTGCATCTTCTGCGGCTCAGATGTCGTGAGTGAATGACGACCACTATGTTCATTATTACATCCAGCAACACAACACCTCAATCGCTCAATCTGAGATATTCTTGTCTAACTTACAACCGGCATCGAAACAAAGAGGGCGGACTGTTACAACTGATCTAAGGTAAGACGCTCATGTCAATCAACTATCGTGGGAGCGGCCTCTGTCGGTGTGACGCCACAATGACTGGCATCTGAGAATGGCTCGATTTGAAAAAGGGGATATTACTTTTACAGATTAATTAAAAGCCACTACATGGATTTTTATCATTATAGGGTAGATTTGTACATACACTGCCAAGACACATTAATGTTCAAACAACATGTAAAAGTGAACTTAGCATCTGATGACCCCTTTAAAGGTTCTTTATGGAACCGTTTAGACAAAAAAGTTTCCTCTATGGCATCGTGAAGCACCCTTGCTGTCTATGGTAGGGTCAGAGAATGTGAATGAACATCAGAACATATTTTATTTCAACCACGGAAAGACGTCAATACACACAATTTTTCAAGTTTAAATGCGCCGAAGTTATTCTGCTGTTCTGTCTGAGGTTTGTTGGACAGAATGGCAGATTCTGCATTATGATTTGTCAGATCGCCTGTCAGTTAAGCTGTTTGCGAAGGGTCAATTGTTTTTAACATTGAATGTTTATTGAGCACCATATCAGCTTCTTAGAATGATTTCTGAAGGATCATGATGAACACTGAAGACTGGAAATTCAGCTGAAAATTCAGCTTTGCCATCACAGGAAAAAATATATATTTTAAAATATATTAAAATGGAAAACATTTATTTTAAACTTAAAAAATATTTCACAATATTACTACAAAATTATCTTTTAACATAATAAATGCAGCCTTGGTGAGCTTTAGAGACTTATTTCAAAAACATAAAAAAAAAAAAAAATCTATTTTCTCTATCAGTGTAATAACTCTTGAACATTGCAATATCTGTTTTGTATGTATTTGTTTTGATTGAATTTTCTCTGAAGTACATCTCTAACTATAGCTTATTACGGGCAAACTGTATGAACATTTGCTTCTGGCTTGTCTTCAGCTGGTCTGCTCTCTGACCTTGCATAAAAACACTGTTCATCTCTCACTGAGTGCCCTTCATCATCTATCCATCACTCAAGCCCACGATGATGCTCATAATTGTTATGATTTATCTGTTGCCATGGTACCACATGTCCAAGAGAGCAGGCATGGCCTCCATCTAGAGATGGCTGAGTCACTCCCGCACCCATTTTACACACACACACACACAAGCACGTTCTGACTGTTTATGCAGCGTGGCTTAGGCAGATGTCACACAAGAGATTAATTCCGACCTTTTTATCTTGCTAGATGGAACTACATTGTCTGTTTCGTCCCCGGGGAGCAACAATGTACTGAAACCTTAACAAACAACTGTGAAGTTGCTCCGAGATATTCAAATCAGTTACTTTCTTACCACTCTTGATCTCTAACCGTCAGGCACAAATATCTTTCCTTTGCCAGAGTTTGGATTTATCTGCTTGTGGTTTTTAAAGTAATCTTGGGTGAGTGTTCATGGAAATGACCGTTGCATTGCTGACAGGGGAAATGAAATGATCGGTTTGCAACGTGATCCTTCTCGTCTTTTGGCAGAACGGGGTGATATTTATCATTAGGGGTAATATCAGGACACACGGCACTTAAAGTGAAATGAATTGGTGAGTGTCAAATTCTTGGCAGATGCTCATGCGCAGACGTTCGGTTTGGCAGTGGTGGAATCTAAATCGCTTATGACAGCAGAAGTGATGCTGGTAGGTTCAAACCTCGGCACACAGAGAGCATGTGTCTGTCTGTATGTCTGTATTGGTGTGTGGTATTGCTGAACTCTTCAAACATCAACTGTTATTGGCCTATCTTGTAATTGTGATACCATTTCCCAGATCTCTTTAAGCACACGTGCGTAAATGTCTCAGAACACTTAAGAATTTTCCCAAAGTGGTCCCTCTTGTTATCAGGATTATTGATGAGTTTTTGGGAGGACGATGTTCATATAATCCAGCCATTCACACTGATAATGTACGCTTGCATCACTCCTTCAGTGTTTCCATTACACATCCTCTACTACTCCCCCTGTTCTCACCAGAGGTTTGAACTTCAGTTCCTGCAGGACAAACAACATGCCAAATCCACCAACTCATTCTGCAGCCTTACTATATTAAATTAACTCATCAAGTTCAAAGCTGATATTTGAGCGTTATCAAATATTTCTCTCAATCCCTGTAATCCCCTTTTTCCTCTCCATTTCCGATAATTTTGACATGGTCAAAAGAGGTGAAGAGGTACTATGACTCTATATGTTATATGCAGAGTAAAAATAATTTTCCAGATCTTTTATTATTGTTATTTCAATGTTTTCACATTTAATGAATTGTGCCACTTGCCATTTGTGAACTTTACTAGCAATTTCGGAGTGAAAAATGTTTCAAAGTAAATCCTACACCAAATGTACACATACATACACTCTGTTCTTAATTCAGACATATTTTAAATTATTTGTAGACATTTAAAACAAAAAAAAAAAAATTGTGAAATGTTAAGCAATAATATATATATATATTTAAATAATAATATTTAATAAACAATTTTGATTTAATAGGGACTTTAAACGTTGTGACCAAAATGCTGATTTTCATCAGGTTTTTTTTTTTTTTTTTAACAAACAAACAAACAAACAAGCAGAACTTGTTATCAGGATTATTGATGAGTTTTTGGGAGGACGATGTTCATATAATCCAGCCATTCACACTGATAATGTACGCTTACATCACTCCTTATATCTTCTAAATGCAAATTTTGTAACTGTTTTGGAGCATTATAGATAATCTTATAGATAACCTCAAGGCTAACATATTCATACTAAAAAATGTAAAAGAAAAAAAAATCTATTTTGATTTAATAGGGACTTTAAACGTTGTGACCAAAATGCTGATTTTCATCAGTTTTTTTTTTTTTTTTTTTTTTTAACAAACAAACAAACAAACAAGCATGTGTACCTCAATAAGGAAAAAAATTGGTTCCCTAATGCAAGATTTATACAAAATACAGTAGAATTGATCAAAAGGCAACGATGGCCAATCAGGATGATGGAGGAGGGATTTAGCCAATGTAGCCACACCTCTCTATACCTGCTTACACTGCACTCCCTCTCAGCAGATGGAGAAATTTACACACACACACACACACACACACAGTTAGGCATTTTTTTATTTTTTTATTTTTTTTTTTGAGTAATTTATACCCTCTTGAGCAATTTTTTTTTTAAAGTGTGGCCAGGTAACATTAGTCAACACTGACTTATATAAATGTGTTATGTTATTCCTTTAAATAAACGCAAATGCATATTTGGAACAAGGCCGGGTAGTCTTAAGCAAATGAAAATGAAATATATTCTGGCACTTTGGGATGGGAAATGTATCACACCCTCAGTAAACAAAATTATTGGAATCATATTAATCTGATACAAAATTATTCCATTTGTAACTTTAAAAGCGTACAAATTATACTGTCAGATTTTAATGGTTACAAAAATTCTGCTTGATTTACTGCATTATTTGCTGTTTGTTTACGTGCGTGAATTCCCGTAAAACTGCTTCAGCACTCAGAGTGTGCATTCTTCCCTCCTAAATGTTGTCATCCATCATTCAGGGACATTTACTGGTCCACAGCCAAAAGCTCCACCTCCAGGTCTTCTATTTCCAATCATTTGCGGACTTTAAATTGCTTGTGTTAGATGCCAATCACTGTCCTTTAACAGCATTTCTCTCTAAGTGGCTTTGCTTTGTCTTTGTTGGAGCAAAAGTGACTGAGATCGTTTAAATCAAACACTATATATGGTAGGAAGTGCAGTGAACTTCAGTCCCCTCTGGGTTCACCTTCTGTCAAGCATTTTTCTCATATCCCATCATGCACCAGGAAAGTGACATGTTGTAGTGTTGTTCACCTGTGAGTAACAGCAGCTCAACACAGTTCTTTTGCAAGTTATTTCCAGAAACGCAAGGCCTTTCGATTAGCACGCTTGTGGTTCTTGACAAGCTTTTGAGAGCTGCTCTTTGGAAGTTTCTCTCTTTTTCTTGCTCACTCTCATCTAGGTCGTCCATCCGCTCAGCACTCAAAGAAATATGAATATTTGATGCCGTTACATTTGCAGCAGTGTGAGCAGAGTCTGGGCTTGTTAAATTTTTGCTATGAGAATGTCTCTCTGTGTGGATAAGTCAGAGATGAGTTGAATACTCAGTCAAAGGTCTCTACGTTTTCCACTCGCTCTCTTCCTCGCTGCTCTTTGATGGAATCCCCGCTCGAGCATAAAGCGCTGGACGACGACTGCCGCTCACCGCTCGACCAGCCACCCATTTCACCATCCTCTGAATACCAGAAGCGAACGGATTTACAGTGAATGGGCAGAAAAATGAAAAGCGGAAAGATGGAGAATGTAAGATTTAACTTTTCATGTCTGTTTCAAAAGCACCGCCTCATATGAAAGCACATCTATATTGGTTTGAGAGAACTTCTCCTCTCCTCACAATTTACACAAGTCTTGTCAAGATTTGAATCTAGGCCTTGTGAAGAGCTCATATTAATCGAAAATTAAGAAATGAGCCCTGATAAATGAAACACGATTAGGTCCATGCTAAGATGTTTAATTATGTTAGTCGCCGTCTGTGGGGACTTAAAAAGTAAAAGATTTATAAAGGTGAAACTTTTTAAAAAAACGTTTGCACGTTGGCGTTGGTATAATATACAGCATTTACAAATATACAATGCTTTAAAATTTGGGTCTGTCAATCGATCTCAATTTTTAATTGAGTTCATTTTAATTAATTCATCAAATTAATCACAGTATCACATATATCAGCATTTGTTAAGAAAAACAATCTGAATGGAAATAATTAAAAGATATTGTTATACAAACGTATTCAATAAAAGGCAAATTAAAGGTTTCTTCTTTTTAATAAATTAATTTTCATTTCTATTGCAAGATATTGATTAAAAATCCCTATCCCTAACAGTGAACCCAGCTTATAGTTTTGGCAAGAGTAAATTTTTAAGATGTTTGGAGATTTTTTAGACTCCTGTAATGAAGTATTAATTTTCTAACTCTTATTTTTGCTTGGTCCTGTCACTCAAGCGGTCCTCATATGCAGAACCAGAACAGAGCAGCCTGTATTTGTTTTAATAATTCAATAATGCAATAATTCAGCCTGAGTGTGTGCTGATCTCCCTTCTGTTTCAAAAATATTCCTGCCTAAGGTTCACAATACCACAGGGCAGACAAATGCTCCTAGCCCAGCTGCAACTGGAAACTAACATTGGATGCCTGTCCACAGCAATCAGTAACACACACACACACACATACATCACAAAGACACATAACTGTGCACGCTGCCTTAGGGCCACGATTCATATTGATATGAAACCTGAATAGAATTTTAAGATTATCATAATGTGTAATGTTATAATGTGTGGCTTGGTGTTTATTTAAGCCTGTCATTCTATATACACGTCAACACATTGCACTTATGATGTTTGTCTGTTGTAAATTTGGAAGAAAATCTGTTTGCATAAACCGCAAACTGAAGAATTAGTGCACTTTACTAACAAAATATCACCCATTAGTACAGCATTTAGTTCCTGTCTGCCTTAAAGGAACAGTTCACAAAAAAAAAGATAATTTGCTGATAATGTACTCACCTTAAGCTCTCTAAGATGTAAATGAGATTTGCATAATTTACAAACATTATCTCACTTTCTCACTAATGCATCCTCTGCAGTGAATGGGTGCTGTTAGAATTAGAGTTCAGCGTTACAATAATCACATGACTCAGGTCCATCAATTACAGTTGAGGTCAAAAGTTTGCATCCTCCTTCAGAATCATTAAAAATGTAAATTAGTTTAACAAAATAAGAGAGATCATACAAAATGTGTATTATTGTTTATCTAGTACTGACCCTAATAAGATATTTCACATAAAATATGTTTACATATAGTCCACAAGAGAAAATAATAGTTGAGTTTATAAAAATGACCCTGTTCAAAAGTTTACATACACTTGATTCTTAATACTGTGTTGTTACCTGAATGATCCACAGCGGTTTGTTGTTGTTGTTTTTTAGTGACTGCCCTTCAGAGGCTACAGAAGATTACCTGTTTCCCAGAAGACAAAATAAGTTACATTTACCCTGATCTTCAAATTCCGTTCTCATATGAACCTTCTGTAATAGCTGCATATAAGTCCCTCAGTTGTCCTCAGTGTAAAAAGATTGATCTCAAAATCATACAGTCATTGTTGTAAAGGGTTTAAAATCCACAAAAATGCTGGAAAACCAAAGAATTTGAGGGACCTGAATGATTTTTCTGAAGAACAGTGGGCAGTTTCAGGCTGTTCAGGACAAACAAGGGACTAATGTACAACTAGTGTATCACTAAACAAAAAACACAGCTGTAGATCATTCAGGTAACAACACAGTATTAAGAATCAAGGGGGTGTAAACTTTTGAACCGGGTCATTTTTATAAATTCAACTATTATTTTCTCTTGTGGACTATATGTAAACGTCTTTTATGTGAAATATCTTACTCATGTCAGTACTAAATAAACAATAGTATACATTTTGTATGATCCCTCTTACTTTAGTAAAACAATTCACATTTTTAATGATTCTGAAAGGGGGATGCAATATTTTGGCCTCAACTGTTACATCTTATGAAGTGAAAAGCTTTTAAAATGGTTTTAAGTTAATACTGTTTCTTCTGACTAAAATATGAGTCCTCTATCCATACTATTGCTTTCTCCAGTGTAAAAGTTGTGCCGTCTGAACCAGCAGGAAAAATATGCATATATCCAGCACCATCAAGGGATGGGGTTTTTACTGGATGAAGTAATATTGTGGATTATCATATTTTGACCAGAAGCTGTAGGTAAAAACGATGGATTTGTTTCAAACATGTAGCTTTTCACCTCAAAATACGATAACTGATGGACTGGAGTCGTCTAATTTACTTGTGTATTATTGCGATGTTTTCATCAGGATCCATTGGTGAGCAAGTGGTGTATTGTTCTATATTTCTCCATATCTGTTCCAGTAAATAAACAAACATCTTGGATGACCTGAAAGTGAGTACATTTTCTGCAAAATTTCATTTTGGGGTGAACTATTCTACCCCAGTGAAATGATATTGAAAAACGCGATACAAATGAGATAGCTGATATGTTTCTGCACAATTATAATCTCTCCAAAAGAATAAATGTTCCTCTTGAAATCTCTTTACAGTGTTTTCCACCACCATAGATGTATTTCTTGATGTTCAGTGTCCACAAAGGCCTCAATTCATTAGTCCTCATTGCAAGTAACGTGCCCACCCAGCGTGCTGCTATCAGAGCCACGGCAGTGCTGCTAATAAGATCGTTTGCATATGAGACCGGCGGAGCTTTGGAGAAGAGGGTCACGCTAATGAAGTCCGATCTCATTAAAAGATACAGAGCAAATGTTTGTGTGTGGGTGTTGCGCTGTGCACGCCACAAGAAAAACAAGAGACAGGAGAAAGGTCTGGAGCTTCTGTTAACCTGAGAGAAAGACAAGAATAGATTAAACAGCAATCTGAATTCCTGGATTTACTGAATTTGATGATACACTTCTTATTAATGAAGCATGCTCTGTAGATATACATGGGCATTTCTGCATGAATCATTAATACCAAGCATTTTGCATGTTGGTTTTGGCATATGAGTAGAGAACTACGCAGTTGAATGCAGGGCCAGAGACATTCTTATAAAGCTACTGTCATTTATTTATTTATTCATTTATTCATTCATTTATTCATTTATACATTTTATTTGAAATGAAGATTTTAAATGAAAAATTGGTCAAACTTTCATTTTTTTAAGTGTTATGCTCACCAATGCTACATTTATTTGATAAAAAAAAAAGTAAAATTGTGAATTATTATTACAATTTAAAACAACCATTTTCTATTTCAGTATATTAAATTAAATTTTTCTTCAGCAGCCATTATTCCAGTCTTCAGTGTTACATGAAGACATACTGCTCAATATTTTTATTTTTATTTATATAATTATTTACAATACACAGCGTATTGTGATTTCCGCCTAAGAGGTACAGTAAGGTTTAGTTCAAAGGAAAATCTCTCTCATTTCATTCTGAAAGATGTTCTTATTATCTATAACATGTATTACCTGCTCTGATGCGAAGAGTAGAATAAAATGCAATGCTCAAATGGAAAGAAAGCTGGACCACACTACCACACATTCATACAATATTATTTGAATGGGATATCAGGTATGTTGTTCTCGTGCTCTGACTGAAACTCTCCTTTATTATTTAGATGCATTTGGCATTCAATTTTCCGCTTGATAAAATCAACCACAGTGATGCTAAATACATTTGATTTTTTAAAATTTCTTTTACACTTTTCCCTTTTTTGTAGTTCAAATACAACCAATGAATATGGGTCCTCATACCTGCCTCTCCTAAAAAGGATGAAAAATCCAGTCAAAGGATAAATTGAGCTTTTCCATTTCAAATCTGCCTTTAGAACTATGCTTCCCGTGACCGGAATACCAACAGACACTGGGAGGGAAACTTTGCATCCGGCTTAATAGGAGAGGAAATAGTGTGTGTAGAGAGAGAGAAATTATGACATCTTCAGACCTAATACACAAAATACAAAAGGGAAATCTAATAAAAATTAAACACATAATAAAATACTAATAAACACTAATAAAATTATACACATATAAATTGTAGATAAAATAAGCTGTAGATTAATTAAATTAGACATAGATAAACTACATTTATTAATATAAATTATTAAAAGGATGTTAAAAATGAATATTTCAGATTTCAAATTCTAATGAATAGCCAAAGCTGTAAAATAATATACATAGACCTGTAACTATGTTGAATTCTGCAGATTATTAAACACTCATCTACAGCAATAAGAATAATACATATTTCTAATAGCAGGTTTTCTAGGGGTTAGGCAGTCCATTTTATGTTGCGGCAAAGTTCCCATTGGTAAAATAACTCTATTGCACAGCCATCCTGTCTTATTGCTTTAATAAACCATGATTGCTTGTTCATTTTCTATCATTTAATTTAGCTCACCCAAGCGATGACTGGAATGTCCTGAATGATAACTAAATATAACCTCATTTTATTTGTTACAGGCATGTGTAACTGAAATCTACTGAAGGCCACAAATAGAAAATCAAAGCTCTGAGTGTGTAATGTAATATTTGTCAGAGCCACTAAATGCATGAACTTGGAGCATGCACAGACACATGTGAAATGTATGCTGGCATATAGCCATTGACCTTTGACCTCTGTCTTATGTTCCCCTATAAAATCAGTGCGACTGTACCATGTGTCTTGGATCTTTCCGTTGTCAGTGACAGCGGCTGTCACCACTTAACAACTTCCCCTCTCTTCTCCCTCTCACACACTCACACACTCGCACCTTTCTATCCTTCACATGTCAACACCGTGACACAGGATCCTAATTGGACGCTCAAGTAGCACAGCCATTTGTGCTTACAGTGACACCAGATCACAGAGGCCAAACCGACAGCGGCACTAAAATGTATTTGTAAAAGTATTTAAGAGACACTCAAGCCACACTTTAAAATGTCATTGCACTGGACAACAAATTGTCAAATCAATCGCCATTTATTTCAGGTAGAACATTTTTCAAAGATGGTATTTTACTGAAGGAGGCTGAGGTTTGTAAACAAAGTTATACCAATCGTTAAAGAATTGATTTATTATTTATTTCCAAATTACAAATTCAAGTATATCTATCTATCATCTATTTATCTATCTATCTACCTATCTATCTATCTATCTATCTATCTATCTATCTATCTATCTATCTATCTATCTATCTATCTATCTATCTATCCATCTATCTATCTTTCTATCCATCTATCTATCTATCTATCTATCCATTCATTCATTCATTCATCCATCTATCCATCCATCTATCCATTCATAATTTATCTATCCGTCCGTTCTTCCAAAATCTATGTCTATCCATCCGTTCATCTGTTCTTCCATAGTTTATCTGTCTATCAATCCATCCATAATCTATCTTTCTGTCTATCTGTCTGTCTGTCTATCCATCCATATTCCATCTATCTGTCTATCCGTCTGTAATCTATCTATCTGTCTGTCCATTTGTCCGTCCATAATCTGTCTGTCCGTCCGTCCGTCATCTATCTATCTGTCTATCTGTCCATCCATAATCTATCTGTCTGTCTATCCGTCCACCCATATTCTGTCTATTTGTCTGTCTGTCCATCTGTAATCTATCTATCTGTCTGTCCATCTGTCACAGTAGTCTATCTGTCTATCCGTCCATCCATAATCTATCTGTCTGTCTGTCTGTCTGTCCGTTGTCTGTCCATCATCTATCTGTCTATCTGTCCATCCGTCGAATCCGTCAATAGTCTATCTGTCTACCCATCCATCCATAATCTGTCTGTCTGTCTGTCAATAGTCTGTCTATTCATCTATCCATAATCTATCTGTCTATCTGTCCATTGTCTGTCCATCATCTCTCTATCCATCTATCCATCCGTCCATAATTTATCTATCTGTATATTTGTCTATCTATCCATTCATAATCTACCTATCTGTCTGTCCGTCTGTCTGTCCATCCGTCCATTCGTCAAATCCATCAATAGACTATCTGTCTATCCATCCATCCATCCATCTGTCTAACTGTCTATTCGTCCATCTGTCCGTCCTTCCATAATCTATCTATCTGTCTGTCCGTCCTTAATCTATCTGTTTGTCCATTGTCTCTCTGTCATCTATTTATTTGTCTATTCGTCCATCCATAATATATCTCTCTGTCTATTTGTCTATTCGTCTGTCCATACGAATCTATCTATCTGTCTATCCATCCGTCCATAATCTATCTATCTATCTATCTATCTATCTATCTATCTATCTATCTATCTATCTATCTATCTATCTATCTATCTATCTGTACCACTGTTTGTAAGTCAAAACAGCACTTTGTCTAGCAAATATTCAAAGTTTGTCTTGATGAATATTGTTATTTAAAGTAAATAAAGTAAATTTTCCACCTCATATCAAATTCAAGAACTGACTGGGAATTTAAAAAGGCATTCCCAATTTAATAGTGTATAACAGTAAGTTGCACTCTTCAAAATTAAGATAAAAATTTGTTGCATATAAGTTGTGCAAATACTTTTTAAGACACTGTATTCCAAGAATGAAGTTTCCTCTATTAATCTACCTAGTTCAACAACAAAGCTGGTCTCAGGCCAGTGTGTCAGGGAACTAAGGTCATCGCAGCAGACCAGCCCCTGCACAAATAACCTCTCATATCTCAGTGACACCCTCAGAGTGCTCATGTCCATACAGACATGTGAGAGGAAACTCCATCACAGCCCTTCAAAGCAAGAGATACTCAGCTCTTCAGAGGGAAACCTCCATTTTGTTTGCATCAAAAGATGAGAGTACATTTGGACTCATCAGAAGACAACTCTGGGTCCTATCACGCACACACACAAACATACTCTCTTGCCCTTTCTGGAAATTCCTCTTATCAGTTGCTCAGCCCATCAAAGTGAGTGGACTGCTATGAGTGGACTCTGTGTTGACAGTTCTTATTAGTTGGGCAGCAAATGCAGGGCTGACAAATGTTTTTGAGTTTTTCTGCTATCGCTCTCCGGACAGCTGCCGGGGATGCAAGGATGCTAGAAGAGAGAGGAAGTCTGTATGATTGCTCCAATTTCAGTGCACTTGGCTTCCCAGAGCTTTATTTTTACTGACTGTTGGTTTTGCACCACTTACTATTCATTCATTCTGTTCTCATCTGATTGTGCATTTGTAAAGCGCTTTACAAATTAACAGGCTGACGAATTTCCTGCTATTGTCTCTTATCAGAACGAATACTTACCAAATAGTCTTTCTATTCAGGTTTGTGTGCATGGGACTTGTAACACAGTAGACACAATGCATGCTTGAACGCCCAGCTGTTAGACATTAATCTTTTAAGCGTGAAGTGCAGGTTATTGTGGTCCCTTTCTTCTAATGAGCAGGTGTTTGTGTGCAAAACCTGGTTAAAATAACCTGTAGGGGGGAACAATGTTCATTAAGGGCTTAAATAATGGCCTTGATCATATCCGGGAAGTTGTATTCCAGCCAAAATTTGTGTTTATGGTTACGAGTGGTGTTAGGCTTGCAGTGGTTCTCATACTGATGGTCTGTGAAAGATCTTTTCACCCCTGAAAAACTCATATTTTAGAAAAAATATCAAGAAATACCTGACAGACAGTACTGCTACAGGATATAGTAATTTTCAAACATGAAAATTCATTGAATTTACACTATCAAAAGTTAGGGTCAAATTTAGAATTAAATATATGTACCTATTCATTTATTTAGAAATTAATACATTGTTACATACAATTGTTACATACAACATATAGCATCATGTCATATATTTTAAAACATATTAAAATAGAAAACAGTTAGTAATAATAGCAATAATAATAATAGTAAAAATAATATTTCACAGTATTACTGTTTTTCCTGTATTTTTCTTTCTTTCAAAAATGTTAACGTTGACAATTAGTTTAGAATTCATTTTCAAAAGATTACTAAAAGTCCCGTATAAACTTGATACTTTAATGTTAAGAGTGTTTTAGAGCTATAAAAATAACATTGGGATCATCTCACAAGATTTACACTGATATGTGTGTGTAAGGGAGAGAGGGAACACTGACCTTGGGAGCGGGTGGTTATAAATTACAGGTGTCCACTCTTTAATTTACCATTCACACAAAAGCATTGTGCACAGGAAACAAAACAGCAGGGTCCGGTGCATTGAGAGACCATTCAGAGCTCATTTAATCAATGAGAGGTGGATAAAGACAGCATGACAGGCAGCAAAGATGCGATAAACAGATAAGGACAAAAACAACATCCCTGTCAGTATGTCTGTTTTCCAGGACAGGTGCAGTTATTTTCAGATACGTTGGTTATTGCAGCCTTTTTTTTAAAATGACATGTTTCATGGGATCCTCTCCTTGCATCTCTCTGTCTCTGTCCATTAAGCTGTTCATTACAGCATGTCCCTCTACCTCTCCAACTCCCTGTCCATCACTCATTCAGATTCAGAGTGACACAGACGGATTAAGAATGTGAGCTAATGGAAAGAGTGCAGCGAACATACGCTCTGCTGGAAAGAGGAGGAAATTAAAGTGAGTCTGAATTGAGATTACTCAACTCTTAAAGGGCCACAATGGCATACCACGGCTATACTTACAGTAGTCAGGGTAGACGTCGTATTTAATCTTGACACAAATTAAAACGAGGCTTTGAGAGATAGAAGTACAGTCAACTCAGTAGGTTCTACTGTCTCAAGATCTAACTTTCACAGCACAACATGAACTTTAAGATTAACTGACAAATCTGTCAAAATTCTATTTATTTGTTTTTTAACAGTAAACACTATACAAAAAATGCTGTTTTTTTTTTGTTTGTTTGTTTTTACTTTCTATTAATCAAAGAATTCTTAAAAATGAGACATATCAACGTTTCCACAAAAATTTGAAGCAGCACAACTATTTTCAACATTCATAAAATAAGAAATGATTCTTGAGCACCAAATCAGCATATTAGAGCAATTTCTGAAGGATCATGTGACTTACTGTCCCCAGACCTTTGAATGACAATATACACTACCAGTCAAAAGTTTTTGAACACTAAGATTTTTCATGATTTTTCTGCTCACCAGAATTTTTTTGATCCAAAGTACAGCAAAAACAGTAAAATTTTGAAATATTTTTAGCATTTAAAATAATTGTTTGCTATTTGAATATATTTTAAAATGTAAGTTATTCCTGTGATTTCAAAGCTGAATTTTCAGCATGATGATATAGCATCATAATATTCAGGTTCACTGGTCAAAAATGTTTTATTAATATTATTATGCTGAGTAGAATTTCTTCAGCTTCTCTGATGAATAGTAAATTCAGAAGAACAGCATTTATCTGAAAGAAATCTTTTGTAACATTATAAATGTCTTTATAATCACTTTTGATCAATTGAAAGCATCCTTGCAAAATAAAAAGCAATTTATTATTATTATTATTATTATTATTTGTAACTAGTGTATAATGTTACAAAAGCTTTTTATTTCAGATATCTTTTGGATCTTTCTATTCATCAAAGAAACCTGAAAACAATATACTCAACAGTTTTAAATAATAAAAATAATACTAATAATAATAATAAAAGTTTTTTTAACAGCCAATCAGCATATTAGAATGATTTCTGAAGGATCATACGACACTGAAGACTGGAGTAATGATTCTGAAAATGTAGCTTTGATCACAGGAATAAATTACATTTTAAAATATATTCAGAAAGAAAGCAGTTAGTTTAAATAGTAAAAAAAAAATAAATAAAAAAATAAAAAAAAATTACAATATTATTGCTTTTGCTGTATTTTGGATCAAATAAATGCAGGCTTGGTTAGCAGAAGATGCTTCTTTAAAAAAACATTAAAAATCTTACTGTTCAAAAGTTTTTGACTGGTAGTGTACATGCACCAAAGCATCTATGCAAGTGATATTTACCTTTATTTTCATTGTTCATTCAATTATTTGCATTGTTTTCCATCCTGTCCACAAATCTATCAGACTAGACTGGAACATCCCAGCAGGAGTTATTCTACTCTGAAGACATCTTCAGCTGATCATAAGACTGAAGCATGCATTTTCATTTGTTTAATTAAAAAGCTCACTGAATGAAATCTGCAGTAATATCTGGTGGCTTTCACGGTGTAGCTTTTAGCTCACTTTGACCTTAGCCTTATGTGCAGTAAATAACATGCAATGCATCTTGATTACAGAATTTAGCAATTAATAGTTTTTGTTGGAGACTTACAATCTACAATGTTACCTCAGAGATACATATTTCAGAGAGGTCATGAGTTGTCATTGGTAGGACTCCAATGTAAAACATATAATTACTTCATTGAAGCATGTTTTTTTGGGAATAACTCAGAGACTTTTTGTCAGTGTATGTAGAGGACGAATTCATCCACATGTACTTTTGTTCAACTGCTTATTGATAACTTGTTTTGTGAAGAAAGTTTGAGTTTGCGGGTGCAAACCTGCTATTTAAGTTATAGCATTTTAATGCCACAGAAATCATTTAAATTCTAGGGTTTGAAAGAAACCCATAAAGAAAAAGATTAAATTTGAACACCAGAATATCAAGTTCAACAGTTTCATTTATCAGAAGCTGGTTTTGGACCAAGTTCTTTGGCAGAATCAGAAATAGGAAGTGCAGATTCGTTCTCCAGCATGAAAGAAAGGAGTGGGAGATTTTCCGCTTTCTCTTTCTGATAGTGTGGTCTGTGGCATGATCTCTGGATCTCACTGAAACACTGTTTCGTTCATAACATACTTAAAGTGGGTAGAAAAAAAAAAGAAAATTCAGTCATCATTTATTCAGCTTAATGTCGTTCCAAACTTGTATGACCTTCTTACTTATGTGTACACAAGAGTAAAACATTTTGTGTAATTCATTTTGAAGAACTGTATATAATTGTATAGATATACAGTATATACAGTATAATACAGTTGAAGTCAAAAATTTACATACACCTTGCAGAATCTGCAAAATGTTAATTATTTTACATACAAAATGCATGTTATTTTTTTTTTATTTATTACTAACCTAAATAAGATATTTGACATAAAATACATTTACATATAGTCCACAAGAAAAAAAAATAATAGTTGAATTTATAAAAATGCCCCTGTTCAAAGTTTACATTCGCTTGATTCTTAATACTGTGTTGTTACCTGAATGATCCTGCTGACAGCTGCTTTTTTTTTTTTTTTTTTTTTTGGTTTAGTGATAGTTGTTCATGAGTCGCTTGTTTGTCCTGAACAGTTAAATTGCTGTCTTTCAGAAAAATTCTTCAGGTCCCACAGATTCTTTGTTTTTTCAGCATTTTTGTGGATTACAGCCCTTTCTAACAATGACTGTATGATTTTGAGGTCCATCTTTTCACACTGAGGACAACTGAGGAACTCATATGTAACTATTACAGAAGGTTCAAACGCTCACTGATGTTCCAGAAGGAAAATTAATGCATTAAGAGCCAGGGGTGTAAACTTTTGAACAGAATGAAGATATGTACATTATTCTTATTTTGCTTATATATATATATATATATATATATATATATATTATATATATATATATTTTTTTTTTTTTTTAATTTAGCACTGCCCTTTAAAAGCTACAGAAGCTACAGACTTACATGTTTTCCAGAAGACAAAATAAGTTAGATTTAGCCTAATCTTTAAATTTAAAAAGTTTTTAACCCCCGGTTAATGTTTGATTCTGTGATCTGACCAATGATATTGCTGAATCTGCCATTTTTTTTTTGTCCAACAAACAATAGAGTAGATTAAACATTGGTGGACTTAAACTTGAAAAATGTTGTGCATTGATGTCTTTCCATGGTTGAACAAAATACCTTCTGATGTTGCAACACATTCTCACTCCCAACTCGTCACATATTGATGATTGGTCAGGACCTCTTGGCTTCACTTTTTGACGCTCAGGGTACCCCTTTAGCGTCATTTTCAGTGTCCTCTTTGCTCCGCAGTGTATTTTCCACTGTGTGAGAACAACAGTAACAAAGTATTTCATCAAATGAGACATTACTGAGAATGCTAATAAAAAAATCTAACAGTTTTCATACAGCTCCACTTAAAATCTGGAATGCGGTTGTGTGTTTGTAGACCGCAAGCCAAAGTCATGGTTCTTCAAGGCAATTTTCATGCACTACCACCAACTGCCTGCTAGCTACAGTAAAAAGCATTGCCTGTTTAATGGCTGTTTTTAGTAATATCAGTCTCTATATCAAAGGTTAACAGCTAACAGTATGGCATATCTTTTTAAAGCATGAATGCTTCTTTGAAGTTATCGAAGTCACACATCCTCTTCAGCTCTAAACTCTATACTTGCTCGCGTTTTAAATGAGGGCAGAAGAAGGCGAGTTTGCTTGAGTATTTATGCTTTGGAATGAATTCTCAGATATTATTTGTGGCGCTTAAAAGATCACGGCGCCTTGCCTCGTGTTTCAATTGACAGCTACACGTCAAGACGTTCCTCTGAGCTGGGTTGCCATGTTCCAACTAGATGGAGATTCTATATAAATACCTATTTCTGAATTCACTCACTTGTAAATTATGCAGCATAAGGGTGGATAAATTATTGAGTAATGCATCCTTGTTTAAGGCTTTGAAATCTGGGCTTTTGCCATGGAAAGGCTCGCAACCTAGAGTGACTTCTTATGTACTGTACAGATTCTATGTTCAGGGTGGCTTGGGGTGGTTACTTTCCAGGCACTGAGCCAGTGATGCTCCCTAAAGATATGTTTAGGCCTCTGTATGTCTCTGTTCAGAGAAGTTTGAATGTCAGAAGGTTGTCCTGTCGATGTCTCTAAGCTGCTATTGTTCATATGAGCTCATAATTAGAATTTTATTAGACATAACTGTGTTTTTTTCGTTGGGTTATTTGTATTATTTTCTTGTTATTTGATTCATAAGGCAGTCTAGCAGCATGTCATGGGCTATGTACAAGAAAATTAAAATGTAGTGCTCTTATTTGTTGTGATATAAAACTGACAGTCAGACAGTTTTTATGAAATCTGCAGTTTAATAGCATATCCTCATACTGTAGACAATTACTCCGCTTCCGTCCTTTAATATTGAACAGTCTTTTGTGTCTGCGCTCTTTGATTAATGTCCTTGAATAATGTTGAGAAAAATGTATGTGTGCAACATTTCAGGGGAAAAAAAAATGTAGTTAACTAAACAGGCCAGCTTATGTGATATAAACTGCTATGTATGTTGTTTGTAAACTATATACAGTATATACTACCAATAAAATCAGAAAAAAACATCTTGTAATCTTGCAAAATAAAGTATTTCAAAGAAAAACCTTTGTTTTAGATAATACGACAACAACAATAATATTTGTATTTTTACATGAAAATATTCAAGATAAATTTCAAGATCAGATTCTTTTACCTCTGTAACTGTCTGAAATAATATAACAAAACAGACATTTATTTATTTATTTCACTTCAGTATTGAATTCAGTTCCACAGCAATATGTTTTCTGTCACGCCTACACAAAGCAAAATGCAAAAACTATGAGTTTATAGACTCATAGACTGACATCTGGCAAAAAGCAAGTAACACTAGTGCTGTGTGGGAGTATTTTGAATAAATATATAACATAACATAACACAGTTGCCACCAAAGCAAATACATTGTTAATGCCATACATACTACAAAAATCAATAGTAAAAATACTACTTATGAAGCACACCTGCATTGTCACAAAGACAATTACCAAGCATTCCTAGACTGAGACTAAACTGAATCACACTGCATTTGGAGTGTTGGGTAGTTGGCTCATTTTTTAAATGTTTGGTTAGTAGTCAGCATACTGACATAGAAAATGCAGAGGCGTCAATAACTGGTGCAGCAACTACAAGATGACAATGTATTTTGGAGAGCTTAAAAGTTTAGACACCTCATCTAATAATTCAGATGAGTGAATCAGGGGATGCATTAGCTCATTCACAGACATGAGCATTTCGACTAAACATTTCAACATACTTGCCTTTCAAAAACTCACTGAGGCACACCTTCCCAAATTCAAGCCCTATAAGTGGCAGCAGAATTATGGACTGATGTGATGTAGAATGGCTGAAGCAACGCAGTGTGTAAAGGGTATGAACTCAGAAGCATGAAAAGCCACTCTGGGTGTTGACGGGTGGACTAAAAATGCGCTTACAAATTCATTTACGCGGATTCTAGTGTGCTTCTATACAGGCAGGCTCAGCATGCTTTACTGATCTTGCATAGAATTTTTCATCCGTTCACTGGTGTAGCAGTGGCTGAGCGAATCCATCACACGGTACTGACATGGGACATGAGAGAGGAAAAAAAGTCATAGTCATAGTGATAGACGAAGGATCCAGTATTGGCTACTGGGGAATAATTCAAGTGAACAACAGCCCAGATCATCCACCGGTTGCATAATGGCAAAATCAGACTTAGAAATGAATTTGCACACATTTTTCTGTTTTTTGACTGTATTTCCAGGAATATACCTGGTACAAAATGGTACATGTTTCAGTGAATGCCATGTTTGGCATGTGCAGCCTGTTTTGAAGGGTGCCTTAAACAAACTGGATGTCATTTCTATCATCATAAAGGCTATAAGTTCAGTATTGTTGTCTTGATAAGCTAAATTGTGCAAGAGAAAACTGTATCTTGAATTGAAGTTTGATTGTCTGAACTCACTGGCATTTTTTTTCTCTGTTTATCAAAAGATTTCATTTTTTGTTCTCCTGCCTCCTCAGTGTCTCTGCTTTAAGGTCAAATCTAGTCACTTCCTGTGGTGTTGTTCTTAAAGTGTTGCGCTCCAATCGGCACAAAACGCTCCATTTTCATTAATTTAGCTAAAGCAGTATAAGTCCATTTTATATGTTACTAAAAATATATATTTAAAGAAGAAGAAGAAGAAAAATAAGACATAATAAAAAAAACTGTCATAATTTGTTCATATCCAGCCACACAAAATGTATGACTTTCTCTATGCCTCTGCTACTTTTAGGATATTAAAGTATAATTACTGTAGCATTAGCAGTGAACCCAAACCCATTTGTCTAGGTTTTGACAGTTTCTTCATCTTTGTTTTTGAAATTAAAATCAGAGCACATGTAAATCACTTTCATTGTGAATGTGCATGTTCTGCCTTTGTGTTCAAACATGAATAACCTACATTCACTTTGTCACATTAAAAGGTTAGGATTTCTCAAGCGGTGTCCCAGTCAAAATGGACTAGTTTCTGTCTTTTCTGTCTATATTTAACATAGGTCACACTGAAAAAGAATTTCCCATGATGCAGTGTGTAGGTCATTTCAATAACTGCACACCTTGGCAAGAGAAAATATGGATGTCTGTTTACCCCTCAGTCTCTTTCTTTGTCTTTTTGTCTTTTCCATAGTTGTGATCCTGAAGGGAATAGTAATTAGAACTGGTGAGTGAATAGAGTGAATTGGGTCAAGTTTTTCTCTTTTGGTCAAACACATCAGTTATTCAGCTGTTTCATAAGAGAAACACTCTGTGTGCTTATAGTCTTGTCAAAACATTCTTTACAAATAATTATACCACACCAAATACAAATAATATAAAAGAGAAGACAGATACACTTTGGAGTTGATAGAACAGAAAACAAGTAGGTAAACTTGTTCCACATGACCTGCAAAAGCCCATCACAACCAGTTTGCAGATCAGTTGTGTTTTTGAGGAAAACGTTCTCCATATAGTGGACTTCAATAGGCATCAGCACGCTGAAGGTCCAAACTAAAGTTTCAGTGCACCTTCAAAGAGCTCTCAGCTGAGGAATAAAAGTTTTATCTAGTGAAATGAAAGGTTATTTTCTAATATATACTTTTTAACAATTAATGCTCGTCTTGCACTACTTCATGCATTCCATAATCATGTAGGAGGAAGTACTGACCCAGTGTTTACAAAAGAAATGTGCAAAGAAAGTCAAAGAACGATGTCTGATGATTTTGAAGTTGGGGGAGGAAATGAGATGAGTTTTTCATCCTTACCTTTCTGAACCAGAGTACACAGATGAAGAACTAACCTTGCATGACCTTTCCAACGTGATTACATGATGCATGAGTTTGCAGATGCACATCACAGAGCTAGTGCAAGACGAGCATTTGTGGTTAAAATGTTTAATCTCTTTAGAAAATGATCCATTGCTTTGCTAGACAAGACACTTATTCCTCAGCTGGGATCGTGTAGAGCCATTTAAAGCTGCATTGAAACTGCAACTTGGACCTTCAACCTATTGGTCCCCATTGAAGTCCACTATATGGAGAAAAATCGTAGAATGTTTTCCTTAAAAACCTTAATTTCTTTTCGACTGAAGAAAGAAAGACATGAACATCTTGAATGATATGGGAAATTTTTATTCTGGAGTGAACTAATCCGTTAAGACCAGTTAACCAAATATCCAAAACACTATTAAAACCATCAAAACCAAAATCAACACTTAGAAACCACCTACATGTGACGCTATGCCACGACATGTGATAAAAGGTATCTTTTTCATGTTAATCTGAGTTTTTGTCCTAACCTAGCCACGACGGCAACACGCGAAATTTCACTGAAATATCAGTGTTGCCAAGTGCGTGTTTTTCCCACGGAATTGGGCTACTGTAATACTGTTGCCGCGGGTAGTTTTTCATGTCCGTAGGTTTAAGCGACCCCAATAATGTCATATTTAGCCCCTGGAATGTGAATTTACCAAGGGAACCCCACCCCCAAAAAATTTTACACCCTGGAATGCAATTTTTTATTGGACCCCCCTTGAAACACAGCTGAGCTAGTTTTGGGCTAGTTTTAAAAAGCAATTGGGTGGGTTTTGTTGTGAAACCTGGCAACCCTGAAATTCCAATTTCAACAACGTCACAGCTGGAACAACAACATACAAACTATATGACAGTGATAATCTCAGGCAATGATCTTGTGCTTTATTCAAAGTTGAACGTGTCTAATGTGAGTTTGAATATCATTTTGCATGACTTTATAGCCAAAAAAGCAAGAACAGATAATTTACCTCAGATCTTAAAAATAAAGCAAAGATGTGTGTTAAAAATGCAAACTCACTGCGACCCAACAAACATATTCCATAACAAAGATAGTATCAGTCACTCAGTATGTACATTTAATAATCTTAAAAAGATTTAAAATGTATGAATTAGATTATAAACGTATACATTTAGTTTAGTGCAGTGCGCTTCAAGAAAGAACCCACCCACACACACGCTTTTGATTGGCTGCGATATTTGATTGATTCTATTGCGTCGTGGTGTCACATCGTGTCTGGTGTGGACATCTTGTTGCGTTGCGTGTAGATAGGACACGGTGTAAGGCTGATTTAATTTATTTTTTTAAGGTCTACTCTTTAGTTTTGGGATTCTTTGTTTCTGTTCTTTTTCATTGTGAAGTTTGTCTTGGCTAAATGAGACTGAAAGTTCAGGATTAGAGATACTCCCAGAGGCTCGGGCTCATCTCTGAGTCACTCCACTGAGATTCAGTGCTCTCTCTTTCTCACCTCCGTAGTGCGAGCTCACAAATGCCTTGCATCGCTCTTCGATCACAGGTCTGCTGTCATCCTTCTTGCCGCTGTGTCGGGAACACCATGTATTTAGATGCCACTGTCAAACAAGCACAGGCATAAAAAAAATCAGCAGTTTAATCTACCCCACAGGTGACTGTCAGCAGCATCATTCAAATTCCGTGAAATGTTATGAGATTTGAGGTGGTACAGCAGTTTTGGGAATTGGAAGTGTTGATTGGTGTACTGAAAGGAAACACAGCAATGTGGCTGTTTTCACACCTGAGAGCTTGCATGGAATAGAAAACAGTTCGAAAGGCATCCACTGGTGTGACTTTGTACATTTCTTTGAGTCAGCTGAATTTGTTTCTGACAACGTGACCAAAATTCCCAACTATAAGTGCAGAGGGAAAAACTAGGAGACAGGAAAGGTTGAAGCAGCGTTTTTTAAAAGCCCAGAGCAAACCTACTTCAAAGGTTACTGAGATTTTTTTCAAGTGGGGCATGTTCCTCAACATCCTTTGCTGGTTCTGCAACAATATTTCTGTCAAACAAACAGTCCTATAACTCCAGGGTGCAAATTATTGGGGGTATTTAGGGGGACTTACCTTCAAAAGTTGGTGAGGTGTAAAAGTATGTATTCCCTTTTCATATAATTATATATAAACATTATAAAAACAAAAAATATAAAATCAAAACTAATTTAAAATGTTAATAAAAACTATAATTGTATTTCAGTAATTCTAAAATAACACTTCTTCTGCATCATTATTTTCACAGAACATTTTTCTTGGTGTAAACAGGCCTTAATAAAATGATCAAAACCACAAAATTACAAAAACTTAACTAAAATTATGAAAACAAAAAAATATAGAATGAAAATCATTTAAAATATAATATAAACTATAATTGTATCTCAGTAATACTAAAATAACACTGCTTCTGCATCATTATTTTCACAGAACATTTGTCTGGGTGTAAATAGGCCTTAATGATTACAAATGGGCCTTTTATTTAAATGCGTTAAGTGAGAATTTCCTTTAAAAAGTCAATCAAATTGTGCAAAACAATTTGCACACTTCCGAATCCTAACCATTAAGTACCTCTAAAAACAGATGCTACGTTCATAAGACCCAACCCCAGCCCTGACCTTGTTCGGTTGATTCTGGTGCGCATCCCATGTGTCAAATTCATAGTAAGGCTAGAAATATGTCCATAGGCTGGTACACCGACGTGAAACCGCAGCCTTTATTTTGCATTAATCATCTCCGCACAACCCTGTTAATGTCATCAAACGACCACAGCATTACACATTAAACCCCAATGGCACAACGAAAAATAGCTCTTCAAAGGCTCTATGCACATCATATGTGATAAATGAATCTATTTTGTCTTAATGGTAAATGGTGCACTAATGTTGGGAGTGCGTTTGGGTTATTACCCACAATTAGGACATGAAGGCATTTGAGCTTAAATGAGGTAGAAACTATTAAAGCAGAGACGGCAGAGTGCTGTAGAGGACAAGTGAGCATTTAATGCAATCATGACGGCGCAGCCTGTCTGGAATGAAACAGGTTCATGGAACAATGTGTAACCTCTTCATGACACGCACACACCTCAAGAGAGGTATAAAAAACTATTACTTATTGCCACTCTTCCTGTGACATGTGGTAAATGTCTTTGCTCTGGCGCTGCATGGATGCCCGCTCAGTTACGCTTACAGTTATTGCTGGAGTCATTAGGCCCCGGGGAAAATAAACTGACTTCAAGCAAAGCACAGAGATAGGATCGCTCACCGATGGAGTTAAGCACTTGAAGGACAAACCGCTGTCTGGGGGCAAATATATCGAGCTGCATTTAAAGGTCCAAGTCGGAACATTTGGCAAATGCTTCCTTGACTGCAGTCCACACTTAGCAGGGACCTGTATTTGATTTCATTTTGTTTAACATCTATCAGACAGAACCTCAAGAACACCCCACGTCCACTAAAAATCCCTTAAAACAGTCATTCCCAACCAGTGCTGAATACATCACGTGGGAAAATATATAAAATTTGTCAATATAGAGAAAAAAAGTGAATGTTTTGCTTTTTTTTTCATTGGTTATAATAACTAACTATTCATTTTATGTATATTCTGCATATATTCTATTTTAAATAAATGCTGTTCATCAAATTATCTGAAGCAGCAAAAACTGTTTTCAACTGTTCTCAATAATAAGAATGATAATTGATGATTGAGCAATAATTAAGCATCAAATCAGCATATTACAATGACTTCTGAAGGATCATGTGACACTGAAGACTGAAGCAGGGCTTTGCCTGGAGGCAGTGCCTCCTCGGAATATATGGATGAGAAAATAAATGGTACAAAAATGAAACAAAGTCAATATTATTAAATATAGCATTAAAAAGTGTATAAATCACTAGTTTAAATTAAAAAAATAAATTAAAAAAAACATTGTCCAACAGCGACACCATCTAGAAAATTTACAGCGGGAGTCCACGTCCCCCTAAAGCGTGCGGTGAGTTTGGTAGGGGGTAATGGAGAATGAATGGGGGAAAGTCACGTGAGAGGAGGCAGTGATTGGATGATTGGATATGACTGGTTATGTTCAGCTGTGATTGGTTCATGCGATAAATCCCGCCTCTTGTGTTTGTGTGCATTGTGTGCATCTGAATGAACAATACATTGGTGTAAATGGAAAGATTAATTTTAAAAAATAAGTAAACAACTCACAAACTTACTTATAACCACTTCAAAATAAGACTTGAAATGTCCTGAAAACATGATCTGTGGGAGTTTTTAGTGAGTAATCGGATTGGTAAAATTTAAAGTAAATTCTGTGTCTGTGACCAATATTTACCAATCTCCTGATGGCTGATAAATAGTTAAAAAATAGTTAAAAGTTAACTATTAAAAACAGCTGAGCATAAGTTCACAAATAAAATATATTGTTTAAATTGTTACTGCCTTGAGTTATTTTTTTTGGAATAAATGTAAAACGCTTAAAAACACTTGATGAAAACATACTTGGATTTAATAAATAGAATATTGATTACATTGTTAATGTAAAAATATAAAATATATATTTTTTTTCTGATAGTGTAAGTAATGTTTGAGGACTTTGCCTTTACATTTCAGAACACCAATGCACACTGAAAATGCAGCTTTGTTATCACAGGAATAAATAGCATTTTATAATATATTCAAATAGAAGACACTTCTTTTAAACTGTAATATTTTACAATATAACCATTTTACTGTATTTTTATCAAATAAATGTAAAGCAGGATAAAAGTGTATTTAATAATACTGATTGAGGATACATGAGACAAAAGAGGTTGGAAAACACTGCCCTCAAACTTTCACCTGATGCCTGATATGTACCTGGTTCCAGGACAGTCCATGAAATACAGTCGATGTCTGAGGCAGAACAGGAAGAAGTAAAACACATCGGCCGATTCTTATGTGTGCTTTGACATTCTGTAACCAGATCGCCTGTTTGTACAGGACTAACGACAGCCACGGGAATCAGGGGCCCTGAGATTTAATTGAGTGGGAATGTGTAGCATGGTAAAGAAGTGGGAAGAGAATAAGAAAAAGGAAAAGAGAACAAAAGAAAGAAATTGAGAGCCTAAAACAAGATTTAAGCAGGAGATGTTTAGCAGAGGTCTATATAACTAGATAGTTAATAGTATTTATTCAGTGTCTTTTTTTTCTGAAGAGGGATATTATGTTTTATGATGAACAATTATTCAGACATTTGCTGGTATTAATCATGTTTTACAATATTCACCAGTTTATTATTTACACCAGTGATTTTACGCTTGTGCATGTTTTTTATGACCAGCAGTTAGACTGGTTTCCCGTCAGAATTATTACTATCATAAATATTGTTATATGAACATAAATATGATGATGTAAAAACCTTTTTAAAGAGGTTAACCTTTTAAAGGAGCACTCAATAATAATCGCAACTGATAAATTTATAACGTGGGAAATTTGTCTGATAACAAGAGGGCTACTGAAATGCAGTATTATTTAGTTGGTAATGTGACATAAATATGGAGCTCCTATTAGACTACTGAAATGAGTCTTTATCTCATGTGGCTCAGTTTAAACATTTTGTCTTTATTGTTAAAATTCTTTGATTCTTTTTGATTCTTTGATGTTGACTTTTTGTCATATTGTCCAGTTGTCCTGTATTGAAATATGTGTAACTTTCTGTCATTCTTGTAGTCATGCTGTGTCGTAGCAGCTCACCGTGTGCTTAGTCTTTGTCTTTGAACACTGATGACAGTTGGCTGTGTATATACGCAGACAGGTTCAATTTAGACTGTCCCATCCACTTGTTCAGGCCAAGATTCGACCCTCACTTATCCGCGGATGGCGGCAGTCTCTCCCTTACTCCAAACACGGTATCGATTCAATCTCAAAGCACGCAATTAAGGCTACATCGGCGATATGGGCAAAGTGTCAGCCTCGATGAGGCCCAGTGCATGTCAACATGAGGGCCTTTTCAACTACCCTCTAATGTACCTTTCAAAAGAACTGTGAAATATAAAAGAAAGGCTGAGGGAGAAAAGGCAAAGAAAAAGACAGATAAATGAGCTCCTTGAGTGGAAGAGAGAGAAGAGGAGGCCAGTAGGCTGAGAAAAGATGGTGTTGCACATCAATTGAGAGCAAATTGTCCAGAAAGGAGGACAGAAATGCATCAATCTTTTTCCTACAGGCCTCCACAGGAGAGCTTTAGCCAGTTTGGGAAACACTTTCCAAGGTCTTTCTAGCCGATTCCAAGAACCATTATAGAGTTGGACTTACAGAAGGTGCCTATTTCACACTTGATCTGACATTTCTTTCATAGTTTGTATTCAAGTGCAGATTTGTTTGGGGTGAATCGTAATAGTCTGACTGGCTTGTACTCTGCTTCTCATTATTTGAGATCATTAATGGGACACTGGAAGAAATTTGGTCACTTTGGTTGTTTTGGCTTTCTCAGGTACAGAGTTAGCCCACCACATTTATAGTTGTTCCACTAAATCATAATTAATGTTTTTCAAACTAGTTATTGGCAAAATGTAATGCAGGCGAAGTGGGGTAGTTTAAACGTCATTTGGCACTGGCAGTTGGCTAATACACACTAGTATAATATTCAGTGATTTGTTACATACGCTCATTTTTATAATAACAGTTGTAGATGTTCCTGTGGAGGGATCTTCATAATTCAGGCCTGCATTGTTTAACTAGCAGAGGGGTAAAGTGAAGATGTATAAGGGTTACAGTAAAGCAGAATGCAGGTGGCTGGTTTGAAATCTATAGCTGCTGAAGGAATAGTTGTTTACTCACCCTCATGTGATTCTAAACCCACGGTCAAACCTGACCCTACATAAGTTTTTTATGATCAGCTAACATGACCATAACTCATAAATATGTCAACACAGGTTAAGAGAAAACAAAGCCTGCCAGCGGGAGAAACGGCAGAATAAAAATATTCTTCGTAAATAAATACATGCCGGTTCAAGCCTGTTCACCTGCTAGTGCCGCAGGTGTGAGCTCAAGATGATGGACAGTGATATTACAGACGCTTGTCTGGTAAAACAGAGTTTAATCAAACTGAACAACCTAAAAAGACATTCATTTCCTAAATGGGTTCGATATTTTATGTCAGCTGTTTGGAAACAGAACTAACAAATTGATAGCTTTTTTCGACTCTGTGTTACAGGTAAAGATATTTTCCTTCCAAACCATCCAGTTGCTTGTTCACCGATGGATTCAGCTTATATATAAATTCAAAGACATTCAAAACCGCATTCAACCACACTGGTCCAAGCTGATAAAGACAAACAAACAAGCAAACATAGATTTGTTTGAAATGTCATTTATAGATGTAACTCCATTCTCTATTTCATTTCTATAGGCTGTCAATTAAAAAAAAAAAAAAAAAAAAAAGGAAGGAAGAATAAGGAAATAATCTAAAAGTTGTAAATAAAGTATCGGTTAAGGTTAGGGTAGGTGTATGGAGGGCTTATTGTTCCAATAAGGAAGCATCCATTTAATCATTTAAATTAAAAATATAATTTACACTCAGAAAGTTATTATTGCATACTGTTTTATAATAAACTACAAAACTGAGGTGCAGATTTTTGCAATCCTGCTATTTTAACATAGTGTAAATAGAATCCATTGCTATTTGCACTTAGTGTAAATAGCCTATATCGCCATTTACACTTAGTGCAAATAGTCGCTGCCAAAAAGAAAAAAAAAGTTTATATGTGTGTGTATACAAACAGAAATGCTGGCCAATTTTATTAGGTTATTTTTTTCATATAATTTACCCAGGTGTGGGGTAGTTTTTCTGCACTCTAGAAAATACTGGATTATTTATTTATTTATTTATTTATTTATTATTATTATTATTTTTACCCAAATGCTTCAGTCGTTGGGCTATTTTATTGGGTTATTTTGTATTATTTTGCTGGAAAGTTTTTTGTAACTCAGCTGCTGGGTAATTTTTACTGTCAATAAAACAATGAACCCCCTCACATATGTCTGCTTGGAATGAAAACATTACCCTTCTAACAACGTATTCAAATCGAGCGACGCACCAGCACTACCATGGAAGTTTCGACAAAGCCAGAAGGCAAGCCTGCAACCATTAGCCGAAAAAACACAACGGCTAGTGCTAACGCTTCCGGTCTGGCAGTACATGGAAAGGAGACCAGAGGCTGTTTTTTTTAATGGATGTCAGTGGAGGAGAGGCTTCACTGCACTGAATAAATAGCTTTTTAGAGGAAGCGGCTTATCATTTAATGAATCGACAGCCTATCTGCTAATCTTCAACATGTTTTACACTAAACAATACTTTTGGATTGAACTGTTTTCAGAGTTTACCACCAAAAAAAATGCTCTTTTACAGGGGAAGTCACTGACTTTTTGCGACAGGTAGAATTCAGCTAACGGCACTTCTCATTCATTCCTATGATATCCGTAAAGTGTGACTGAGTGTCATACAACTGTGACTGAAATTCAATGACATTAAGGCTTTAATGTGATTGGTTAAGGGACACGTGACCCAAATTAGCCATTACACTTTCTCTAATAGTAAGTAATACAGACCTCCCGCCAAACGAATGCGTGACCAGGGCTGAAACACAACGCAACATCATTGTTGTAACAAAGTTCACGTGCGCTCCACTGACTACAATGGAGTGCTGTTGATGTAGTGCACTATGCGTTTAAGGGGTTAAAACTTAGATGTCGGAAAGACCAGATGGCACGAGGAAAAGCTGTTTTTGATAAGTTTAAATGTATGTAAACATGATAAATATAACACATAAGATACTTTTGTGATATTTAAAAGCTTGTTGATTTCAAAAAAGTGCTCATATTTCAGCCCTTTCCTCTTACAAAGATACAGAGCACTCTTCTTTTTGATTTCACTTTTGCACTCTTCTCTTTGATTTGTTATAACTTTTGGTAGTCTATAGTACTCCAAATGTTTTTCCTGTTCAGAGTGATTAGTACAGCCTAAAACATGGCAATAATTGACCATTTTCAGCAGCAATAATCAGCTAAATTTGCGAGTTCCGTCCGCTTCAGTGGCATTGTTTACGTTCAGTGCTGCCAATATGGCCAATATGACGCATTGTGAAAACACTCTATTGTATGGCTTCATAAGGCTTAAACAGCATGAACATTCTGCTAAACTACTTCTTCCTGTGTGTGTGTTTAATGGAAAAAAATGGGGGTTTGAAACACCATGAGAGCTTTGTCATTTTTGCATTAAATATTCTATTAATGTTAGAATGCTTTTGAGGAAGAACTGAACAGAACGTGTCTGGATAAAAAGCGTCTGCTTTACAAGTGAACAAAGGATAAAAATGAACAACACCGTTTATTGAACATCCTTTCTGACTCATTCTCTCGTAGAATAGAAGGCACAGAGATAAGAGTTTGGACAGCAGAAAATACATTTGTATGAATAGCCATAGAGAAAATGTGTTCGCTATTGGCCATCAGAAATTCCCTGCCACAAATCTCTCTCCTCTTTCACTTTCTACCTATCCCTCTCTCTCATGCTCTCGCTCTCTCTGTTGGCAGCAGCACTGGCAGGAGTTATTACTGTGAGAAATGATGGGGCGGGTGCTGCCAGACCCTCTTGTTCGCTCAGAAGTCTCCTACAATTGTACACGAGCAGTTTTGTGCCTGAGCACTCTCAAACCCACTCACATTCATGTTCACCATCACACACACACACGCGTACCTGCTTAACCCACACCTGCCTGACACCACATGGCCTCTCGACCTCTCATGGTCTCACTCTGTTTCTCGTTCTCTCACTGGACTGGGGTCTGTTCACCTGCAGGTGTCAGTGTGATTGCCTGCAGAGGGGAGGAAAAGCTTGACCTTTCCTCTCTCATTCTTTCTGTATCCCTCCTTGCACTCTTTCTCTCCATCTCTCATGCAGCATAGAGGAGCGTAGAGGGAAACTGCCAGACAAAGGCGGAAAGCATTCAGCTCATGCCTCTAAATTATGATAAATTAGCCCTCTCTGGAGAGAACATAGGATAAAAGAATGAAAAAGTAAAAAGCAGCGACTAAAATCGACTTTGACAACTTCTGTCTTTGCAAGAGAATAAAAAACTGTGTTTTTACAGAGGTGGGCGCAGCCTTCTGGCAAATGGCGACCCTTTCTTTCCTCTTTCCTTGTCTTTGTTCCATAAAAGGTTAGAAAAATGTGTAGCCTTTATATAAAATGATAGTTGGCCATTTTGCTGAACTCATTGCTGTATGCTGAAATGAAAGGCTTAGTGCTGACTAATCGAGGTAAAGCGCTTTTCTTTTCTCCAGTACTTAACCTGAATTACACGCTTCTTTAAAGCGTTCACTCTGAATGAGCAGAGATGGACAAGTCACAGAGAAACGCTGGATGTCAGTACAAAGAGTCCTAGTTCCTGTTGTTTAGTCCTGACAGGGCTCTTGGTACTTGATGAAAATTATTCAGCCTCATTTGGAGATAATTTTGGCCTAATACAGCCGGAGGTATGAATGTTTAGAAAAGCTGATTACGAAGTCATTTTACTTGTCAATTTTTCTATGCAGAGTTAACTGTTGGTAAGCCATTGCTAGGTTTGACGTCCTAAAAAGTGTAAACACAGTGACTGTGTGACACATTCAGAACATTGCTTTGTGAAAGTGTTCCGATATGTGAAATTCTACCAGTCATTTGAGTTTGGGGTGGGACTTCCTATTTGTTTATGTCAGATTATCTTTTTTGGAAACTTGTTTGGAAACAGTCATTAAGTGACTTTCTTTGTTTAATTTGTTACTTGCCGTTTCTTTATCATATTTTATTTTATTTTATTTTATTTTATTTTATTTTATTTTATTTTATTTTATTTTATTTATTTTATTTGTTCATAGGTTGATTGGCTGGTCAAATTTTAAACATTTAGAAAAAAAACTGAAAATATATCTATATCATTTACATGATTTATATAATGTTATTTTTAACTGTGACCCTGGATGGCAAAACCAGTCATAAGGGTCAGTTTTTTTTTTAATTGAGATTTTATTGAAGCTGAATAAATAAGCTTTCCATTGATGTATGGTTTTAGGATAGGACAATGAGACACAACTATTTGAAAACCTAGAATCTAAGGGTTCAAAAAATCTAAATATTGAGAAAATCGCCTTTGAAGTTGTCCAAATGAAGTTCTTAGCAAAGCATTTTACTAATTAGAAATTAAGTTTTGATATATTTATGGTAGGAAATTTACAAAATATTTACATGAAACATGATCTTTATTTAATATCCAAATGATTTTTGGCATAAAAGAAAAATTGATCATTTTGACCCTTATAGTGTATTTTTGGCTATTGCTACAAATATACCTGTGCTACTAAAGACTGGTTTTGTGGTCCAGGGTCACAATTGATTATGGCAAGACAAGAAACAATAACAGGCCCCTTTTCCATGCGCTAATTGAGATTCAGTTAGTTTACAAAGACATGTCCCAGTAAGTCCACCCAACTGCGCTTAGTCCACATGCAAGTGTTATGCATTTTGATATAGTCAGTCTTCAAATGCAGTTGTTCACTCTAAATATTTGTTTAAAACACAATGTATTTTATATGAGAAGAGAGCATTATGTCATATTTACAGCATGTGAGTATGTGGAGGACAGGACTCCTGTCATCTGTGTCCAGCTCCACATCTGGGGTCTTCTCAGGTTCATCCAGATGGTGATTCTCTCTGGGCTGCATTGGCCCTTGGGGGCCCAGCCAGAGTACAGGAGCGAAGGGTCGTCATCAAACCTGCTGTATCCTCCTCTGTTCTCTCCACCTCAGACAGATCCAGCTGTGATTAACGGGCAGAGCCCTGTCCCTCATCCATCTTGTTCTTGCTTCCCTTCCTTCTGTTTTATGGCTCTGTGTCTCACCCTTTCCTCTCCCTGACACAGGACACTTATTTCTTTCACTCACTGTTCTTTGGCTGAAAATGGGGGGAAAAATTGTGTGACAGAGAGATCTGTTCCATTTCAGTTTCACTTACGTTTAATTTAGGCAATATCGCTCGAGCAGGAGTGCTGTTGTTAAATATCACGGCTCAGATTTAACCGTAGACCAACAGAAGGATTGCGAGTTTGATCTTGCTTTTATAGTTCAATAAACAAGACGTTAACATTGGGTACTTACACAAGGGGTGGATCTGTCATGCTTTCTGGTTGCGTAGCTGCCAGTGGCACAGAAAATATTGTGCAGGTAGAAGGAAGAATGATTTCTGCTCAATAAAGCCTAGTAGCTACGTAATGTCTCATAGTAAGTGAAGAAAATAAAGCAATAAGAGGCACACTTCAAGTAAAAACTATTTTAAGAAATGAGTGATTAGAGTATTTGAATGGTGTATATAGTGCCCATGCTATAATGTTGAAAATCCTTGGGTTGAAAATCAAAGAGTATTTCTGGACTGGAAACTGGACTGGAAACATTTCTACAGAAAGAACAGAAAGCTGGCTGCAATGCAAGAAGCCTTTGGAGCCTGTGAGGTCTGCATGAGGACGTTTGACTGCTGTAAGTACTGATTGATTGATTGATTGATTGATTGATTGATTGATTGATTGATTGATTGATTAGACAAAAAATCTTCAAAGTGATTAAAATGAATGCTAAAATGAAGAAATCAAGGAAGTCGAGGAAATTTCTTTTGGCTGAATCTAATTTAGTTGGAAAAGCATAGAAGACCAGACCCCCTAAGACTTAAACCTGCTGATCCAAGAATGAGGCTGTCCATTTTAATGAACTGAAACAGAGAAAAACCTTAAAGGGATAGTTCACCCAAAAATTAAAATTACCTTATGGTTTACTCACCTTCAAGCCATCCTAGATGTATATGACTTTCTTCTTTCAGACAAATACAATCTGAGTTCTATTAAAAAATAAATAAATAAATAAATAAAAATGTACTGGCTCTTAAAAAACTTTATAACGGCAGCGAATGGTGGTTGAGGTTTTAAAAGCAAAAATAAAGTGCAAAAATCCATCATAAAAAGTACTCCACACCTCAAAGAGGTTATTAAAGGTCTCTTTAAAGTGAATCGATGTGTTTGTGTTAGAAAAATATTCATATTTAAATCTTTATATACCGCAATCTCTAGCTGATGATGTAGAATGTAGGTGTGAATATGTTATTCTCACTAGAACCAAATTTTGTTTACAGGAGCAAAGAAAGCAAAGTTTCCTTTGTTTAGCAAAGGAAAACCAGTCTCCTCTTGGCTTATATCGAAACCATCCAACATTTTTTCTTTGCAAACCCTCATTTTGTACTTCTAATTTGTGACTAATTCATACTTCTATGTCCTATGTCATCTGCTAAAACGCCACTCTCTCATGAGCATGAGTACAACAGTTAGCAGAGTGCGGTTTATAACATTTTAAATACGGATATTACTCATAGACAAACCCATCGATTCACTTCAGAAGGCCTTTATTAACCCCCACGTGGAGTACTTTTTATGATGGATTCATGCACTTTATTTTGCTTCAAAATCTCAACCCCCATTCACTGCCATTATAAAGCCTGGAAGAGTGAGGACATTTTTTTAATATAACTCCTGAAACATAACAGTCACATACACCTAGGATGACTTGAGGGTGAGTAAATCATAGGGCAGTTTTCATTTTTGGGTGAACTATCCCTTTAAGAATTTTCTCTACTTCAATTCATTAAAATGGGCAGCCTGGTTGTTGGATCAGTAGGTTTAAGTCTTAGGGGGTCTGGTCTCCTATGCTTTTCCAACTAAATTAGATTCAGCCAAAAGATATTTCCTTGACTTGATTTCTTAATGTATAGTATGTACTCTAGCAGTGGGGTAGGTGATAGACCGCGGCTACATCTGTGCATGATTGAAGATGTTTCGAATGAGAAAATGTCCAAACTCTCTGTGACTCAGACAGATTCATTCATGACCACCTTCAACAGATGCACACACAATCTGTCTCTCCATCCCACAGTTCTCTGTTTCTCGCTGCTTTTATAATAACATACAGATATGTTCCATTGATTATATAATCCCATAAAATAAGTCACTATATAAATTGTTTTATTTGGATTTTGTTTTTATGTACGTGCAGGCAGGAAAAATGACATTATAAGTGTGCAGTACTCTTGAAACTGCTATATTGCAATGCTTTGCAGCAACCCATAATGTTTAATTACTGTAGCTCATGAGTCTAGAGTATCTAGGGTGAGTTTAACATTTATAATCAAAACAAAGAGGAAGAGCTGCGGAAAGGATGAAAATAAATATGCCAGCAAATGTTCATTAAATCTGCAACATTCTGCAAGTTTAAATTGCCTGTCATAAAGACTAGACAGGTAAAGAAAGAGAGAGGAAAAAAGAGAGAGCATCCAGATTCAATGAAGGAAATTAAACTTTGTCCTCACAGTCAATGTTAAAGGCACAATATGTGTATAAACCACTTGCACAGTGTGATATATTTCATGCAGTTGTGTACTTACTGGATTTATAAATTCCAATGCCAAAAATGGCTCATCCCTGTCGTCCCTGGTCATTGTCGCCTATCATTGACGTAATATCTGCCCAATTCTCGGTTTTCACTTGTAGAAACTACTGGCGTGGACAAAAATGCCACTGCACATAGTAAATTCATTACGGCTGAAATGAAAAGTGTTGACTGCAGCATTAAAGTTAGATCGGCTCAGTGTTGCATCATGATTCTTTTTCCATGTTTTAACAGTGTTGCACATTATAAACAATCACATGAGTCTGTTGAGCTTTTGAATGCAATGACCAATCAGAGTCGTTCAGATGAATCATTGCTGAAATGCCGAAACAAAGTGCTGATGTATGTATGATGTAAGTAAGAGATTCATTTATTAAACAGTGTATAGACAACTTTACTGATTCTAAGGGGAGTTTTTTGACAGTGCGTAAACTTAAATCAGTCATAATGTTCTTTGACAATGTTCTTTGCTTACTTTCTCTATAATTTATTTGCTGTTTGAATAACTGTGGAAGGTACAAGTAATAAACACGTAATTCTTTACCTCATCCGTGAACATGATTCGTGAATTCCCATCACACCACCCCTCTTCACAGCGTCATCAAGCTTCGCCTTTGTTATTGATTTGAGCATTTGGTATTGATTTTCACTCTGTCATGCAATTAAATTACAATTAATGTTTCATTCTCACTGCTTATGATGTGATATTTTCAGTTTGTGCTCACTTTTGTTGTTGTCTCGAATCATTTCCTCAAGCCACTGACATGTGCCGATTGAATTTCCAGCATGTGTTGTTGCCGATCTGTTTTTGTGTCTATCGCAGTTCTGTTTTTGCTCACAGATCTCACATACAGGACATGCTCAGCCTTGTCATTCTGTCAATAACAAATCCAACCAGGAGAGTTTCTATGGTAACCGTAGCATGACATGCACAGGGCGATACAGCCGAGCCACTGGATTCTGGAAAGAGTGGTGAAACTTGCACACTATCAAAGGTCTGTTCACTCTATTTCTCTTTCTCAGAGCTTTGAGGCCAGTTATTGCTGACCCAACACACACACACACACACACACACACACTTAAACATCAACTCTGCTCTCTGAAAGGGAAAATACAGAAGAACGGACAGAATTTAACAGAGAGACTGCAGGAGAGGAAAATGAAAGTTTTCATTAAGAAGGCATCCCTTTAATATCCCGGTGCTTTCTTCATAATCCATGTCTTTCATCTGTTGAATGCATTTAAAGAGGGTTTATCTGCTCTTTGCATTTAGCAATTAATTAGTAGAGAGGAACATCATAAGACACAGAGCGAGAGAGCGAAAACAAGCAAAAAAGCTCTGCCGTCCTTTGTTTGCAGCTCGGCTGGGGTAACTCAGAGAGCTCTAAAGAACCTTTCAAATTTCCCTTCTCATCTCCTATACAGAGAGAATGGCATTACCCATCATTCCTAGTCTTCCTACCACCGCTTCATGCCAAAGCAACATAAATAAAAGCCAGTCCAATATTAAAAGATTATTTCGCCCAAACATGAACATTCTGTACTCTTACTCACCCTCGTGTCGTTCTTAAATGCTGTTTTTGCATTTGAGCGTGAACAGGACCTGTTATTCATGAATAAACTGAATGTGTGTCTCATTCATGAATGAAATAAACAAATTAACCATCTTGCTTGCGAACAAGGATCTGCTGACTGACTGGATGAAAGTGGATGCATTACTGTTCAAAAGTTTTGGGGTCAGTTTCATTTTATTTTATTTTATTTTATTTTATTTTATTTTTTGAAGCAAAATTAATACTAAGCAGTACAACTGTTTTTAGCATTGATAATAATAATAAATCAAATCAGCATATTAGAACGATTTCTGAAGGATGTGACACTGAAGACTGCTGAGAATTCAGCTTTTCTAACACAGAAATAAATTACACTTTAAAATATATTACAATAGAAAACAGTGTTTTTAAATTGCAATGACATTTCACAGTATTGCTGTTTTTACTGTATTTTTAATCAAATAAATGTAGCATTGATCAGCATAAAATACTTTTTTTGAAAGATAAAAAATGTATAGACCTCAAACTTCTGAATGTTATTCTGTATCGACAGCACAATTAATCATTCTCATATAAAAACAATCACAGAATGAATTATAAATCCATAAATGTGACTCATAATTAGAATACAATTACACAAATGCTTAAATACTGCACTGAGGTCTCTTAGCATATTTGCGGATACACAAATTCTAATAAAGCAAGGCTTGTTTCGTCATGAACATTTCAGTGCTTTTTAACAAATCACTGATTCGACAAATCACTCCTGCATAATTTCACTGAACAAATCAAAGAACAAATCTGAACTCAAAATCCCCAATACTAATGAGAGCAACCAGTGAGGGGAAAAGTTAAATGACTTAAATTTCTGTTTTCATTTTTTGGGTGAAGTATTCCTTTAACCTTCTTTGAATGCACCAATTACAGTTGAAAATGTCAACCAAATGTCAAATATCTTTTATGTTGCTCGTTGGAAAACAGCTGAGGTTTGAACAACTTTGACTTTTATCATGAACAAGCACTGTGGCGTGTTAGCATAAAAGCAGCATTATTATACCTTCCCCTGCAAAATTGCTAGTTTGGATGCAGTAATCTCGTTTGTCTTTCCGTTCTTTGCAGCAGTTTCTCCTCCTGAAGACATTACACTCAGCTTGTACTAATGTATGGCATTAACATCATGTCTCAGGTGAGAATTGAGGGTATATGCAGGACAAAAACCGTGCCTTGCAACTCCTTGACAGCACCATGCATTAGCATTTCCATCCCAGTGCTCTTAAACGTGTCATCCCACTTATGTGGGAGTATATTTTTAAAAAGGGTACTTGCTATAAAAATGATATAATTAAAAATATATATTTCAGTGCAAACTGAATGTAATGTTTTCAGACACTCAACTGAATGTTATTTACAATTAAATAAAAATATGTTACAGTTTAATGCAATTAGTTGAACTTAAAGAGTCTTTTCAACCCTCTCACATTCAATACAGTTAAGCACACTTTTTCACAAGGGCAGTTAAACAGTTCTCAGTACTTACAAGCTGCATTTCAATTTGCATATCATCCATCATATTTAGCATGCAAGATTAAGGACATACAGTTGACGATAGTATGCCAAAAAAGCCTGGATGTTATGCTAATGCATTCTTGTTTGTATACAGTATCTGTGTATACTTTTAACTAGATTCTAATGCTTACATGCAAACGCAAACAGCACTTGTTAAAGGAGTCTGAAAGAGCAATTTTCTTTTGTGAGAATTTGAATTCAGCCTCAGACTCTAGTTGTGAGAGAGACAAAAAACAGAATGTGAGTTAATGTGTGCAGTCACCTGAGGCCTGACGGAGGACAGGTAATTTCAGGCTAGTGATTACAGCAGCCTGACTCTGATAAAGTGAGTGTTGTTTTACGCCAGTGCTATCAGAGAAAGCCGTACCGTTTTTTCAGTCTACCACAGCGGAGAAATTAGAGCCCCGAATCGGCCCCTATCTGCATGCATGCAAAATAACAACCACATGACAGGAGACCTGTGGTAAAACACTGACCCAGGTTAGAATATATATACATGGGAATTGTTTACTAGGGAAAAACAACAGATAAACAAGACGGCTAGAGACTCAAGCTGTGAAAAAAAAACAATGAAGATAAATGTATGCTTGCTACCTCGGGTGGTTTAAAGAGGTTTCAGACTAACAAGTGTGCACCAGGCATTGTGGGTATCTAGTGTTTCTTACCATTTTTAATTACTTCATGTTTTTCCCCTATGTCTTGGTCTCACTTCCTGATCTGGAAACAGATTTACTTTTGTGTCACATTCTACCGAGGAGAACTCATAACTTTCGTGGACTGAATTCTGGGATGGGAGCCTATCCAGGGAAATAAACAGTCATTTAATAGCAAAAAACCTGTGGCTTACCTCCTGCTGCTGTTTCATTAACTTCAAGGCTAAAGTCTAAAAACAATGAACACTGTGTTTGCGTGTGTGCGCTGGAGACACAGAGAGAAAAAGAGTGAGACGGGGAAGTTCAACTGGATCTCTGATAAAAGTAAATAGCCAAGGGCGTCCCTGGGTAGAGATTAAAACATCAAAACTATAAACACTCTCCCTATCTCTATTTAACATATTTCTGCTTCAAAACATGAAATGTTACATATTTTCATCAAACACACAGATATAACTGATATGGCCACATTTATCCTGTCAATTTCATAATTTTCCAAGGGCAAAGTGCTTGGGGAAATTCCTGCAAGACTTATATACAGTATCAGTAATTATAATTTCGCAAAGCCATGTATGAATCTCATCAAGTTAGTGTTTTTAAGCATTTTACATTAAAATTAAAATAATAACTCAAGGCAGTAACAACTTAATATATTTTATATTTTATTTACTTATGTTCAGCTATTATTTTTAAAGGGGTCATCGGATGCAAAGTTCAGTTTTACATGCTGTTTGAACATTAATATGTGTTGGCAGTGTATGTACACATCTACCCTCATAATGATAAAAATCTATGCAGTGGGTTTTAATTAATCTGTAAAAATAATATCCCCTTTTCATATTGAGCCATTCTCAGATGCCTGTGGGTGTGGCGTCACACTGACAGAGGCCGCTCCCGCGATAGTTGATTGACATGAGCGTCTTACCTTAAGACCCGCCTTAAATCAGCTGTAACAGGCCAACCTCCATTGTTTCGATGCCGGAGCAGGGATGTAAGTTAGACAAGAATTTCTCCGATTGAGTGATTGAGGTGTTGTGTTACCGGATGTAATAATGAACATAGTGGTCGTCATTTACTCCCGACATCTGAGCCGCTGAAGATGCAGTGGATTATGTTTGTTTGTGAAGGGAATGTGGCTCCCGATCTACATAGATGCGTCTATGTTCGCGAAAATCATTTGTGATCCAGCTTCACCTACAGAAGTGAGTATAAGGGTTTTTTTATGAATCTCTGCAATCACCTTTCCTCATAATTCGCTAGTTAGCAAGTTTAGCGGCTAAAGTAAACAGGCTCATCACTCCACAGAGAGAAGAGAGGGGCGGGGCGAGCAGAGCTCATTTGCATTTAAAGGAACAATCAATCAGAATGGGTTGATTTTTGCAGAGCTCATTTTGACAAGGTAAAAAGGGTGTTGTTTTACACTACCATTGAGAATTTTTAACCAAAGTATATTATAGACTTTTCATTAAGACCCTAAAGAATCATATCAATTTGTGGAAAATGGGCATCCGATGACCCCTTTAATAGTTAACTTTTAACTATTTTTTAATCACATCATTAGTCATCAAAGCTCATCACGTTATGATTGGATATGACTGGTTATGGTCCGCTATGATTGGTTCATGTAATAAATCCCGCCTCTTGTGTTAATGCGTGTTCTGCATTCACAAATCAGTCTGAATGGACAATATACCTTTTTTTCTAATTAGAAATGAAAAAAAAAAAAAAAAAGCTGTAAGATGCTTAAAGCAATAGAACATTTTGTTGTTGACAGAGGTGTGTGTGTGTCTGTGTCTGTGTGTGTGTACTGATTTAATGGACTAATGGGTTCAAAAATGTGTGTATACTTGTTTCCAGGTCTAATGCTGCTTTCCATTTGGAAAGGACATACAAACTGTTCTAGTAATTCAAGTGGCTAAATAAACAATGTTTAATTAAAAATTATGCTGATGGAAAGTTCTCACAGGAGTACCAACATGTGTGTGTTTGTGTATGCGTGTGGGTGTGGGTGTGGGTGTGTGAGAAAGCGGAAAAGGGTAAAGGGGTGAATATTTGTGTGTGACAACTATTCAAGTGGGAGTGTTTAGAAAAAGGGCATTTCAGTGATGGACACACAGGTGTGCATCCACTCCTACCCTTGCCTGCTAACACATCAGACGGACATCCTCTAATGGGCCCTTAAGGGGCCGATATATCAGCCGAAACACAACATGGCTCTGGAAGAGTTCAACATTCTAGAAACCTCCAGAGTCATTCAGAGCAGAACTACGCTGTGATCCAAACATCTTATTACTGAATGCGTCTTTGATTCGATTTTAATGCTACGTATTAATAATCAGCATTCAGAGGGCTTATGTACATTTGAGCAGGTTTTGTCACACAGATGGAGCGCTGAGACTAAAGTGTTGACAGTGTGTTGTGCATTGTTGACAAAAAGCGTGCAGAACACCAAATCGCATTTGTAAAACAGGACCTACCGCAGACAGGACTGTATGCATTTAACCTGTCTCCCTAAGACATCTCTTCTGAAAGCCAACCCAGTTCACACCTGCATCTAATCACAAGCACATATGCAGACAATCCCACAGTTCAGTGCTGATT
This sequence comes from Cirrhinus mrigala, assembly GCA_036247105.1. NCBI lineage: Eukaryota > Metazoa > Chordata > Actinopteri > Cypriniformes > Cyprinidae > Cirrhinus > Cirrhinus mrigala. The sequence continues at coordinate 18,332,629 of CM070015.1, forward strand.
GGAGGGTGTGTAGCTGTCAAATTGGACGTCTGTGAAGCTCTCAGCACCTGCTGTGTTTGCCTGGGGTTCACTGGGACAAAGTGAGACACAGAGAGCTTACATTAACATAAATAAACATAATGCAAGTAGATTTACATTAATGTATCACTTGTCTGTGCTTCATTAGCCATTAGAGACAGTTGTTTAAACTTGGAATTCTGTAAATAACTTAAAGGCTTGTTCTTGAGGATGAGGATGCCGAATTTGCTCCACAGGCATCTAGCACACTACTAAAACAACTGTACAACAAGCTAAATAATCAGCAACTTTGCTTTCATTTTATTCTTGAGCAGGTGTTTATAAGTTAGAGGCATAGATTTTGTTAGTGATATTAATTAAAACTAAAAATGCACATAGCTACAGCTGGGTTGGCCAAGTGGTAAACTGGTTTGAATTTGCGGACGCAGTATGATTTAAAAAAAAAAAGAAAAAAGCATAAAACCCGTGTCCTGAATTGACATATTATTTAACTGGGCACAAAAACTGTAAACTACCTTTAACAGAGCCCAGAAATGCTGAAGATGAACGCAAAGAGAAGAAAATACTTTAGCAGGCAGATCAAGCTCACTGTTCATGATGCACAAAATATTAAGGAAAAAAAAATTCTTTATATGAATGCATCTCAGATGGGTCTTACTGTCTTCAGAGCATAATTTTACAAAACTAAGGTCAGACCATTTTATTTTTGCTTAAAATTTGAAAGTATACAATCTAAATTACATCCAAAATGTTTGCCATCTCACTTCAAATTAATTTACATTTATTACATTATATAACATTATGTATTTTTTTTTTTTTTTTAATTAGAATTTTAATAAGCCATTACACAGTTATCTGCCGTAACTTGAAAATAACTGGCTTATCGGTATCTGCAGGAATTTTAATATCAGTGCATCCCTAATTAAAACAAACGGAATTTGTTCTGAGGGTAAATGCACTATTTAAAATACATAATCACTAGCACCGGGATAATTATTAACACTTTTTGAAAGTTTAGGATCAGATAACGGTCTTCCAGGAGTAGGACATCAATCTGTCAAATGAATGTGTGCTTTGTTCCCTTTCAGAGTAAGTTTGACAGAACTTATCAAAACATTTCCACCATTAGCCCCAATTCTTTTCTCAGCAATGGAACAATGATAAAAATCCATTCTATGTCTATTTATTCTTTTCTCTCTCTCTCTCTCTGTCACTTCCTCTGATTGTTTTTATAGTCAGTAAATTAATGGTTTTCTAGGTCGTCAGACTCTTATTAATTATAAACTGTACCGATGTGAAAATAAATGATCGTCCAGACTCTGTCCAAATCCAAACCAACACTCCAGGCCTTGAGACTATGGCTCCCTGATACTCTTTTGACTAATAATTGCTGTTATGGCAAATTGATTTATTTACTTTCCTGTGGCAGAGTGACAAAATAACAAATAAATAATAAACACGGTTAAATAGGAGACTAAAATGCAGGATGGTGGTGAGAAGGTACTGTAGAAAACCCTCACAGCTTTGCATTTGTGTTTTTGGCCGCTTTAAATGTGCTGAATAACCCAAAACGAAAACTGAAAGGTCTTCTTTCTTTCACAAGGAAAAAATAAGCTTGGAAAGGAGGGGGTGGTGGGGTGCAAAAATTAGTTCAACACACAAAACAAAAGTGCATTTCATTTAGCTGTTAATTACTCTAATGGAGTCCTTTTGTTGGCTGCGGTGATGGCAGCATGTGGGGAAGAGAACGAATAGAAGAGAAGCAGAAGCTTCCATTGTGTTGCTTGAGCTCCAGGCTTAGAGAAGCAGGTCTGGTAATTAGTTTAGCCCTCTTCGCTTCACCTCGCGCCAGGAGAGGGTCTTTAGTCGAGGAAAAAGCACTGCCTTCATGCCGTTCTCATGCCACTGGTGGGGGGAGGCTGCATTAAGTCCCTGGTGGTAAAAGGCAGGGTAGAAGCTCTGGAATCAGTTCCAATCCCTTTGAGATGGGTTAAAAGGCAAGAACCTACCACCACGCCTCAATACTGAGAACATGAAGGGCTTCATCAAAGAACTGTTTAAATTAAATGCTGCGAGAGGTGGGGAGCACTATTGTGTTGCAACGAAAGAGAGGAAAACCTTCCAGAAACATTGAATGCAATTGAAGCGGTGCACTAAGGGACATGAATCTGACTATATGAGTGTCATCTTGCTGCAGAGACTATTCTTGTTAAAGATAAAGAAGATCTGGCCACAGAGAAAATTAAAACCAAGAACAGAGAGATAAAGGAATTCCTTTACATTGTAACAAGAACAGGTGCCTGGGGAAGTTTCTGATCATTGTGAGCAGTATGTTCTGCTTAGATAAAAGGTCAGTGAGAATGTACTTTCTCAGGATCTAATGATTTCACAAGACTTGCATATATTTTTTTATAAAGTTTACAGTCTTGTGTTTCACAAATGAAAACATCATATATTTTTAAATGAGGGTTTAAATGACACAAATTTAGGAGCTAACATTGATAATGCTCCTGCAATCAGTAGTACTTTATTTATTAATATATTTTTGGGACATTGTAAGAGACATTGTAATTATTTTTGTTTTGTTTTGTTTTGTGTCTTTTTGCAACTCAAATTTATATAGAGAATAGCAGAACAAAGAAATAACCCTACTTACAAAAAGTATTAATTTTCATTATTACATCTTTATTCATCAAGGAAGAAAAAATGTGAAGCTCAAAGAAAATGCAGAGAAAAAATAAATATATTCAGAGCAGTTTTCAATATGAACTTACCTGCTAATATTTTAGGATCCTTTTGTCTCATTTTAATAAAACAATACTAAATACAGTAGTGACCAGTGTTGGGCTTGTTACTCAAAAAATGTAATTTGTAACTCATTACTAGTTACTCCTTCCAGAAGTGTAATATTATCACTTTACTTATTATTTTCTGGCAACAGTGCTTAGTTACACAGTATTACATTTCCTTCACACCCCAAAAAAGTTGCACTGTAATTGTGTTATTATCTTATAAAATATTACTAACAATTGCTTTCTGCCTCTTCATTTGGCCAAAACCCACAATGGATCACAGTCAGAAATTATTAAAAACCTTACAATAGTGATTGATGGTGACTTTTAAGTAGAAGCTTGTTTTGTCCAAGCTTGCCTGATGTGCCTGTGAAAGTCATGAAAATTATGAAAATAAATCTAGAAATTATTTGATTGTTGGATTTCAAACAAGTAGGGGTTAAGGCGTCAAAAGTAATTAAGTAGCAAGCTGTTTTATGGAAAGTAAAGTAATATTATTACTAAAATCTTATCAGTAATTAGTTGCACTACTAGTTAGTTGCAAAAAAGTATTATTACTGCAACTAGTTAATAGTAACTAGTTACTGCCCAACACTGGTAGTGACCAGCGACCATACTAGAACAGCTGTTGCTACGGTAGTACCCACTTTGATGACTATATAGATAGATAGATAGAGAGATAGATGCAGTGGGCTGTCCTTCAAAATAAGCTCACCCTAAGTTTATATCCCACTAAGAGCACATTCTCAGACACACATTTTATTCGATGTACTCCTCCTCTGTGTTTCTTCTGAAAAGAACATCTATCCACGGTGAGTGGCACTAACCACCATCTTTTTCTTTTCTTGTCACTTAATCCATGTCAAAGTTCCTCACAGGTTTTCTTCTCAATCACCCCTTGTTCTTTATTGTGGTTCTTGAGAGGTGGTCGTTTACACCTCACTGAACAAGCTCAATGCCTTTCGGCCCCATGGCTGCCATTTTGTTCGACCCATAGACCTGTGTGAATGAACTTCCTTCTCCTCTTGCCCTGTGAAAGAGAGCACTAAACCTCTCCCGTCTAATCATGGCGCTGCAGTGCGGATGGATGAAACCGGGGCCGTCCCCGTCTTTGTTTGTGGCCCTGACCATCTTGATACGACTGGCATTTTCTGGCACTGTTTAAAGCCCAGAGGCTTTTTAATTTGCTCTCTATTGACTCTCGCTTAATTGGGTTTGTTGGCGGCATCCAGGATTCGCTCCTAAGTTCAGAGATGTTAAACCCATATTGTATTCGCAGACACACACAAAAGTACGTCGCCACCCCAACCGGGCAAAGCCTAAAAGCCCCCTGGGAGAAATGCTAACGAAAAGGAATGGGGAGGAATAGTGATAAAAGAGATGGCGAAAGGGGGAAATTGATGAGATGTGGGTCTTTGAGGAATTTAAAGCAATTAACTGACTAGCTCAGAAATTGATTTTATGTGTTTTGTTTTTGTGTGTGTTTTTTTTCCTGACCTTGGACGCCTTTTGTTACTTTTTCACGCTTTCACATGTGCATTAGGGATTATGTGTACAGTAGAGCAGTGCAATAACGGAAAGGAAATTAATAAGGAAATTATTTGTTATTTATAAGTGATTATTCATTTTGAGTAATCAAATTTACACTAAAATACATTTTACGTGAGGTGACTACCTATCATATTCTACTCAAAGGTTGCACATTCTGGAAAAGAGGCGTGTTCCTGAATTTCTTTGTTTCTGTTTTATACAGTACATTTTGTTTGCTTGTTTGTTTTCTTTGTGCACAAAAAGTATTCTCGTAGCTTCATAAAATTAAAAGGTTGACCACTGATGTCGCATGGACTATTTTATCAATGTCCTTACTGCCTTTCTGGGCCTTGAACGTGTCAGTTGCATTGCTGTCTACAGTGTAAAAAAAATCTGTAAAATTTACGGTAAAAAAACGACAGCTGTGGTTGCCGGAATTTTACTGTAAAAAATACGGGGCTTAATATTTACAGTTTTAACATAGATTTTACATTTAAATACCATAATTTCATTAACTGATATAATGTTAATATACCAACCTACTGATGTACTGAAATCTGTTTAGTACTTTTGTAATACACTAATAACCACCAAAAGCAGGTGGTGATGAGAAAGTCACATGATGAGCCAAAGCCCATCACAAGCAGCTTTCCAATATTAACATATATAGAAAGTGCACAGTGTCATTCACACACACACACACTAAACACCATCATCGTAACAGACTTGAAACTAAAATAATGCAATAAACATTAATTTAACAACATTAGATCTAACATACAACCCTTATGTACACAACTGATAAGAAAAAACTAGGAAGAAACATAGTTATTTCAACAAAAAAAAAAAAAAAACATCAAATTTGAAATTTAACGCAGGGAATTCTGGGAATGTCAATTTATGGTTATTCACTGTAAATTATATGTTCTTTTTCCACTTCCAAAAACGGTATACTACCGTAAAATTACATGCCATGTCCAATACGTTTTTTCACCGTATATAGTAGGGGAACTTACCGTTAACCATTTAACAGTTTTTTACTATAGCATTTTACAGTCTTTTACCGTTAAATTCACTGTCATTTTATACAGTATATGCAGGGTCAGAAAGCCATGTTTGGAGGTGAACGAAGGTCTTATGGTTTTGGAAGGGTGAGTAATTAATGACAAAATTTTCATTTTTGGGTGAACTATACCTTTAAAAGCAGAAACTAATTGTCAAGAGTGCAGCCCTATTTAACATTATTAAAGCTTGACAAATATAAACCAGTTTTTTGGTATAAGTGGAAGATTTTTGTTTTCTGCATTCTGTCTGTGTACATGCATCAGACCTGAAAAAAAATCTACAATCTCTTACAGTCCATGTCGTTGTCTCGTGTTATTAGTAGGAATGCAGCTGTGTGAACATGAATGAAAATGAAGCCACTCTATACAAGGACAATTCAAGGTGAATATCTGATGTGGAAAACATTTCCAATTTTCTTCCTCCTTCCTGCTATCAGCATATTTGATAGAGCCAGTGATGACATCTACTCTAAAAGTAGTGTGTATGAATCTATCTGCCAAAAACCCCACAGACATCCAAGGGCTATAAGTGTTTCCTTTAGTTCTGCATATGTGTGTGAATGAGGAGTCTGCTGTGTATACTAGCCTTAGCGGTTGCAGTAGCTACTTGAAAGCATTTGTTTCTCATACACACACAGCCACACACAGTCCAAGGACTTCAGCGACCCAGTGCTAGATAATTCGGCAAATCCGGCCAATGCAGGCGGTATATTAGGAATCTGATTAAACGGTGCTATTCGCATCAGTGCCGCTGTCTCAGCTACACGTTCAAAGTGCGCGTGTGTGTCTTTCATGCTATGGTGCGTCTGCCTGGATAACACTATTGGTTTTACATCAGCACAAGAGCAGGAGGAGAACAGTGGATTAGCTCACAAAGCAAGCCTTTTCTATTACTGTCCTTTTTTCTCCACAATCCCTTACTCTCGCCAACCTATTTCGTACACCTTTTTCTCTCTACAATATGTCACACCTATTTTTCCGCTTGTTGCATTCCTCTTTCTGTCTCTTTCGCTCAAGTTCCCTGTTTCTTTTTCTCTCTGGCCCAGCAATTATGCCCTAAACTCACCTCACCCAGGTGGTCAGGATGAAATTGATTTGCCATTATGTGAGTTCAGGTACCTCAGGCAACCCTGCAGCACGACTGTGGTACTTGAAAGCAGTTAGCGTGTATGTGCCTAGGGGCGTTTTCTCAGAGTAGGCGTGTATCTCCTTAAAACTGTATGAAAAAATAATCAACTATACAATTTATACAATAATATAAAATATGTGATTAAATAGCCTTTACAATGCTAATTTTTGTAGAAGAGTTGCTGCCTCACTATTAAACTTGAACAGTGTTTTGTCTTCCTCAAGCTCATGTTGACACACTCTGAAAAGTGGTTTAGCTATATATGATATTATTTCATAATCCTTCAGTTTTGTACTGTTATTTTTTTAACCCAGGCTCTTGAAAAAACATGCCTGTCATGACATTTCTGCAAAATGATATTTTTTGTTGCTTCTTGCGACACTTTCAAAATAAGATGTCCATTGAGGGCCTAAAAAACTTTTGAGAATTGGTTTCAAGCCACAGTTATTTAAAGATGATAATGTTATTGTTATCGGTGTAAACTACAAAAACACAAATTTGTGGGGGAAAAATGGTGGCATCATACAAAATTGTATGTAGAGGCACATTTTTTATTGAACCTGGACTGGTTTATTTATTTGTTTATTTATTTATTTTGGTTTTATTTATTTATTTATATTTATATTTAGTTTTAGTTTTTTTTAGGTGGAAATTTTTTAAACATCCTTAATTAGTCTGGAGAAAAGCGTTCCTGCAGAGACCATAGAATGTCCAGTAAACCATAAGATGAGGCCCCGCCCACAACCGATGATGTCATAATTAGCCCTCTCTTCAGTACTTTTCTCTGTATTGTCATAAATGTCTCTGATTTCTACATTTCTCTCATTAAAAATATATATATTTTAATGGAATCAAACTAATAGTCAGATTTTCCTATTTGCCAGTGGTAAATGAAACAGTGGTAGCAAACCCCAAAATTACCTCTCTCAGAAATGATTATATCATGCCAAACAACTTTAGGAAGGTGTAATGCCTCTGGTTTGCTGTTGCATGTTGCTAATTATGTAATAGGCCTACTTGGTTTGAGTCAAATATTGTGCCTGAAACATCTTTCGTGGAGCTAAACCTGTTTAAATTCCTGTCAAGGATTAAATAAATATTGGATAAAATAGTCCATTTTTCATTTTCTTTTTTGTTGTATAGAAATAAATATATAATTATAATTACGTTTCTGACTCTACCATACTCTTGAGGTTTGTGTCAATAGCTCACTCTAGTAATATAGTAGAAACTTTGCTCTTATGCTCAAAAGTTGTCTTTTGGACACTTTTTTGCACTTATTGATTGGCAGACAGTATTAATTGGTCAACAGTAAACAGTAAGACAGTACCAGAGGTTAGAGGTCATGTAGCTTACAGCAGTGGCAACACCGGCATCTCAGAATTAATGCAGGTCTGATTACAGAAATGAAAAAAAGGAACAAGCTGTACTGTAAATAGAAAGACTGAGGCACTGACATTTTGCCCTTCTTTGCTCTTACTCTCTTTCTCTCTGCCTCTCTGCTAGCTACTTTTAGACAAACATGTACACATGTATAGCATAAAAAGAAACCCCATGTGTGTATGTGCCATGTATAATAATTCCACCCGAAAAATGAGCAGGCTCTTTTGTTTCTCCGTCCAGATTCTCTGGAGAAATTCGACTGAATACCTTCCGGCCTAGTCAGAGAATAATCATGCTGTAGCACTGTAGGGCACTGCAGTTCAAAGGTCACACTAATGGATATGACCTTCACCAGAAACTTATACAGCCAAAGGCTTCTGCCCACTCAGTCTGATAACAATGCTGTAATCTTTATCATTAACTGTTTAACTAAATATTCAGTGTTTAACACTACAAATACGTAATGTAAACTAACAGGCTGTAAAGAAATGTTCTTTTTGCAGGTAGCCAATAAGTCAGTCATTGTAAGTCGATTTTTAAGACCCTCTCAAACACACACATACACACACCTGGTTTCCATCATTGTACCTGTCAGCCTCTTCAAGCCTAGCCTCGGGTCTTAGGTAGTGATTTCAGGAACTCATTAACACTCTGGTGTGTTTGTGAACAAGAGTCTCTTTCCAATGTGAGATGTTGCTGGAGGCAAATAAAACAAGGTGAGATACTCAGTAGAAGTCACTGAACACCAGGCTATAAGCGCGACTGGAAAAATGATACCATGCAGAAGAGCTTACTGATGTTTGCCATTTATGTAGAAACGGAGAATATGTTTTCAGACAGAAAATAAATTGTGGATACATTGTGGAAATATGTGATTTTCCTTTTTACGTGGTTTTCTTACATGGAATCGCACTCAAGATCATTCAGAAACACTGAATGTATTTGTGCTCAGTGCTATTTCCTGAGGCTTCTCGCTTAAAATAAAAGTTCTGCGCTGGTTGTTTTGAACATGATGTAGCATGTTACTGCCACTATACTGCACTACTGCAACTATAGAATGTTTTCACAACGTGTCATCAATCGGCCATATTGGCAGCACTGAACATAAACAAAGACACTGAACAGAACAAAACTTGCATATTTTGCTGATTATTGCTGCTGAAAATGGTCAATTATTATCATTTTTTGGGCTGTACTAGTTGATCGGACCAGGAAAAACATTTGAAGTACTATAGACTGCCAAATGTTGTAACAAATCAAGGAGAAGAGTGCAAAAAAAACGTCTGAGGAAAAAAAGGCCAGGATTTCCAGGGCAAGAATTTTGACAACATTCGTGTTTGTTTTTATTATTTCCGTTCCGGTAGGTAAAATATTAGGCTAATATCTTAATTAATACTGCTTGAACAAATCTTTACCACCTATTATCTTTAGTTTGTCAAAATATTGCGTTTTCTCTATATGATTTAGCAGCTTCCATTAGTTGTTTCCGTGGTTTAGACAGCATAAATTAGCAGAACATTAACCGTGCAATCCATGCTGTTGTTTACATCCGAGTATCAGCAATATGGCCGTGCATCCGGGTAACTGACCAAAATATGACGTAAGTGCAAACCCTCTGTAGGACCATGGTATTACCTGTTGATGATATCAGTGCTTCATAGTACCACCAGAAAGTTCTGTGATGTGGTTTTGTCATTCCAACTGAATAATACAGTTATATCAGTCATTTTTGTACGTGTACGTCAGTCATATATAAACCGGTCTTAAGTAGCACGGACATATTTGTAGCAATGGCCAAAAATACATTGTATGGGTCAAAATGATTGATTTTTCTTTTATACCAAAAATCATTAGGATATTAAGTAAAGATCATGTTCCATGAAGATTTCCTACCGTAAATATATCAAAACATTTTTGATCAGTAACACGCATTGCTAAGAACTTCATTTGGACAACTTTAATGTTGATTTTCTCAGTATTTAGATTTTTTTGCACCCTCAGATTCCAGATTTTCAAATAGTTGTATCTTGGCCAAATATTGTCCTATCCTAACAAACCATTCATCAGTGGAAAGCTTATTTATTCAGATGTATGAATCTCAATTTCAAAAAAATATACCCTTATGACTAATTTTGTGGTCCAGGATCAGATATAGTCATTAGTTAATATTTATTTGTTTGTTTGTTTGTTTGTTTGTTTAAAAAATGAAAACTGCTCATTCATACTGCCATTTTTATTTAGTATTTATGTTTTTGTTTTGTTTTTTCAGTAAAAATATGGTAGCACTTTATTTTACAGTCTTGTTCCTCATGAACATACTATGTACTTATTATAGTAATTAAAATAACTAGGTAATAACTACTGTACTAACACTGAACCTACCCCTAAACCTATTCCTACCCCATGTAGTTACCTTATATTACCAGAACTTTCTTAGGTAGGTACATGGTAATACACTGTAAGTACATGCAAGTACACATACTGTAAAATAAATTGCAACCAAAAATATTTAAACATCTTTAAAACTGAATAAATTTAAGATAACTTAGATAACTAGACTTGAAGACTCCTTGTCTTACCCATTTGGGAAAAGTCTGTCTGTTAAGTCTTTTGTTGTTGTTCTTTTAACAATAAACATAAATTTCATTAGCATTGTGCTCAAACTGAACAGAACACTTGTACAGAAAATAAACAAAAATTAGGAGTGTCCTACATGAAGTTAATAATGATACAATACTGTCAGCAGATTGCATTGGCATTCATTGATCTGACGGCCTGAGAGCAAATTTGAGAACAATAACCTGCACAAATCTTCCTCACCATAATGTTTTCTTCCTCACTGACTGTCTGTGTATTCATATATATATATATATATATATATATATATATATATAGTTTCCTTGTCTGGCAGTGAGGCTGTCATTAAAGCTGATGGCGGACAGTGGCAGGGTCTACAGCTCCGATCACCCTCGTTTCCTCCACACAGGGTGCCAAGCCGTAATGGTACGAGATACCACCTAGAATACAGGCTTGGCTTTTCAAAGGGCACAGATCAATACACCCATAGTCTGACCGATGGGAAAAGAAGTGAGAGGAAGGCAGAGATGGATCGGTAAACCGGTCTTGTGTCTGTATCCGTTTCATTTCACTTGAGATGAGGTGCCAATTTTTTATCGCCCCATTATATTTCATCGATTTCCTAATGGGTATGTCTCATGATTTTTCCCCCACAGTCCCTGGTGAGATCCAATGTAACGTGACGTAGGAAGTCGACACAGATCAGTTGAGACCACTAATGGGGTTGGTTTGAGTCAAACCACGTTAAGGCCAACAAAAAACCTCCAAGGATCCCAGAGTGGTTTCGCTTGGCCATTTTGAGTTTGGCATTGGGCACTGCAGCATTTACTTGAGTGACCACTTTTTCCAAGAACTCCAGAATGCTAAAAATAGCACAGAGAGGCACTTAAGGTCCAATCGCAATTTTAGGGTGGCAGTTTCATTCTTATGGCAGTGACTTTCCCTTTATTTCAGAGCTGTTGCTCTTCAGTCTAATGAACGTACTGCCATTTGATTGTTTCTGATGATGCGTTAAATGTCACTCGATGTTTCCTTTGGGATCTGTGTAGAAAATGATTAAACACAAATACATGGGCATATTTTTGGATGTTGTGAGCCAGCGAGGTGTCTCGTGCTCGCTGGGCCAGTTTTGAAGGACTTGGCTGGATTTCTCCTGGCGCTGTTATCTGCGGCTCTGTCCTTATTCTCCTTCACACAGTCAGAGTATCTAATGAGAGCCAGGACTTGGCCTCAGTCTTGTTTTTAAAGCACAAATATAACCTTATTAGTATTTTGGGGTATGCTGCCGTTGTTTCTCTCTGGAAGCGTCTAGACTGTAAGAGCGTGTAATTGTGTCTCTTTCTCCGTACCCTGTCTTATCCTGTCACACGCCGACACTCTCTGTATTAATCAGGGTGTATGTTTATGTAGAGTGATCTTGTGCTTCGTTTTGACTAATGAGTCGCAGATGCGAGCCCATTCGGCATAGTTGGGTGACATTTGCAATAACAGCATGACCCACTGAAATACATCTTCCCGTGAGAGGGGGGGGGACAACACTTCGGGATCATTTGCCTCTGTGCTTTTGAAATGGTTGGGGTTAAAGCTGGGGTTAAAACACTAATGAAATAAGGAGATGAATGACCTACAGCCTCAAACTTCTAGTTGTCTTTTCTGCCTTATATTGACTCTTAAACGGATACTTGATCCAAAATTCTGCCATCTTTTATTCACCATCATGTCATTTCAAACCATTATTACTTACTTTCTGTCTTTTGTGGAATACAAAATAGGCTATTCTAAAGAACTGTACTTGTCCGTAAATGAAAGTCAATGTGCTCCAAAACAACCCCAACGGACCTCAATGACTAAATAAAAACAAAGAGACATTTTCCAAAACATCATCTTTTGTTTCCCACATAAGAAATAAAGTCATTCAGATTTGGAACAACATGAGGATGAGTAAAATGATGACACAATTGTTGTTTGACATGCTAGGGAATTGATAGGACAGCGCTTGAGGTAAATAGCCTCAGGAATAGATGGATGTAGGAGACCAAAACTGTATTTCTCCTTCTAAAAAGATGAAAAAGGATGCAAGGGAAATGAGCACTAACCTCCATCAGCTGTCATCGCTGACAAGCTGATTTAAATGAAGGGAGTGCCAGAAGGAACCTTTCTCCTCTCACTGGCGTTCCTCTTCTTTTGTGTGGCCTTAAAGACAGCTGGCCAGGCTTGGTCTCACTTCACGAGCGCTGTGGAGATAACTACCTGATGCGTGACGCAGAAAAGTCGGCTACTAGCCGTGCGAGTCAACCTGCGCCTCGGCTGGTTACCGACCGTCCGCCGGCCGCTCGCTGGCCAAAACGGATGGTTTGAGTTCTAGCCAAGCACTCAAGCTGTGAGCAGGTCCTGCAGCCTCCCGCGTTCAGACAATATTACATTTGTTACATAGCCTTTTTTCCACTCCCCCACCATCTGTTTTCCTAATGGAGCTGTCCAGGGCTTGTCATTCACTCATGACTGAGCTTCCCCCAGAGCAAACCACTCACAACTCCAGCCTGGGGGGGGGGGGGGGGGGGGGGGGGTTTGGGTAAACTTTTAAAGAACTATTTTTTCCCCGACCTCAATTCTGAATGGTGCGTTAACTGATTTTCACATATGGCTTTCAATACTGTCTCTATATCGTGATAAAAGTAAACAGAGACAGATCTGGAGGGAATGTGGGAAATCATTTATAGATGGAGAAATGTGTAACTCTCAGAAAATGGCATGAATAATATTAACAAAGAAGGGAGTGATGACATGCTCCGCCTTCATTATCATCACAATGACAAGGGGTGGATCAAACGTTCCCAGTTCTCCTGATGATGTCAAAGGCATTGGTCACATGACAGAATGGAATGGCAATACAGCTCTTGAACCCTGGCCAGAAATGAATATCCTGAATTAATGTTGAATGTCGATGGGCTGAAACGCAATTTCTGGAATATTTGAGATTAATCTGATCTAATTCGACTGCCATTATTATCACGTATTACTTGAGCTATAAGGTATGAGACTATAGATGGAGGGTGGAGTGCCTGCAACCCCTTCAGCCATGATATATTCACTATATAGATCATGGATCTGTTCTTTCCAGTATAGTGTTTTCATTTTCCAATCAATTTTTTGGGTTTGTGCAAAAGTAATAGATAGTGATGTTGGCATTGTTAAATTCCTGTATTTATTAATCTGGCTCCATATACTCTTAAACACAAAGGTTCCAAAAGTGTGTTTTTGCAGTGATGCCATAGAAGAACCATTTTTGGTTCCCCAAAGAACCTTTCAGTAAGCAGTTCTTAAAAGAACCATTTTGAAGAACATTTAAAAATCTAAAGCATTTTCAATTATAAAGAACCTTTTCTGCATTTGAAAGGTTCCATGGATGTTTAAGGTTCTTCATGGAACCATTGATCCCAATACAAAACCTTTATTTTTAGGAACCCACTGGAATGGGTTTGTTTGCATGTTTTTGCTTCTCCTATAGATGTGAAAGAATTTTAACAGCATTAAATGGTTAAGTTAGATCTCTCTTTGCTGCTACTCAGTTGAGGTCCATGTCTGGAAATATCTGGAATCTTGGCCATTTCAAAAGCCTCCAAAAAGACCTACTTTCCTCTCATAGAATTTTATGTGAATTAATTCTTGGTCTTTTCTTTTCCCAGAGAAACCTCCCAATAAGCTCATTATACAGTTTGGTGAGATGGACAGTGGTAGTATTATAAATGAAAAAATTACACTTTTTTTTTTTATAGTTTTAACCTTCGCCCACAAATTGGACTGATTTTTTTTCTTTCTTTTTTCATCTTTCTTAAATTAGTTTAATAAAGGGAAGAGTACAAATTAAGACGTAGGGGATATCCCTTATGTCTGGGCATAGTTTTCTAAGTACTTCATCTCATTAAGATTTAGTTTAAAATTGAAAGTGCATCACCATATTCAGGGTACCTCTTGAGACTGTACAGCTTCTGACAGTTATTTTTATACCCTGATATAGTATATGTATAGTTATGAAATTCATAGTATATTTCTTGTTTTGCATTTTGATACCTTACAAACTTAATTTTGTGAAATGTTTTGTTGAAAACTGTGCTTACACTAGATTTCTCAGTAACACTTTAGAGATAATTTCTTATTATTAACTAGTTGCTTATTAGCATGCATATTACTAGCATATTGGCCATTTTGGTAACACTTCAGAATAGGGAATACATATGCACTATTAATGACAACTTTTCCCTCAATAAAACTCCTAATTTGCTGCTTATTAATAGTTAGTAGTTAGGTTTAGGTATGAGGTTGGTATAAGGGATCTAAAATATGGTAAAGCAGAATAAGGCATTAATATGTGGTTTATAAATACAAATAAACAGCCAATATGCTAGTAATATGCAGGCTATTTAGCAACTAGTTACCGCTGTTTTTTAGTACTTATAAAGCACATAATAATGCTTTATTCTGACCATATTTTAGATCCCTTAATCCTGCCCCATACCTAAATTTAACATTTACCTCACAAACTGGTGATAAGATGCAAATTAGGAATTTATTGAGGCAAAAGTTGTAGTTAATAGTTAGTTAATAGTGGGAATTGGTCCCCAAACTGTGACCAAAGTGTGACCAATTTCTTT
This sequence comes from Cirrhinus mrigala, assembly GCA_036247105.1. Lineage (NCBI taxonomy): Eukaryota > Metazoa > Chordata > Actinopteri > Cypriniformes > Cyprinidae > Cirrhinus > Cirrhinus mrigala. Next base: position 18,347,774 of record CM070015.1, read on the forward strand.
AAAATAAATGACATTTAATTCAATATTTTGTTATATAATACTTTTGGGGTACAATATTTATTGATGGTTTCTTTGTGAAGTAACAAAATATTGTTTGCGTACAACACTAGTTTGTTAAACCAGTTATGCAAATTGGCCAGCCCTACTTAAAGGAGAAGTTCGCTTCCAGAACAAAAATGTACAGATAACTTACTCACTTGTCATCCAAGATGTTTGTGTCTTTCTTTCTTGAGCCGTAAAGAAGTTATATTTCTTGAAGAAAACATTCCAGAATTTCTCTCCATATAGTGGACTTCAAGGGTGCCCCCAAGTTTGAACTTCCAAAATGCAGTTTAAATGCAGCTTCAAATGGCTCCAAACGATCCCAGCTGAGGAAGAAAGGTCTTATCTAGTGAAACAATCGGCCATTTTCAAAACAAATTCACAATCTACATACTTTTTAACCTCAAACGCTCGTCTTGTCTTGTTTCTGCAATGTGCATGCGTAGTCTGTGTAATCCGGGTCAATACAGCAAGGGTAGGTCGAAAAACTCTCGTCTCGTTTTCTTCTTCAACGTCAAACGTTTTACCTTTTTTTTTTGTAAAGGGTGTGCGTTTGGGTCGATGTAGGGCGATTTTGAAGTTGGGGAAGAAAATAAGATGGGAGTTTTTCAACCCTAACTTTATTGACCATATTGAGTAATCGTTTTGCTAGATAAGACCCTTCTTCCTCAGCTGGGATCATTTAGAGCCCCTTGAAGCTGCATTTAAACTGCATTTTGGAAGTATAAACTTGGGGGCACAGTTGAACCCCACTATATGGTGAGAAATCCTAAAATGTTTTCCTTAAAAAACACAATTTCTGAAGAAAGAAAGACACAGTCATCTTGGATGACAAGGGGGTGAGTAAATTATCTGTACATTTTTGTTCTGGAAGTGAACTTCTCCTTTCATGTCACTACAGTATATGGTGATATAAGACAAGTGGTTATTACTGCTGCTGTTGGATTACCATATAACCTTTATCCACTGGGCCCAAACCCAGATTAAGTCAATAATGCAGCTAAAAAGTCCAACCAATCAAAATCTCAGCATAAAGGGATATAGCAGTGAACTGAACACCCTCTGTGTGATTGAACCATGTACCCATCTCAAATCCTACTTAATCCATATGAATAAATTTTGAAAGAACTTTGCCTAAACGTTTTTATGATTGAGTACCATTTTCATTAAGTGCCTTATTTTATTATGCAAATTCATTAAGTGCCATCCTTCCAGTAGATGGTCCTTGACATGCTGACTAAGGTGATTTGGTGTGACGTCTGGTGCTCAGCATCCAGGACCAGAAAAATATATGAAGAGTTCAGATGCAAAACCAGCTAAATCCATCTGACGTCTTTCTTTAAAAAATGCGTTTTTACCAGGCTCAGATATAGGTATAGGTTTCTATGTAAGTACCGGTACTTCTGATTGGGCTGAGGCTGGTATTTTAGCGAGTTTGAAGAAAAAGTATTTGATGGACGTATAATATGTGTCGAGAGCATTCACTCAGTATTATTATCTCATTTTTGACCGAGATGGCTTTTTGCTGGTTTTGCATCTGAACTCTTCATATACAGTAATATAGAGCCTTCTCTGCATTTACACATATAATCGTGGTCCCATCATAAAGTGTCTACACAGTTACCTGAGTGAATAACCTGATTTGATTATGAAAATGTGTCAGTTGAGGATCTGTGACAAAGTGAGAAACATAGCTGGAGGGTTAAAATTCAAGAAAAAGAAGACGCTGATAATGAGCTGATGTAGACGCCACATAATGCATGTTATTTCATCATTTCAAGTTTGAAGGAGTAATGAGTTTTAAGAACACCGCCAGCCAGTATTTCTTTGCAAGTCTGTAGTGTTCCTTCCAGATAATCATTTGAGATCATGGGTCTCTAGTGGCCACAAAACCGCCACTTAATTTTCCGCTTATAAATTTTACTCTCTGAAGAGAACAAGTCTGTCATGTCATTGTCTTGGCTGGGGACATCTGACCAAAAAAAAACCTACAAATCGAGTTGGCTGTGTTTTCAAAGGATTTGTTTCCTCTTGAAAGCATGGGAGGCTTGAGGAGGGTTTAGCTCTTTCCACTGGCTTGAATTCTGAAGGCCTGCTTGAGAAACCCCAGGACTTTGCCAGCCATGTGAGTCAGCTCCCCGTTGGAGCTGCCAGGGAACCACCTAGCACCCTCGCTTCCAAGTCCTAAAAGCATGGCTCCAAAATCCAGATGTAATACTGGAGTGTTTACCCTGGGCCAGGGTTCAAAGACCACAGCAGCCACACTTGGGGGAAACAGGAATGACGTTTTTGGCAGACAAATTGCAATATTGCCTTGGTTAATGTTGGATTTTATGACTGGGGTTTTGGTTAGGATGAAGGACAGAGTTAATTTTATGATTTAGCATCCAGGAATTGTAATTTAGCATTTAAAAGCGAATTTGACAACTTACCGAGGTGACGGTTAGAGCTTCCTGCTTCAATCCCGCACGCAGAACCCTACGCCTCTCTTTCTGTACTTCCCAGCTGGCAAGTCAGTCGATGAACGCCACAAAAGTGTTACAAATCGATTAAGTATTTCATGTAAAAATACATGAATTTGCTGTTGTTTTCGCAGGATACTGCTTCAAAAGGATAGTATACAGTCAAATAGAAGTCAAAATAGAATCAAAATAGAAATAACACAAAGTCAAAAGAATGTGGGCTGTAGTCTCAACTGAACATGATAAAAAAAAGACACAAAGGCAATATGACTATTGCAGCCTGAATCACAAACAAATTATGATTTTTTTTCTTTTCTTTTTAGCGAATCAAAAGTACACATTGCACCCAGTTTAGCTCCCTCAAAAAAGTCTCTTATGAGTCGGTTCTTTTTAGTGAATCAACAACATACAGAGCAACAAATAAATTACTCTGCCAGTTTTTCTATTGATTTGTTTAAAAAAAGACAAGTTATTGGTTTGAGTTCTTCACTGAACTGAATTATGAATAATAACGATTACTGAATCAACATCTGACTCACTTGCTGAACTGCAAGTTATCATGATTTTCACCCATCTTCATATTGAAACTATTCAAAATGTGTTTTTGATCTTTGAGCTATTTTTGGATCTACGCACTGCCAGAAGTTTATGTACGTAATTTGAGTTGGATTTGTGTCTGGCGCAACGCTTTTCAAGTCCCTTCAAAATTGAAATTGAAAAATTGATTGAAACAATCATTTCTGACTGATTGTTCATCATTGAAAATACCTTTTTTTTCATTTAAGAAATAAAGACAAATATAGAGAGAGGAATAAAGAATAAAGGATTAGTTCACTTCCAGAATAAAAAATTACTGATAATTTATTCACCGCCATGTCATCCAAGATGTTCATTTCTTTCTTTCTTCAGTCGAAAAGGTTTTTTTTTTTTTTTTTTTTGAGGAAAACATTCCAGGATTTTTCTCCATATAGTGGACTTCAGTGGGGACCAGTGGGTTGAAGATCCAAATTGCAATTTCAATGGTTTCAATTTGGTTTCAATGGTTTCAAGTTTCAATGGAGGCTCAAAGAGCTCTACATGATCCCAGACGAGGAATAAGGGTCTTGTCTAGCGAAACTAGACAAGAATAAAAAAAAAGAATAAAAACGTATACTTTTTAACCAAAAAGGCTCGTCTTGCACTAGTTCTGTGATGCAGGTCTACGACTTCACGCATTACGTAATCATGTTGGAAAGGTCCAGCGCGATTCGTTCTTTGTCTGTGTACTTCGGTTCAAAAAGGTTTATCTAATTTTTTTCTCCAACTACAAAATCATCTGACATCGTTGTTTTACCCTTTTTTTGTAAAGGCCATTTGACTTTCTTTGTATGTTCGCTTTGTAAGAACTGGGTTGGTACTTCCACCTATGTTACACATGCCCTTTCCAGCGTGACTTTGTAATGCATGAAGTCAAGCTAGTGCAAGACAAGCATTTGTAGTTAAAAAGTATATCAATTTTATTTATTTATTTATTTATTTATTTAAAGAAAATGACCAAGCTTTCGCTACATAAGACCCTTAAGCTACATTGAAACTGCAATTTGAACCTTCAACCCATTGAAAAATTCTGGAATGTTTTCCTCAAAAACCTTAATTTCTTTTCGACTGAAGAAAGACATGAACCTCTTGGAAGACAAGGAGATGAGTAAATTATCTAGATTTTTTTTTTTTATTCTGGAAGTGAACCTTTAATAAAATAATTATTTAATAGAAAATGTAAAATATAAATGTATATACTGTATATATATCATAGGTTTTCAAAACGGCATAGCCAACATTTGCCTACATTACGGCTCTGCACACTCTTGGCATTCTCTCAACCAACTTCACGAGAGTCCACTTGGGAAGCTTTTTTTAACAGTCTTGGATGGAGCTTCCATGTACGCTTGAACTTGTTGGCTGCATTTCTTTCACTCCCTGGTCCAGCTTTTTCAATAAAAATAATAAAAATAACAGCATTTCAAATTTCAGTTAAAAAAAAAATATCAAGCATTTAGAAAGGTCTTTAAGATCGTATATAGTCTAAAATGTGTGTAACATACTTTTATTAGCTAAACTAGATTAATTTAGACATGAAGATAAATTCTAAATTGGGAGGCTCTGTACAGTGTTTGTGTGTACCTGGTATTCCCTACATTATGGGGACCAAATGTGCCCACAAGGATTATAATACCACTAATTTTTGACCTTGTAGATACACTGTTTGGTCCCTATGAGGAAACAAGCTTCTAAATCATACAGAATGTTTTTTTTTTAAATAAAGTATTTTTGTGTAAGGGATAGGGTTATGGTATGGGAATAGAAAATCCAATTTGTGCATTATAAAAACCATTACGCTTATGGAACGTCCCCATAAAACACGGAAACCAGTATGTGTGTGTGTTATGCTCAGTAAGATACGGTATCCATCCACCTCATGTTCACTGTTCGCACATCAGCTGGGTCTCGCTCACGCCAGACTGATCTGAATTCAGAGCAAAGTACCAACTAATCCATCTCACCCTCTCTAAGTCTCCCGCTCTCTCTACCACCCTCTCCTCTCTTCTTTTTCCATCAGTTTCTCTCTCTCTCTCCCTTCCAGTCTTGTTCGTCTTCACTCTTTCGTGGCATCTGGACTGAACTCAAGAGATAAAGGTTGTAGCTACACACAGCCGTTGGATCAGGGCAGATTTACTCCGGCATGGCTGAGCCTCCCATGGGCCGAAATTCTGTTCTCTCAGCCCCCCCCCCCATCCCTTCTCAGCCCCAGAGAGCATGACTGAGGAGGAGGAGGACGAAGTGTAGGACAGACCCAGGCAAACCAGATCCACCTAGTTCTCCAGCACAGGCTATCCCACTTAACATCCACGTCGCCTCCCCTGGGACATGGTAAGGAACTCCCTCACATGCATCTCCCCTGACCTGATCTCCTTTCAGAGGCGCTCTGTGGAGCTATGACTCTCGACTCCAGAGGCGCAGTGTTTAATAGCCCTCTCATCCATTCCCATCAGTATTTCACCGCTCTCGCCATGATCTCATTAATCAAAACGCTGCCTCACATTTTCCCTTCTCTTGAGACACTTTCACAGTATATACAGATTCTGCAGAGCCAGCTGTGAGCAGTTTCTGGAATATATCTATATTCATTTTTGATTTATCGAACTTAAGCTGCAGCCGCACTAGCCTTTGCACTCCATTGACTTCCGTTCATAAGCATGCAAAACGTTATGTTTGGTGAACGCTGAACATATGACGAAAAGATGTGTGACCAACAGAGGATGTGAATGTTCAAACCTAGGCCCTGTTTACACTAATGCCTGTTAGTTTTAAAACGCAGGAGTTTTCAAACTAAAATGGGGTCTGCAGCATTTTCTAAAGTCTCTGTTTGTGAGGGTCGAAAATGCCAGAGTAGTGTAAACAACAAGTGTAACCGTAGCAAAAGTTACGCATTTTAAAACGAAAACACACACATAGTCTTAAATTTAAACTTGATACTTAAAGATGCAGCAACCTTGGTTCTGGAAGTATTTTTCCTATAGGGATTTTTTAAAAAGTGTTCATTAAAGGGCTCCCATGAACCTAATTAATCAGTTACAGAGGGAAATCATAATAAAAACCAAAAAGAAGATAGAAAGGTAGAAGACTGTGTACTTGATTAATGTAGGAAAAACTACAATCCCATGATACACTATAAACGACAAATGAAGAAAAGATGGACAAATATAAAACTATTAATTTCAATTGCTTGTTATATTGCAGTACTTCATGGGAGTGGTTGGGTGCTAAAGTGTTCTTTTGAAATTGTTCTACTTTGCTTGTCACGATTCTGTGATTAGGAGAGATTTCTTTGAAGAATCGTGGGTAATGTAGTTTTTCACCAGGAATTTCACTGTTAAACATGATTATTTGAAATATACCATCAGTTGACAACCTCATAGCTCAAAGTAGGCCTGTCTTTAAAGGTTTACAAGTAAAAAATTTGTTTTCCCATGGAGAAAATGAATGGGATTTTTACTTTACACCATTAGTTTTCTAATCTGATTGATAAAGCGTCATTCTAGAGTGCTGCAATTTAGTCCAGTTAACCACACTGGGGCGTATCACTTTGCTTGTCTAGGTTTGTGGAATTCCAGACCAGATTTTGTAAGTTCTGTGATTTTGAACATTAAGAGCAGAGTTTATGTGTCTAAATTTTGGTAACACTTAACAATAATGCTAAATGTCCTAATTTTAAGGGATAAAAATGAAAATTTCACCCTCATGTTGTTCCAAACCTGTAAGACCTTCGTTCATCTTCAAAACACAAATTAAGATATTTCTGATGAAATCAATGCTTTCTGACCCTGCAGCAATGACAGCAATGCAGCTACCACATTCAAGGCCCTGAAAGGTAGTAATGACATTGTTAAAATAGTCCATGTGACCTCAGTGGTTCAACCATAATTTTATGAAACTACAAGAACAATTTTTGTGCACAAAAAAAACACAAATTCATGGTATTCATGCTAACGCAGAATCCAGTGTTCTGACATCCATCTCTCTTAGTTCATCATCTGTGTATTCTGGTTCAAATAAGTAAGGCTGGGCCAAAAATTGCAAGTCATCCTCCCTGTCGAAATCTTCAGACATGTTTACGAAGCCTGTTTTATGAACAGCGTGCATGTTCTTCTGCTTGTAAACAAGGTGCAGCACATCCTGCTTCAGCAGCACTACACGCATACATTATGGGACTGTCATGAATGGTGCCACAGACTGACACAGAAAAAAGTCAAATGTATAAAGAATTAATAAAGTCATTGTATTTGTTTTCTTTGCTATTCCTGTAGCTTCATAAAATTAAGGTTGAACCACTGATGTCACATGATCTATTTTAACAATGTCCTTACTACCTTTCTGGGCCATAAAGCCCGGGACACACCAAGCTGACAGTCGGCCGTCGGCCAACACCAGGTCGTCGGCAAGCATCTGTCGGGCTAGATTTTTCTTTTGTGTTCCACACATTGGCTTTCATCGGGCTCACATCAGCGGCAGTTTGCCCGAGTCAACATGTTGAATGGGCGTCGGGGCCACTGGTGAGAGAGAGAGAACTCTGATTGGATTTCCAGTTTAGTGAACGAGTCAGTGGCAGAGAATTAAAGCGAAAGTGATGAAAACAAGTAAGTAAATGAAGGCGGCACAAACAGAAGACAGTTCTAAAGTTACGTGATCTTACCCAAGCATTCCAATATGTGAATATTTTCATAACATGAGCTTCTTAGAATGAAGTTATCAACGTAACTGATATTCAAAAAGATAAGCAAGCGCTGCTTTGTTTACATTTCGTATAGCTGCGTATATCTTGTATATCCTTGTTTTGGTTTCTCCTTTGGAATAACGAATATATGTGACCCTGGACCACAAAACCAGTCATAAGGGTCAAATTTGAAATTTATACATGAATAAGCTTTCTAATAATGTATTCCATTAAGGTTTGTTAGGATAGGACAGTATTTGGTCGAGGTACAATTATTTGAAAGACTGGAATCTGAGAGTGAAAAAAATCTAAATATTGAGAAAATCGCCTTTAAAGTTGTCCAAATGAATGCATCAAAAATTAATTTAGAATTTATTTACAGTAGGAAATTTACAAAATATCTTCATGAAACATGATCTTTACTTAATATCCTAATGATTTTAGCATAAAAGAAAAATGGATAATTTTGCCCCATACAATGTATTTTTGGCTATTGCCACAAATACACCCATGCTACTTAAGACTGGTTTTGTGGTCCAGGATTACATACTATTGATAGCTGCTGATATATACAGTTAATTCCTCTCACAGAGGCGCAGAATGCACATTCGGCTGTACTCTGTGCGGTGTGTTCAAGTGCAGCTTTTTGGTCCAGACACTGCCGACGCAAGGTGACAAGACTGTCGGCTTTTGTCACCGCTAGCTCTGTAAAGTCGGCTTGGTGTGTCCCAGCCTAAAAACGTGTCAGTTGTGTTGCTGTCTATGCAGGGTCAGAAAGCTCTCAGATTTCATCAAGAATATCTTAATTTGTGTTCCGAAGATGAACGAAGGTCTTACGGTTTGGAACGACATGAGGGTGAGTAATTAATGACAGAACTTTCATTTTTGGGTGAACTATCCCTTTAAGTAATTGTACTTGAACAAATTGAACAATACACAAAATGTTCACAGTTATTATTAATCTAGGTTGTTGTTCATTTCTTCAGCACCCTTTTTGTGTAATATTTCCTAAATAACCCATAATAAGTGGCACACGGATTAGTGTTTAGATTGTAACCGAATGCAAAAACCGTTTCTCGCCAGCCGCCTTCTGCTCCAGATGTTTGGCATTCACTCATCCGTGACTTTTATACATGACTCTGATTTTACTAGACCTACACTGCACAAATATCAGATGCTCTTTGAATAACATGAGATTTCATTCCCATGTTTCTCTCATCCAGTGCCGCCCACCGTGTCTTTCCTGGACGACGGCCATTTGGTGAAATCCTTTCCATTCATTGTTTTAGGGAAATATGTTCTGTCTGTCCCCACGTTGGCCCTCTGACATTCAGACAGCGCCCTACTCTACAGTGAAAGGTTAGTTTAGTTCCACTCTCCCACACGTTCGCTGTATGGCATTCTCTCAAATTGGAAAAGCAAGGCCTTGTTCTGGGAGCATGCTGGGGTTAAGGAGGGATACAGAGACATGATTTAGAAGGAGGCTTTAGAGGCTCAAGTCTCAGAGGACCTCATGCAGCGTGGCCAAAACTGAACTCGGGGTGACTGTGGAAACTGTGCATCCCGGGAGATTCGTGGAACTCTATTGCCCCCTGCTGGGAGTATCGGCATAGACGTTAGCAGTGTGGTAAAGCGAAGCGTTGGCTTGGGAAATGCCTTTGCTAATCTCATGGGTTGACTTCAGTTGTGGAGGATAGAGATTTTAAGTGCTTATGAAGAGCTCTACTGCCTCCTGCTGGATGTGAAAATATGAGCCGATGGGAACTGTCAATTGTTGTCTTCATTATATCTTTAAAGCACTGTTGTTTTGCTAATCACATGCACTATTTGCATAATTGGTTGTCAGTGTCATAAATTAGTGCAACCAATATCTGATGAGGAAATTAATTTGACTTAGCAAGTAAGTCAGAAATGAAACTTAATAAACTTGTTTCCTAGTAGCTTAAAAGTTATTTAATAGGGAATTACATTTTAAAAGATCTTGAAAACTTGAAAAAATGAATATTCCTGATTTTTAGAGAAATGTTTTTCTTCTTAAATAACATAAATTCCTAATCTCTGCCATGATCGTTCATAATCGTCCCTCTGTGAGCAGTGTTTAGTATTATTATTATTATTTATATACTATAATTTTTTCCAATATTTTGAATGAGCTTTTTCTGTTTTCATTTAGTTTTTTTAGTATATTGCAGTTAATTTTACTACTTCATGAATAAATATAAATGTGTGATGCACAGGCAATTAATTTGTGTTTTTCATTTTATTTTATATACTTATTTAGTTATTTATTTTTGTGGAAACATCTTAATTTTTCTCTCTTTTACGAACCCTTAGCAAAGAACTGATTCACACAATTGAGGTAAATGCCAAAAGTTGCAGATGGAGGGTACTCACAAATCATGAGACCTTGACTTCTTGTGCGGGGGGTATTATGAACAAAAAAAAGCCCTATCATAACTCAAGAGATGAATGACCCTCCTACACGCGGAGCAAACAAGAGAAATGGGGTGAGAAGAGAAGACGACAGTGGGCAGATGGGTCGGGAAGTGAAAATGTGCGAGGAAAGGTGATGGTGGGGGGGGATGGCTTGCACTGCACTGCCAGACCGCCTTAATCAATCAAAGCTCTTAACAAGACAGAGGCCACAGGGAACATCCCATCATGTCTGGGACAGACGTGAAGACAAGAGGGGCAGAATGAACACCCTGGGGTATATTCATGCACGGTTTTGGATGCTTTTTTATAGCTAAGTGAGGAATCACAGGATCTCAAGGGAAAAGCATTAAGGTGAAGGTTTACAAAGACAGAAACAAGTGGGCAATTCAGACAGGCACGTAAACACTCTAAATCGTTATTAACATCCTATTTCTGTTGTTTGTATTAGAAGTGTATTATTATTAAAATTCTAGCTGATAACGATAAGTTGATAATTATTTTAATTTTATGGCCAATAATTGATAAATGACCAATATTAAAATGATCTATTATTATTTTATACTAAAAACTAAAATTATTTTAATAATTTTAAATGCTACATGTGAATTATTATATTTCTGGCTTAAAATGAACCCAAAAGAGGTTGTAAATTAACATGTATTAATTGGTTCAATAAATGAACATTTATTAAATAGTTGAATAAATAGTAATTATAAAAAAATACATTTTTTAAATTGCTTATTAATAAATGTTCACCTTTTGATTATTGCTGATACCTCTAGTAATTACGTGTCAGATTTCTTTTTCTTTTTTCTTTTTTTTTAATTTACAACATATTTGGGTTCATTTTAAGCAAGCTTTATAGAAATGTTTAAACAGTAGTTGAGTTACATAAAACTACCTAGAAGGTTGAGGAGTTAAACATTTAACCCAAACGCTGGGTCAAAACAATGCTGGGCTGTTTTCAACCCTGCAATTTTAAGAGAGTAGTCTTGACCTAAATTTATCCAAATCAGATTTTTAATGTTTAATAAAGAAGTCTCTTCTGCTCACCAAGCATCTTTACAAAAAACAGGGTCAAATATGGCCTAACTCAAATTTTAGGGAAAAAATTTAATAAAAAAAAAAAAATATAACCCCAACATTTGAGTTAGTTCATATTTGAGCCATATTTAGGTCGAAACAACTTTTTTAGAGTGCATGTTTTTCTTTCTTTACTCTCAGTTTAAGACACACAAAACACTCTTTTTTGAGTCCAGATGACTTGAGCCCACACACATACCCTAATACCCTGTCCCACACACAAAAGCCCCACGCTGACACCTGCAGCAGGGGTGAGGCACCACATGTTCCTGTGTCCATTAAACACATTGTTAGTATTCTGTGTGTTGTCAGAGCCCAAGGCAGCACAGTGGACAGCAGTGTGGGTTCACATCGCCTCATTTATTGTCACCTCCAAAATTTCTGAAAGTAGCGGGGCCCACAGGACTCAGAGCATTAGAAATGGAGATGGGTGTTTGTGCGGCAGGGGTTTTGTCCTTCCGGGTGCCCTTGCCTTGTATGTTTGTATGGAAAACAAGGCAGGCCTAGCGTAGCTACTTACTCCCTCTCAGTCAGGACAAGTCTTGTGACTAAAACAAAGGACACACACCAACTCCTTTCTGACTCTCTGAAGCTCCATCACTCAGCATTGTGTGTCAGTGTGTGTGTTGTTAAAGCAGGGCGACTTTGGCATTGATACAGTCATTTGTGACTGTAGGCTGTTCTCTGACAGCGGTAATTACAGGTTCTCGATCAGACTTTAACTTGGGCTCCTTCCAGTCCAAATCTTTCCTCTCTAAACAAAGTCAGCCGCATTATTCTTTATTCTCTCTTTTCACACCACCATCTCTCATCTTTACAGCACATCTTCTCAGACACAACTCCAGACTAGTAGAGGAATGTCGACCAGGCCATTAATCTGCAATATCTAGGATACTACCTTTTTTTTTTTTTTTTTATTATTTAAAACATCAAAGAGTCCTGACAGAAAGTACTACAGTTTTAACAAAAATATTACGCAGCACAATAGTTTTCAACACTAATAATAAAGGTTTATTAAGCAGCAAATCATTATATTAGAATGATATCTGAAGGATCATGTAAGATTAAAGATGGAGTAATCATGCTAAAAATGTAACTTATCCAGCACCAGAATATTTTCTTAATATATTATTATAAATGTATAAACATATATATGTAGAGTATTACACTAGTAGTTTTTTTTTTTTTTTTAAGAATTCTCTTCTGCTCACCAAGCCTGCATTTATTTGATCCAAAATACAGCAATAGCAGTAATATTGTGAAATACTTTTACTATTTAAAATAACTGCTTTTTATTTGAATATACTGTAATGTAATTTCAGATTCGGATTATAGAAATTAATACGTTTATTTGGACTTTAATTTATTTTACATTGATCAAAAGTGATGCTAACGACATTTATAATGTTATTGTTAGTGTTATTTCTGTTTCAGATAAATGCGGTTCTTCTGAACTTTCTATTAATCAAAGAAACCTGAAAAAATTCTACTCAGCTTCAGTTCTTTAGATCGGAGTAATGATGCTAAAAAGTCAGCTTTAAAATCACAGGAATAAATTACATTTTAAAATGTATTCAAATAGAAAAGTTATTTTAAATAGTGAAAATATTTCAAAATTTTACTGTTCTTGCTGTACTTTAGATCAAATAAAATCAAATAAAAGTCAAAAACTTTTGACTGGTAGTGTGTATTCCACTCTGGAGGTCTGCACCCCACTTTCTTTGAAAAACTTTAGGAAATGTATGTATATCTATCAGAAATCTCCTGCAGTGTCCTTTGGTCCAGCTGTAAATGACAGAGATGGTTTATTTTTGATGTTCTTGCACTTTCAGACAGAGATAAACAGACTTTCTTACCAGTCCCTGAGAGACTTTGAGGAAATTTAGAGCACTTTACACAGTCTCTGTTTGTAATGATATACAGTATTGCAATGCACAATATTGTAAGTTCAAAGGAGGCTGATTCAACCCTGACCTGAAAGGGGATGGAAACTCACGACACAGTGAACTGTGTCAACCTGAATTGGGTTAAGCTCCATTTCTGGAGATACTAAAATATTTAGGGGCAATTCATTATGTACACCAGCATTTGGTATTTAAGTGCAAAACCCATTCACAAACCAACCACTGTCTGAATTAGCCAGGCACTATATGTGCTTGTGCAGCACTGCATCATGTGTATTTAAATTAAGCCTTTTTTTCTGACCAAACATGGCTTTTTCTATGCAAATGAGAATGATTACAAAATGCTCTGAATTCAACTGTCAGTGTTATTTGCCTGATGCAATTACAGCAAGCTGTGAGTTAACAAAATTTTATTTAAAAGGGATGTTTGTGTACATTTTCTAGTGATAATGGCAATGATGGAGTATTATAACCGGGCACATATCCAGGCTCACAGCGCAGTCAAGCGCACTTTCAGCATTTTAAAAAGCCGATTCAGGAGTCTGGATCACCGTGGTGCCATACAGTCCCAGATCGTGGTAGTCTGCAGCATTTCCCACAACCTACTTCTAAAAATTCTCGTCTTGTAGAAAAAAAATTGCCTTGTTCAAATTGCAATCAACATTAATTTTGAAGGCACAAGCCATTTGATTCCAATTTCATTACATCATTTATTTTTAATGTAACAAAAAGCTGTCACGTCAGTATGAAGGTTAACTTATCGTTAACTTTAACCTAATGAAAGTATGTAATTACAAAGCATTGTAAATGCAAGATAAATAACACTCTTTACTTATTACTTCCAAAAAGTACTGATTATGTGTTACCACTACACAGGTAACATCCTACTTAGGTAAGGTATAATATAATAATATATATACAAAGATTAGGACTCTCATCTAGCAAGTATTTGTGGGACAGTCTTAGTGTTCCTGGGTGGCACCAAATTTGTTTTCTCAAGCATTTCCTTCATGCAGTTTATTTATCAAGTCAAACCTCCTGCTTCAAGGTCATTCTTTCTCTCTTTCTCCTCTTCCCTTTCTCTCTGCAGATCCTGGCACAGAGATCCCGATCAATATCCCAAACACTGAGCTCTAATACCCTCTAAACACCACCTGCCAAAATATTTATGCTACCATGTCTTAAAAACACTGAGACGGAGAGATGATAAACCTTCACTTTGTAGCTATTTTGCTTGTTTCAAAGAGTTAATTTTGCCCTTTCTCCACCCTTTGTTTCTGTCTTTTCACTTAGATACATAACACACAGAATATTTTCAGTATAGCACTCCAGCATCCTGCTCTTACTGCAGTATATCGAATAAGCCTATTACGCACAGTTTGAGAATATTTTGTATGCATGGAATACATTTGCCAAAGTGTGCAGTACAACGCATGACACAAAAAACATGCAACATGCTCAAACTTAAATGCTGTTCTTCTGAACTTTCTATTCATTAAAGAAACCTGTAAAAATTCTATTCTGTTTTCAACACAGTAATAATAATAAATGTCAACTTTGAAATCACAGGGATAAATTAGACTTCATATTTAAATAGACAACAGTTATTTTAAATAGTAAAAAATATTTTAAAATTGAATCAAATAATTTTCAAATAAATGCAGGCTTGGTGAGCATAAGAGACTTTAAAAACATTAAAAATCTTAAATACCAAAAATACTTTTGACTGGTGGTGTATGTATATGTATATGTAAAAACTAAATTTAAAAATGAAACCTAAAAATGTACATGCTATTTCAAAATATTGCAGTACATAGTATATAACTATAATAGTATATAAATACTAAAATAGCTAAATAAATAAATAAATCAATTTCTGCTGTACTGAAAATAAAGTAATCACTGCCGGAATGAATGAATGAATGAATGAATGAATGAATGAATGAAACAGGCTAAGCTGGTTTTCTTATCTTTTTTTTTTTCTTCCATCTTCCATCTTGGTCTTTTGGGCTCTTTACAGATGATTAGATTGGGAAACCATCTTAAACCAGCTAAGACTATAGCAAATCAAGGAGTGTTTTTCAGGCAAAATTTGCTACATATCCTTCTCAATTGTAATTAATAAAACTGAATTTAAGAATGCAACATTTACCCATAGACAGACTTTTATTTCCACTGTAAAAAACCATTTGTTGAGTCAACTTAAAATAATTTGTTACCAGACTGCCTTTAAAATTTTAAGTTCAGTCAACTCAAAAAAGTTTAGTCAACTTGAAATGTTAAGTTATACTAAGTGACAGCTTATATATTTGAGTTGATTCAAATTAAATTTTAAGGTAGCTGGGTAACAAGCCCAGCTTTTAAGTTTAACAAACCAATTTTTTAGTTTAGTCAACTCAAATATCCAAGTTGTGACTTAGTACAACTTAACATTTCAAGTTGACTAAACTTATTTGAGTTGTCTGAACTTAAAATTTTAAGGTAGCAGGGTAAAAAATTATTAAGCTGACTCAACAAATTGTCTTGTGTTTTTTTAAAGTGTAGTTAGGTCATCTACAATTTAGCATTTTGCTGTTTAAAATGTTTATAAACGCATATTAATGTGTAATAATATTACAAAAATAGTAGGCAGTATGCAGTATGTTTGCACAGTATTTACTATTATTCCATTCTGAACATACACTACCAGTAAAAAGCTTTTAAACAGTAAGATTTTAATGTTCTTAAAGAAGTCCCTTTTGCTCACCAAGCCTGCATTTATTTGATCCAAAGATCCATTTTGAAATATTTTTACTATTTAAAATAACTATTTTCTATTTAAATATATTATAGAATGTAATTTATTCCTGTGATTTCAAAGCTGAGTTTTTAGCATAGTAGTGTAGCCATACTGGGGTCAACATTTGAGCACCTTATAGTTAAATGAGTAAGATGCTTTCCATCAATATATTCCTCCATCCTCCCTCCCCTCTTATAAAACACACAAAGAGGACACAGACACCGCCCGGGGTGTGCGGCTGGAGCAGAAGTTCCTTTGTGAGGTTGTGTTGTAGGTGTGTTCATCGCTTTGGCCGAGTCTTTGTCTTGTGTGTCACTATGTCATTTTTATTGCCTGCGAGTGTGTCATTAAAGCCTGTGTGTCAGATATAAGTTACATTCCGTCAGTCTATTAAGATGTTTGAACGATTGACCCTTCTGATTTGTGTGAAGTCATTTGAGATGAACTGCGTATGGTCTTCATTCTTAGGAGACGGAGCAGAACGGGGGGTGAAGCGGAGGCGTTAAGGGTGGCAGACGTCCCTTTGTGTGTCGGTCACAATGCTGAAGTGAAAAGAAGGCAGGATGCTTAACATGCAAATGAGATGAGAGAGAAGGAGAGGTCAGGGTGGACATCACTCAATGTCACATTAACAAGTGCTCCTTCCATGATGGGGTATTAAATGCTGAGTGTGAGAGTACAGCAGCTGCATCTCGTTGGCACTTTTCTGTGGCATTTACAAGGAAAAACATCTCAGCCAGTCTGAAATGAGATCAATAGAGATCAGTTCAGAAGAGAAAAAAAAAAGATTCTGCTTATTCCAATGTGTTTGTCGCTGATTGAATATTTTATCCCATTGACACCAGACAGCTGATCATCCATCAACTGTTTGACCTTGTGCATGTAAATGAACTATAAGGAGTGGCAGAAATTACCTCACTGTCTCACCAGTCGATTTTGAAGGTATGCTTAGAATGGTATACTGTACTACCATACTTACGCTATTCATTCATTCATTCATTCATTTATTGCAGTAAACAGTATGTATACCAAGGTTATTATTTCTATTAACTAAAACTAAAATTATTCAGTTATATTTTTTTATTGAAATAAAATAAAATGTAATCATTTTTTAATCATATAAATAATTAATAATAGTAAAATATAAGTAAATATAAATATTAAATGAATATTAGACAAAAACATAGATACAAAAACTAACTAAAATAAGCTGAAGTTTTATTTTATTTATTTATCTATTTAATAGAAATACAATTAAAAAATAAAATCATTTAAGTAATTTATCATTTAAATAATTTATCATAATTAAATATAAGTAAATATAAATATTAAAAACAATATTATACCAAAAAAAAAATATACAAATTTTGTCTTAACTAACTGAAATAAGTTTAAGTTTTATTTATTTTTTGCAGTAAACAGTATGCATAGCAGGGTTATTATTATTATTAACTAAAACAAAAATTGTTCAATTGTATTTTTAATAGAAATAAAATAGAATCATTTTTTATTGTTTAAAATAATTTATAATAATTAAATATAAGTAAATATAAATATTAAATGAATATTAGACAAAAAAAAATCAAATTTAGTCTGACCAACTGAAATAAGTTTAAGTTTAAGCATTAAAATTACTAATAAAAATAAATGAAACCTAAATAAAAAAAAAAATCAAACAAAAATGACAAAAAATAAATGACTAAAATTAAACTTGAATTAAAATGTATTAATGTTTTATTCATTAATAAAAACTATAATAGTATATAAACAATACCAAATATAGACTTTGTTGACGCTTAACTTGACCTTTATTTTCCAGAAGTAATATCAGTTGTAATATCTCTTTCTTGAATCATGTGATTAGCATACTAGCATGCTTTTCTTACTGTTTCTATATGGCAGCCGATATTTCTTTCATTTAATTTGGCACAGTGGAAACGAAAGGTCAGATCATATGGATGAAATAGTTTGCTATTCCAAATTCAGCCATTATTTATTTAGACTGCCAGATAATTTTACTCAAAATTGTATTCAAAATTCAACATAACACTGTCCAGGATGATATATGGATGCTCACTGAATTGCAACATAGTGAGGTCATGTGACAGGATTATAGTTGCCTACTGCACTGCATTTCACATAATATGTGAAGCATGTATTGCACTGTATTCAGTAAGCATAATATTTATGCTAGTATTCCACTTCAAATATAGGCTGACTGTCTCTGGATCTCCATCTTAATATCTGTATCCATCTATCCGTCTTTCCATTTAGTATTCTGTTTCTTTCATTATTCACTCATGTGCTCAATTCCAAACTCATTTGACTACTTGTCATTTCTTCTCCTTCTACTAGACTTTCCATCATCCATCATTTCACACCTCACGTCTGACTCTTCATCACTGTGATCTGTGTATCTGCCTAATGGTTTTAGTGTTTAAGTCGGTGAGAGGGGAAATTCAGTTTGTGCCTTCATAAGGAATGGCTAAGTTCAGGTCATCATTCTTTTTTCAATACTTTTTTAAACCTTTTTCATTGATTTATGTTGCTATTTCACTCTGGATTTTTGAAAGAAATGCTTCTAGGTTTATGCAGCTCATGCTTGCTGAGTTCATGTCAGTGTAGTGGTTTATCCAGTAGAAACTGATGGTTGAATTAGAATATGGGAGGCTGCTTCAGGATCAGCTGTAACTTCCTCTTCCTACAGCTCTATAAATATTTTAGATGGCGGGCAATAACCCTCCCTGTAAATGCTGCCTTCAAATGTCTGTGGTATTTATACCAGCCCTTTACTGATTTAAAGGCCATTACAGCTCACATTCCACATTATACCAGGGATAAATTCACAACTGTACCTAGACTATTCATTTTCTCGCAGTGAAAGGTCGGGCAGTCCGGGTGACACCTTTCTGAACTCAGTCAAGCAATAAAACTTGCTAGGTTCCAGAGATGTAGCATAAAGAAATAGGGCCGTTATATATTTTTTTTGACTGCATTGTAAATGCGTGCATGAACAACTGAATTCTACACAGTTTGACTTTTTCAAGAGCCAGAATCATTATTATTAAGAAGTTTTTGTTTTAAGTGTGCTACAGAATGCAACAAGAAGTACTGAAATTTTAAAAAGTGCTAAGAAGAGAAACTGATCATGCGTTTTATAATTGTTAGACATGGCTGCCCCCTAATGGTCAGATTTATATCAGTTCAAATAGCACAAATGTTTTACACCAGGGTTCACCAGACTCGGTCCTGGAGGCCCGGTGGCCCGGTGTCCTGCAGAGTTTAGCCTTAACCCTAATTGAAAACACTTTTTAACCTTCCTAGGTATACTTGAAACTTCCAGGCAGGTGTTTTGAGGCAAGTTGGAGCTAAACTTTGCAGGGTACCAGCCCTCCAGGACCAGGTTTGGTGACGCCTGTTTTACACTGCAGTTATTTCTATTCCCTTTCGAAAATTAACAATGGTTTTATTATAGTAAAAGTGTAGTAACCATAGTTTTTGGCATATTGATTGCCATTTGTAAAACCACACTTTTACTACAAATACCATGGTTAAACTATGGCTAGAATACTAAAACCATGGTTAATTTGTACTTACCATGGTTTAAATATAGTAACCGTTTCATCTTCGTAAGGAATTTTTATGCATTCATTTCACGTACTTTATCTTTTATATATTAAAAGTATTTGCATAATGTCATTGTACTTTATTTTGCACACATTTTGTCCGCATGCAGCCAATATACCATTGCTTTCGCAATACAAATGTACAGTTTTTGTCATGACAATTTACAAACGTAAACTGAAATATCAAAATGAGAGAGAAATAACCTTCATAAAAATTCGATTTCTATTTACTGTCTAATTAATTTCTTTGTGGTTTACAACCTAGTAACCAAAGTGTGTGTTTAAATGCAAACTTGTGTAATTCCAAATGTGGTAATTCCAGCAGTATACGTTAAATAAACATCGAAATTAAGTTATAAAAATAATGTGGTCAAATTAAGCTAGTATCGGCTTGCTAGTTTAGGACCAACGGATTGTTTTGTTACTTGTAACTAAAGGGCTGTAAAATGCAATAAACACAATATACATAGCTGTATAGTACGAAATAAACTTACAGGTTTGGTAAAAATGAATCTTCAGGGTTCACTTTTCTCATACGGTCTTTCGGTATAAGGCGGAACCTTTGTTCTGCTGTTTGTTTCCTCCGGATCGATTCCGATGTAACATGCGCAACTAACGTTACACAACTACGACTGATAAATTAATTGCCTATTTTGTACGTAAATAGCAGTTGACACAAACAAATAATTTTATTAATGTAATAATATTTATTGCTTTTGAGCGAAGTGGTGCATTTCGGGAGTCAGTGGCTTTGATAGGGTTCCACAAACTTTCTCAGCCTGGCGAATTTAAGGCTTTGAGATGGTAACAGGCTTGCAGTAAGGTGTGTTACACTGTTTTGTATTGTCATTAAAAGTGTTTAAAACTTGTCCAAAGGCAGAACATGCATATCATGTCGATTCTCTAAATGTGAAACATGATATATCTGACTGAATGATCTCTGTATATGTAAAGATTGCAATTCTGGATCCAAGTGCATAGATATGGACCATAGTATTCAATTTAGTAAAACTTAGTTGAAAGATTTAAACCGTCAAGCAAGCCTTCTTGAACTTAAAATCCTAACGAATGGATATGCCACATTATGATGCATGAATCAGGTGTCAGTGTATCCACAAACCTAAATAAACTGATCTAACATGATGCTGGGGATAAATGCACTGCCTCTACTGCAGACAAGTACATCATGTTATCCTTTGGTAGCTCAGAGAGTTCACCAGCTGGCCTCCATCAAACATGTGTCTGTGCTCCCTGAGAGAAAGCGTCAGGGTCTTCTGTACCCCTTCAGCAGTCTAGAGGAGCACCTGTCCTCACAGGTCAGTCAGGAAGAATTTAAGATCTTTCATCCCAGCTTGGAGGAACTCCATCAGGCAGAGACACTGTTCACTCCCTCCTCAAAACATACTATTGACTACTCTACCTCTGCGGTCCAGATAGACCATGTCCCTGTTCTTAAACAACCAGAGGTGAGATTAGATTGTCCTTAATCGTCATCACTTGATTAAATGATATAGTGGCCTCAAAATGTGGTTTAAAAAAGGCTGTATGTTTACTTTAGCATTTTAATTCATTCAGATTGAGATTATTCATATTTTTGAATCATTTTAAGTCATCCAGTTTACCTCTAGTTGAGAACCACTGCACTAGACATTTCAAACTGTGTCTCAGGTTTGCTTTGAGTGCTTGTGTGTATTGCAGGTGTGTTTTATGGGCAGAAGTAATGTTGGGAAGTCTTCTCTCATCCGTGCCTTGTTCTCTCTTGCACCGGAGGTAGATGTGCGGGTCTCTAAAACTCCGGTGAGTCTGTATGTCATGGATGTCCTCTGCCGTTCATGCCTCTGTGGTTAAAAATTACTCATTCTCAGTCTTTATTTTCTCACAGGGCCACACCAAAAAGCTGAATTTCTTCACTGTGGGAAAGGCATTTACTCTTGTAGACATGCCGGGGTATGGACACAATGCCCCACGGGACTTTGTAGAGATGGTTGAACCGTACCTTCAAGAGCGGCAAAAGTAGGTTGAAGTTTTTTTATTTACTTACAATACTACTAATTCTTTTTGTATGCTTGTTGAGTTTGTCAAAGTAGTAGATGATAAAGCTTGCTTCAGTATGCATGATAGTATTCATACTTTTTCTTTCTTTGATTTTATTTCCTTATTTATGTGTCTGTAGTCTGGTGAGGACATTCTTGCTGGTGGATGGAGGTGCAGGTCTGCAGAAGGCAGATTTAGTTGCTGTGGAGATGTGTGAGGAGTTCAATTTACCTTATGTGGTGAGTTTGTCTCTCAAGCTCTTACTGTAACTGTCCAGCAGAGGTCGTTAGAGTACTATTTGCTGTTATCAAGTCTATGTCAGTGGTTGTCAACCAGCGGGCCCCGGCAAATTTCTAAAGGGCATGAAGATGACTTAAAACATGACAAAATAAAGCATTAAAGTAAACTGAAACACATGAAACTTAGGATACATTTTTTAAATTCCCCTCTTTAACAGTTTTTATTTCACTGAAGAACCAGGGTCACTGCTTTGTTTTAAAACCTGGATATATGAGGTAGGGTGATTTGAAGAGGTAGCGTGATTTTAAAAGTGTCATTTCTAGACCTTGAAAAGTCATTACATGTTATTTATAAAAACCTAATGAATTTGGTATTTTTACAGTTTAGGGATTTTCTATTTATTCTAAGCTCTAAAAGTCTTTATCAGGTAGAAATTGTGAGTCAGCATATATAATTCTTATCTTTAATTCTTATTCTGGAAAACATGTATTTAAAAAAAAAAAAAAAAAAAAAAAAAAAAACAGTCACAAAGACTTTGAATATTGTTGTGGACAATGGACAATTCCCAGTCTAGACTGATCAGGTTATTCTAATGCTTTGTTCATACTGGCTGAATTTTCTGGTTCCAATTTTATTATTTGTAGCAAAAATCATGTATTTTTCACAGTGAGTATTAGAGAAGGCATCTGTCTTTACTATAGCAACAGATGTAGATACATCAGTCACTGACTATACCATCTGAGGGGGGAAAAAAACGAACAAAAACAAATCTGTTTTAATTTCTTGTAAAATACCTATGCGGAGAGTCTATTTAAAAAAATAATCAGAAATGATTACAGTGTGAACTAAGCTGAAAGTTTCCATTTCAAAGGTTATTGCCTCTTTGACTTTCAAATGCACAGGAGTTTATTGTCTCTTCATTGGAAAAAAATTTATTGTGTAGCCTACATATTAAGGGTGCCAAAAATAACCTTTTTTTTTCCCTCTCTGTCATGTTTTAGCTGGTGGTAACTAAAACGGACAGAACCCGACAAGGCGCTTTGTTGGCTCTTGCTCTACAGCTTCGGGACTTTATCAAAAATCAAACCAGCACGTGTTTCCCACAACCATTTCTAGTGAGGTGAGATATGTAGACACACACTCTCTTTTGTAATTTCCTTCAATAAAGATAATCATTTTGAATCCGCAAGTTTACACATAAACAGAGTTCAACAATGCAGATTTTTTTATTGTTTATTTTTCTGTCAAGTCAGTGTTGCACAAATACATATTTTCTTTACAAAAAGAAACTTTACAACAAGCTGGAAAATATAGAGATATAATGAAACTCCATGAATTCATAAACAAACATTTGCTGAAACATTATTAAGTCAATTCTGACAACTCCTCATTTATGTTAGCCAGCTAAATAACAAAAACAAAAAAATAAATCAAAATTACATGAACTACAGTGGGTAAAATAAGTATTGAACATGTTGCCATTATTCCTGGTAAATATATTTTTAAAGGTGCTGTTGACATAAAAATTTCCACCATATGTTGATAACAACCCAAGCAATCCATACATACAAATAAAACAACACAAATAGTTTCAGAAATTAAGTTATGTGTAGTAAAATGAAATGACACAGGAAAAAAGTACTGAACTACTGAAATTAATACTTTGTACAAAAGCCTTTGTTGGTAATGACAACTTCAAGACGCCTCCTGTATGGAGAAACTAGTCACATGCATTGCTCAGGTGTGATTTTGGCCCATTCTTCCACAGAGTCTTCAAATCTTGAAGGTTCAGTGGTCCTCTTCTATGAACTCTGATCATTAGTTCTTATTTTCTATTGGATTCAAGTCAGGTGATTGGCTGGGCCATTCTAGCAGCTTTATTTTCTTTTTCTGAAACCAGTTGAGAGTTCTTTGGCTGTGTTTGGCATCATTGTCTTGCTGTAATGTCCACCCTTGATTCATCTTCATCATCCTGGTACTGTAGGTGTTAGGACTGAACCAGCTAATATTAATTTCCACTGACAAGGAGCAAGATTGCTTTCTAATTACTGATAGATTTTAGCTGGTGTCTTGGCTTTTCATGGCTTTTTGCACCTCCCTTTCTTCATGTGTTCAATACTTTTTTCCTGTGTCATTCCATTTTATTTTTTATTTAATTTCTGAACTTATTTGTTTTCTTTTCATTGTATGTATGGATGACTTGAGTTGTTACCAACATCTGGTGAAAATGTCCTCAACAGCACCTTTAGAAATATATTTACTGAGAAAAATGCTGACGTGTTCAATATTTGTTTTACTCACTGTATGTAGAAAATATCACAGAAAATAAACACAAAAGTTTTCTCTTTCAAATAAATGTTGTTCTTTGCCAAAGAATCCTGAAATGTTAATATAAAACAAATTAAGCAGCACATCTTAAAGAGAATATTATTCTTAACTTAATAAATATAAATAATAATAAATAAACAACTTAGTAAAAAATGTTTATTGAGTAATGGTTGCTAAAAATGACACTGCTCTGTGTGTGGTATAGTCTGTATTTCAGCTACATTATGGATTGTTAGCCTCATTGTAATGTTTCAAGATATTTCATTTGTCATCTTGCTGATGTGTGTATGAGCAGTGATAAGTTTAAAATGCACACTCATCCTTTGTCACGTTTTTTGATTTTATGCGTGTGCATCTGAGGTACTCTCGATTGCCAGCACTTAGCTAACAGATATATCAGTGCATCTGACCTATAATTTAATAAAAACGAGGAAGGTTCTCTCAGTTAGGTGAAGAATGTTAATGTGGTCAGATGGTTATCAACAAGCTGATAAGATAAGGCTAGACATTCTGAAAACAGTTGCATTTGCTTTGTGTGTCAACACGGGAAGTCACTTTTTTCACGGATAAGGTGATAAGTAACATACATTATAACATGTACACATAATTTTCTGTCTCTCTCCCCCCTTTTTATGACCTGCAGTTCAGTCCAGTTCTCTGGGATTTATCTGCTGAGGTGTTTCATAGCGCACGTAACGGGAAATCTGCAGCTTCACGCTAAACAGTCGTGAGTGTGCTGCACTGCTTTTCCACACGTCACAAAGACAAATCTGAGGTCCAGGCCCAATGTTACAAGCCAAATTGAAAATGACTGAATTAAACCATTGAATTGTTGAATCGATGTATTATTTTCAAATACAGAGGCTAGAATCACATTATTACTGGTTTCAGGATTCAGCTCTGTATCGGCTTCCTGTGTATGATTTAACAACGTTTCTGAGGTCCGGACCCAATGTTATAAATCCAAACTGAAAATTACTGATTTAAACCATTGAATTGTTGAATCTATGTATTATTTTTAAAATACAGAGGCTTAGAATCACATTATTACTGGTTTCAGGATTCATACGCCTCTGTATTGGCTTCGTGTGTATGATTTTAATGAGAGTTTAAGGCATACCCCAAAACACATTCATTCCTGTCTGTTGCTGTATAGTCAAGTGGATTATTTGTTCTAAATAAAATGACAGAAAGTGTTGCTCTGAATGTTTGTGACTGATCAACTTTAACTTTTGGAGCTTAAACCAAAATATATCAGCATGATAATATCTGATCAGCTTTTCTGTTAACATAAATACTGAAAACTGTGGGCTGCTTGTAGAATTAGTTCATTCTAAAGTCAATTCTAAATCCCAGTAAATGGATAAACCCAGTGAATGTATAACAAAAGGACATCAATTGTGGCAAGGTGGGTTTTGTGATTTCACCCCAGGGTGAAATCTTATTATGTATAACGTATTATCATTGATTAGATAATTACAGCGTGTTATAACTTGTTTTCAAAATGTTTATAAGTTACTCTGAAGAAGTCAGTGTGGTAATGTTAATCTCATAGTGTAATGACCATGCTAACCCTTGAACAGAGCTTAAAAACCAGCCTAAAAATTAAAAGGGACCTTCAGCTGAAAGTTTAAAACCTTAAACAAGCTAATTTTTATGTTTTTATTTTTTTACATACCCTAAGAGAGCACTATGGTCGAATTCCATCAATGCACTTTGCACCTAAGTGTCCTTACAAATGTTATGCAGGTGATGCAGTTATGTAAGCACCTCAAACCGTTTCATTTTTTTGTAAAGTTTAACTTTGTGACCATAGGTTTATGTGTGTGCATTTTGTATTGAAAGAGAAGTGAGTGAGGTACCATTCAATCCTATAGACATACCTCTAAAGGGACCTTTAAAAAAAAAATCATACAGCTTATGAAATTTTTCATTCGTGTGATGCACATACGGTTTTGGGTCAGGTATGCATCATGTCTTCTCCACTCAGCAACAGCAGGGGTGGTGATGGCACAGGGCTGTACCTGGTAAAAAGCA
This sequence comes from Cirrhinus mrigala, assembly GCA_036247105.1. Lineage (NCBI taxonomy): Eukaryota > Metazoa > Chordata > Actinopteri > Cypriniformes > Cyprinidae > Cirrhinus > Cirrhinus mrigala. Next base: position 18,373,996 of record CM070015.1, read on the forward strand.
ATAAAATTTAAGTGCCACAGTGTTATAAAATGGCAAGTGGGTGCAATTGCATTTATTGTGTCTAAACTTAACTTAGACAATTACATTCTTTTCCCCTTTTTTTTCTCCCGCTGTCTTTCTTTTTATGTGTTGGCATTTGGACACTGACCCCATAAAACATTTGCAGCAAGTTAATTATTTTTCAGCATTTTTTCCTCTCAATTTTATTGACCCCTGACAGATATTAAAAGCTCTAAGAGACAGGTAGAAGTTCATTCTTTGTCACCCGGGATGCAGGAACGAGGGAACTGAGGAGGGAAAAAGAAAGCGTTTCGGAAAATGCATAGGAAAACTTAGCTGACTTTCTCCAAGAAGCATCATCTTTGCAACCTCTCGATTGGAATCTACACCATCTGCCCTACGGGATCCTAATTTTTCACCACTTCGTTCGAACTCACTTTTGTCAACATGAATACATCAGAGTTCACCTGCCCGGTAAATGCCACCATCTGCAAGGGCAGGTCCTGCCTGGTGCCCCGGGATACGTTCAACGATATCCTCAGCTTGGTGATGAGCACTACGCTTACCATCATGCTGGCCATGGTCATGTTTTCAATGGGCTGCACGGTTGAGGCAAGAAAGCTCTGGATGCACATCCGCAGGCCCTGGGGCATTTTCATAGGTTTCCTGTGCCAGTTTGGCATCATGCCTTTCACAGCCTTTGCACTCTCACTGATTTTCAACGTGCTTCCAGTTCAGGCTATAGTCATCATCATCATGGGCTGTTGCCCTGGAGGTTCCAGCTCCAATGTTTTTTGCTACTGGCTTGATGGAGACATGGACCTAAGGTGAGACTCTCAATCTGTTTCTAGTTCCTCAAAATAAGCTGTGTAAACACCAGCTCTTTTAAACCTGAAATCTGTGTTTTTAAATGCAGCAGTGTCATTTGTTTACCTTACATTGTTCACGTAAAAGGCCAAACTAGATTTTTTTTTGCCTGCTTAAGCTTTATCTGCTTAAAAAATTATAGGTGGAACTATTGTTTCTAAAATAATGTAGAATTTTACAATTATTATTTAATATTTCATTGCTTATTATTTTGGTGTAATAGTAAATATAATAAAACGTGATCATAATATATTTTAGAAAGTTTTTAATAAGGAAAATATTCAGCTTTGTTTAATGCATTCTTTCTGTTCTTTAGCATAACCTAAATTATTTGAACAGCACTTGCAAATTGATGAGATTTATCATCCACTGATGCATGTTTAGAAAGTTTCGAGACAGAACGACAATTTTTAGAGCGCAACTAAATGCTGATTTCTGCCACCCGTAGCATCAGTATGACAGCATGTTCTTCAGTTCTGGCTCTGGGAATGATGCCTCTTTGTCTGCTCATCTACACCTCAACATGGGTTTCAGGCGATTCTATCAAGATCCCTTACGACAGCATTGGTAAACTGGCCTCAACTGACCTAAACATAAGATTTTACATTTTATGTGTTTGTTTGGTCTCGTTTTGTATATTAAATGTTGCTGATGATCTTTCCAGGAATCACACTAGTGGCTTTACTTGTGCCTATCGGTCTTGGGATGATAACAAAACACAAGTGGCCCAAAGTAGCCAAAAAGATCCTCAGGGTAAGTTTTTGTTTCTGTGTTTATTATTGTAAACACTTATGCATGCGTAGCTTCATATGTGTTTTGTTTTTGCATGTATAGGTGGGATCCGTGGTGGGAATCATCCTCATCCTTGTCATAGCAGTCGTAGGTGGTGTGCTGTATAAGTCCTCATGGGTCATTGCTCCTTCGCTTTGGATCATCGGTACCATTTATCCATTTGTTGGCTTTGGTCTGGGCTTTCTCCTGGCACGCATTGTGGGACAACCTTGGTACAGGTAAAAATCGGTCAATTTTGTCTTCCCATAAAAATTAGATGGTTTGCCGGAAGAGATTGCGCACATGCTCTGAGGGGTCAATAAATGTGGCAAAAACTCTGAAGAATAAAGCACTTTGTGATGATTTATTTCTCATGAACATGTTGCAGGTGCCGCACCATTGCTTTAGAAACAGGCTTGCAGAACGCCCAGCTGGCCAGTACTATTATCCAGCTGTCCTTCAGTGCTGCGGAGCTGGAGCTCATGTTCGCTTTCCCCTTAATCTACAGTATCTTCCAACTGGTTGTGGCTGTAGTTGCAATAGGACGTAAGATGAAACTTTTGTTCACTCTGCATTTTATCTGAATCTGCATGATTCACTTTACTTGAAAGAGTTGATAACTCATATCATAATGACTCTTCTTGTATTTGCAGTTCATCAAGTAATAAAGCGCTGTATGGGATGGACATCGGCAGAGGAGGCTGGGGAAGGCAGACCGGACGCCGTTGAGGATCAGGATAAGCAGAGTTATGCCTTGGAGAATGGTGGCTTTCACGGTGATGAGAACAGCAACACTGAGAATAAGAACAAAGGTACAGAATTGTGAGCTAAACATCTTTCTGCTAGCCTGTGTGACCCGAGCCGTCAACACTGACCTTCTGGAGGCACTGAACTTTAAACAAGCTATTCAAGCTCAACGAAAGAGTGTAGCATTAAACTCAGCCCCAGTCGAGACAAGTGGATGCACATTCCTGCATCATAAAAACAAACCAGGAAGGCATTTAAACGTTTTTGCGATGAGTCTGCCCACAGGTTTACTCACACAAAGCTGTATTTTGTCTGTGTATTGTGTGTTACTTTTTGTCTTTGGTCTGCAACTATCAAATAATATACCTTATACTCAGCATATTTACTGAAATAGACTGACTCTTCTCAAATGCCCTACAAATGTTAGTAATTTCAACAGCGATGTAATAAAGAAGTGAAACATTTAATAATTGAAGAAAACATACAGTACATATGTCAAGTAGGTTGAATGCAAGCTAATTTATTTAAATGTTACTTTGTATACACATAATTGTAATGGACCTTTAATGTTTTGCTTTTTAAATTATTTATGTATGATACAGAAAATTTATACTTACATTGTAAGCTTTTTTTTATTATGTTTGAGCAATGGGTCTTTTCCACATACATGGCGATCAATGTAATGGGGATTTATTTTTTAAAGCATTTAATTGCTTTAAAATATTTTACATTTAAACATTAACTTAAACATTGCTCACAAGCTCTCAAAAAAATTTTTTCATTTCAATTGTCATTTCATGCAGTGTATTTTACTTATTATTTGTTGGTGATATTTATATGCAAACACCATAAATAAAAAATGAATATTCAAAAACATGATGTCAGATTTTTAATCCTAGCTTACTTTAAAGGGGTCATGAACTGAGAAATCAGAATTGCCTTGACATATAAGAGGTAGGGCTGGGCAATAAGGCCAAAAAATATCACAATATATATATTTTATTTCACATCAGTTGATATAGGTAATTATCACGATAAATGTAAAATTTTTAATTTTTTCAAGTTTAAAGGCATATTTTTGCTACAGTGTGAAAGTTGTAAAAAAAAAAAAAAACGGTTAATTGTGGCTTTAAACTATTCCTTATGGTCCAAACATGACAAATACTTTTCTTTTGTATTTTCCTCAGTCATTTTTCCTTAACAAAAGGAATATTTGTTTTAATGAGTAATATTGTTTCAAATCAAGAAACAGGTTTTGCCTGATAATATTAATGATAAAACTTTTTTTTTTTCTTTTCTTAGAAATAAACATTTGATAGTAGCTTGAGTTAGGATGGAGACATAGATTTATGTTCATTATCAAAATCAGTAATATGTGTAAAAATTGTAGCAACCTCATTTTTATATGGTGAAATGTAATTATTCTGACTGTTTAAATGAATTTGTTTTTTTAACCATTGCTCTTCCATAGTTTCATCCATAGATCATGATAATAAAAGTTCAAACCACAAATATGGCACCTCAATACCATGGTAAAAATGTAATATGGTTCCAGGTATTTGTATGAAAAACAATAGTCTAAATACATTCAGTACTGTATAAATGCATAAACGCTATAGCACAAAATATAATGCATCTCACAAAAAAATACTGTAATTATATTTCATTACTCCTCCTTCAATACATTTAATACATGTCTACATTAATAATATAATAAAAATTGACACCAGTATATCCACATTTCTGATACAATACCACTGTGCAGTTAGTGCTACTGGAGTAAATCTATGGTAAATGATGGCGATTAGTAGATTTAAAAGCCTTCTGACTGTATGGTTGTGCGCAATGTTTCTCCTGTTTGTCAGCGCTGTTCCATCTGGCTTTAAACCGAGTCATTTGTGTTCTTCACTGAATTCAAGCGCTTCATACTGGATCTCACAGCGCTGTTTAGTGACCGAGACTCACCAGAGATCGAACGCATATGCTCTAGTAAATTCGCGCCGTGCCGCCATTTGAACTTTGATCCGAGCGGATAAACGGTCCGAGTGGCGCGCTTCAAATAACTAGCGCTCTTTTGTTCCGCCTTTGCCGCATAAACATTATCGAACACTTGTCATCGTTTGTCGAGGAAATATATATCGCGCAATAATTATCGTTATCGATTTATGGCCCTGCCCTAAGAAAAGGTAATTGTACTATAAAAACATCCTGTAAACTCAAAACTTTCTCGTTAGTCTAAAAACAGCTTATATTGAAGCCAATCTGTCAAAAAGACAGGAATGTGCCACTTTATGATGTAATAGTGTGGCTAACATCGCCTCTGCAGAAGAAGAGTGCTGCCCACCGATTCACACATGTGGTATAAATAAACTTGTGATCTGCATTACTGGGAACACCCACAAAAACATCTTATGCGTTTATGCCTTAGGAGAAAACCAACCATTCAACAAAAATGAAGTCACATAAACCTTGTTACGTAATGATTTTAATGATTATGAATGCTTTTTGCTTGATGCAGTGCTGATTAAGTTGTCGTGTGGCGTTCTGCACCTCTAAGTTTAAAAAAAAAATAAAAAATGAACTTAAGTTTTTGTATACCGCATAAATAGACAGCCACCAAGGAGAACTGTAGTAATGGAAATACAACCCAGTTGTGATAGAGCTTACAGTAACCCTACATGCCTTCACATCACTACGAAATAAATAAATTAACTAACTAACTAATAAATAAAATTAACTAACTAATAAATAAATTAATTAACCATAGTAAGCATGGTTTCTTAGTTTTATTTGTAGTAAAACCATGGTTAATGTCCATAAGGGATACTTTCGTGTTATATATATATATATATATATATATATATATATATATACATTATTATTATTATTATTATTTTACCACTTGTATTTGTGAAAATGATTAGGCTCCAGCCATGTCAGAACATTTGAATAAGAACTAAACTTTCCTTCTTCTATTTTAACATTAACAAAACATAGGTAACCTTAAATATGTTTAATGTTACCTTTGTTTGGTTAATGTTAAAATTCTTTTTAATATACCAATAAAAAGTATGACAGACTTTTTCCAGGTTTTTATCACTTTATTGAAATAATAAACACGTATTTATGGGCTTGTAGTTAGCAATTAGATAGAGACAGATGAAGAGTCACACATTAGTATAATTTGGTCACAGAAAAAGGGAAGTTTAGTTCTTATTCAAATGTTCTGACATTGCTAATTATGTCCAGTAAAAGACAGACCATGCTAAGATAAGAAGAATCATAAGCTATGAAGATCATTGGGGAACTGAAGATGGTGCCTCTGTTCTCGCTCTTCGTTCTGTTTCTGAAGACTTCATGTGTAAGTTCTTGGCTTGCTGGTAAATGCCTGTTCTACAGTGATGTGGAAGAGTTTCCTGTTGCCACAGCCTGTGCTGGAAAAACAAACATCGGCGAGTGCCATCATGTCACTGACATTAAAGAAGACCTGCGTGGACTTCCATCAAACTTACTTAACCTCTGCGTTCACATGGAACGAGACTGTCGTGGTACTTTGGCTCCAGACTCATTCTCACACTTTGTTTCTTTGGAATACCTCGAAATTACTGGATGTTTTTCAGAGATCCCTCTGGAGGCTTTTAATGGATTGACCAATGTAACTTCATTAACATTGTCGTTCTTGTCTTCAGAAATCTGTTGTGAGGTAGCTCTTGATTTCAGTCGCCTTTCCTCACTTAATCATTTGTCTATTTCAAGGTATAGTTTATCATCATTGGCACCAAATGCTTTTGAAATGATTCCTCAGCTGCAAGAATTAAACATACTCCATGTGTGTTTAAAGGATATATCTGAGGTCCTGTGTCGACTGGCAAAAACAAAATCACTGAATCTGTTTAAACTGATGGAATATGAGCTAAATAGACTTCAGTACCCAAACTGCTCGGCGTTCAACTCCTCTGATGGTTACATATCTACTGTGTTCGATATTGAGGAGGTACATTTGTATCTAGGACTAGTAGAGCATGTAGATGAAGGAGCTTTAGAAGTTTTGGGAAATCTCTTTATCTTGGACTTTGTTTCAAAGACTGATTTCCTCAGAGATCTTTCTTTACTTGGAGTTCATCAAATTAATTCTTTGAGAGTCAAAGTGGATGTACTTAACGTTGATGACTTGTGTAAAGCAGCAAAGTTATATTCAACTGAGTCTTTAGAAGTTCGTTATGAGACTATTAACTTGCCACCAACTCCTACTAATATCTCACATGGCTGTGACGAAATTAAGGGAATTGCACTCAAAGGTAACATATTTATATATAAGACTGTAGATGTCTTAGATGTCTATTCAGTCTTTCAGATTTTCAGAAACCTTGCTATTGTTAACATAAACAAGCATGTGCTCAGACCAAATGATTTCCTATCTCTTTGTGCTTCATTTCCGCAGACAGTTAAACATCTTTCTTTTATGATACTAAGCACAAATAACATAGATAAGATAGTTTCCCACCAATTTTTGTGTTTTGCAGATCTTGAAATTCTGGACTTATCCATAAGTAACATTTCTAACATAGATGATTTTGCTTTCATTGGATTGCACAAGTTAAAAGAGCTAAACCTTTGTGGCAACAAGTTATCTTACATTTACCAACATGCGTTTAGTGGTTTATATGGACTTCTGGTCTTAGATCTACAAGAAAATCCTATAATTCTTATCGAACCGAACTCATTTGGTCATCTGATTAACCTTAGCTCACTTCTGCTGGGAGATCTCAATTTCCCACCTGATGTGCCACTGATCAAACTGCATTTTTCTGACATGTTTGGAATTATTCCATATAATTTAAGTAACGTCTTCATTAGTTCAGGCCTGAGACCAATGCAGCTTGTGTTTGGGAACAATGCAACACTGGGACAGGGTCTAAACTTCCACATCAAAAGTAAATATGTGACCGTTGAGGACTGCAACAGTTCACTCTTGACATCTGTAGTCACGCTTAAGATAAATGCAGCATATATGAACTGTGGAAATGAATTCATTGGAAAATATGTCAGATCCGTCATCAATCTGGAATTTGAGTCAGTGTTCTCTGACAACATTGGAGACTTGGCTGTAATCAATCAGCTTGTTCATTTACAAACCCTAAAACTGGAAAACATTGAATTGGCAAAGCAGCCAAACCTGGACATAATGTTTCACAATCTAACAAAACTCCAAACGCTGATGCTGACCAACTGCAGAATGTTCTTTCTGGATGGAAGTCTGACCAAAGACTTAAAAGCATTGACGGCTCTACTGCTTATGCCAAAAGATAACATCAACATTCTTCAAAACTTAGTGGAACATCTCACTAGTTTGAAATACCTCCAGTTTCGGGACTTGGGTCTGTATTGCAATTGTGATAATGCGTGGCTGGTTTCATGGGCGAAGGACAACAGGAAGGTGCAGGTTTCCATGTTCAGTCCCTCCATAAAAGAACTGCAGTGCTTGACTGACAATGGAATCGACCACCTCAACTTTGTTGATTATTCCAAGAACTGCTCATTTGATGTTGAATTTGTGTTCTTTGCCTCAACCTCTGCCTTTTTGTGTATTTTTATTATTGTGGTACTGTCATTTACGTTTGCAGGCCAATACATTGCGCCAATCTATCATATTGCCAGCGGATGGTTCCGAGAGGCTTTGCATGTGAACAGTAAACACCAGTACCGCTACGATGTTTTTGTGTCTTACAGCAGTAAGGATGAGCACTGGGTCATTGAGGAACTTCTTCCGAACTTAGAGCGGCGCGGCCCTCCGTTTTTGCGTCTCTGCCTGCACAGTCGGGACTTTCAGTTGGGACAAGACATTGTGGAAAACATCACGGACAGCATCTACGCAAGTCGCCGGACTCTTTGTCTCGTCAGTCGCAACTACCTCAGTAGCAACTGGTGTTCTTTGGAGATGCAGCTGGCCACCTACCGACTCCAAGTAGAACACAAGGACATTCTTATCATGCTCTTCCTAGAGGTGATTCCGTCTCGCTTGCTGTCCTCCCATCATAGATTGGCACGGCTGGTTAAAAAAAGAACCTATCTAAACTGGCCACAAGACCTGGAGATGCATGAGGCATTCTGGGACAGGTTGTGGTGTAAACTGAGCTCTAACACAACCAACTAAACTCTATTACTGTATAATGTATAATTCTTTAGGGAAAGAACAAAGAAAAGAAATTCAATTGGCAGATGGGTAAGAAAATAAAACTGCATTTTAAACGATTGTTTTGATTTTTGTATTTAACTACATTTTTAAAACATTAATTTTAAATACAGAAACATCTAATGACCGTTTTGTAATATATTAACTTATTTTATATGCGCTAATAAACTTGATTTATAAACAAATATGATTCACTGTGCAAATATCATATTTGACTTTTTTAGTTAATCATTTCTTGTATTTTAAAGATTAGCACTTTACGGTTTTTCTCAATTGCTTTGTCTCAATTCTGAGAATGAGAATCAAAAATACAAGTCAAAACAATAAGTTCAGATGTCTGAATAATTAGTTTTTCGTTCAGATTTGAATTTCTTTTTTATTTAAGCAAATTGCGTTTGTTTTGGCATGTGTGCAAAAAAGCAAAAATAAAACAAAACAGCACAATAACTAAATGCACATGCTGATTAAAACTGATGAGTTGATTTTCACTGAAATTGTTCACTAATTTTTGGAAACGTTACAAGATTTTTTTGTACGTTTTTGTACATTTTCTGAAAATTGTCTAAAATTTTTCTGCCCCTTGTCATTGTAATCAAATAGTAATCACAATCTTGCCAGTCAATCAAGTATGAAAGCATACATATGGAGTTTGCCTAGCACAGTCACTACCATTTTTCAACAAGGAGGAATGTTGCAACTCTCAACAGCAGTACTGTATAAATACATTTATATTTGTACAGTACATTTGTCTGTAAAAATGTGTTGCATGTAAACTGAAAATTTACAGTTGTTGTTGAGGGAGAACAGGAAGTTGTGTGTGAATGTGTGATGGTGGTGTTAGTGGAAGTGTGTAAAAATGAATATCAGTTGACACATTTCTACCAAATAAATGTTCTGTATAAATAAAAATGTTCATTTTCTTTTTGTGGACTTTGACTTTTCCTAATACATGTTTTACCAGCTATTGAAATATGTATCTATAATGCTCTGTGTGACAAAACTGCCATTTTTGTGCTATAGAAAGCAGCCTGTCAACAAGTAGAAAGTAGAAAAGTAGAAAAAAAAATTGCATTATAACAAATATGAAATGAAATGCATATAACATGAAATGAAATGAAATTTGCATATAGCAAATATTTCTGCAGTGAAAAAATCATTAAACATTTTGACCAGTGTGGCTTAAACAATGACAAAAACACTTTTTATTTTGGTGGCATTTGTTAAGTTACTGACACAATAAGCATGAATTAAATGATTTGCTTCCTACATTTTGCAGACATGCAATGGTGTTCTGATGTTCCAGTAAACATGTTAAGAATGTTAAGACTGTGCCAAAAGTGCCAAAGTGATTGAAGAAAAACTGTAAGCCTACATAAACTGATATTTGGAGTAACTACTGAAATTCATATTCTGATCATCTTAACAACAGACTATTTCTGAATGTGTGCAAAAAGTAAGTACAACTATCTACAATCTGTACAATAGTTAAAAGGTATTTTGGCCCATGGGTATATGCAAATTGGTTTCAGTTCATGTTTTTAAGATGTGTTTCCTGAAATACCTTCCTTAATGGAGAGGGCTAAAATGGGGATATATTTTTTTTCTTCTTCTCCACCCACACTATGTTGGGCGACTCTTTTAAGTGTAGTTCTATTTGAAATTAGTATTAGTATGTTTTTAGTAAGTCCATCTATGAAACCAATTATGTTATATTATATATGATATAGCATATATATATATATATATATATATATATATATACAGTAGTCAACATTTGAAGTGGATCAAAAAAGTTCAGCAAAGTTGTCCTAAGACAAGAACAGGTATTGTTTTTGTTTTAGGACAACTTTGATGAAAGGTTTTGATCCACTTCAAATGTTGACTACTGTATATATATACAGTGACATGCAAAGGTTTGAGAACCCCTTGCAGAATGTGTGACAATGTGAATAATTTTAACAAAATAAAAGAGATCATACATTTTTTTTTTACTTAGTGCTGTCCTGAGTAAGATATTTTAGATAAAAGATATATAGTCCACAAGACAAAAAAAAAAAGATGAAATTATTAAAATAACCCCCCGCAAAAGTTTGGAAACTCTTGGTTCTTAATATTGTGTGTGGTTACCGAGATGATATACGACTGGTTTTTGTTTGTTTGTTTGTTTGTTTTGTGATAGTTGTTCATGAGTCCCTTGTTTGTTCTGAACAGACCAAGGTAAATTGTACTTAATTTGTCTTCCGGAAAACATGCAAGCAGCTTCTGTTGCTTCCGAAGGGCAGTACTAAATGAAAAAAAAAAAAAAAAGATATTTCAACAAAATAACAAAAATTTGGACATCGTTATCCTGTTCAAAAGTTTTCACCCCCTGGCTCTTAATGCATCATGTACCAAAAAATAAATAAATAATTGAAATTACTTAATATTTAATATAATAATTAGCTCAAAATGGCTTACTGACCTTTCAGAATTTTAAACTTAAAGGGATAAGTTAGCCAAAAATGTAAATTCTATCATTATTTACCCACCATCATGTTGTTCCAAACCAGTATGACTTTTGTTCTTCTGTGGAACACAAAAGAAGAAAGTTTAATGCATTTTGATGAAGAATGTTGATAACCAAACAGTTTTGGTGCCCATTGACTTCTATCAAGACATTTTCTAAAATATCTTTTACAATACATAAGAACAAAAGTCATACAATTTTATTTTTTTGGTAGAACTGAAGAGTTCAGATGCAAAACCAGCTAGAAGCCATCTCAGTCAAAAGTGAGATAATGATACTGACATATTATACGTCCATCAAATAGTTTTTCTTCAAACTCGCTAAAATACCAGCCTCAACCCAATCAGAAGTACCGGTACTTACATAGAAACCTATACAGCTGAGCCTGATAAAAATGTATTTTTTAAAGAAAGACATCAGATGGATTTAGCTGGTTTCGCATCTGAACTCTTTAACTATCCCTTTAACCCTCATGCATGTTTTAAAACCACAGAGAACAATGGCAGCCGACTAGGAGTCACACATTTGTAGAATTTGGTCACAGAAAAGGGAAGTTTAGATCTTATTCAAATGTTCTGACATGGTCCAGTGAAAGACATACAACACCAAGACCAGAAGAATTATAAGTTATAAAGATCGAGGAATTGAAGATGGCGCCTCTGTTCTCACTCTTCATTCTGTTTCTGAAGACTTCATGTGTAAGTTCTTGGCTTGCTGGTAAATGCCTGTTCTACAGAGATCTGGAAGAGTTACCTTTCGCCCCAACCTGTGCCGGAAAAACAAACATCGGCGAGTGCCATGATGTCACTGACATTAAAGAAGACCTGCGTGGACTTCCATCAAACTTACTTAACCTCTGCGTTCACATGGAACAAGACCGTCGTAGTACTTTGGCTCCAGACTCATTCTCACGCTTTGTTTCTTTGGAATACCTGGAAATTACTGGATGTTTTTCAGAGATCCCTCTGGATGCTTTTAATGGATTGATCAATGTAACTTCATTAACATTGTCGTTCTTCTCTTTAAAAATCTGTTGTGAGGTAGCTCTTGATTTCAGTCGCCTTCCCTCACTTAACCGTTTGTCTATTTCAAGGTATAGTTTATCATCATTGGCACCAAATGTGTTTGAAATGATTCCTCATTTGCAAGAATTAAACATACTCCATGTGTGTTTAAAGGATATATCTGAGGTCCTGTGTCGACTCGCAAAAGCAAAATCACTGAAGCTGTTTAAGCTAGAGCAACATGAGCTAAATAGACTTCGGTACCCAAACTGCTCAGAGTTGAACTCCTCTGATGGTTACATATCTACTGTGTTCAGTATTAAGGAGGTACATTTGAATCTAGGACTAGTAGAGCATGTAGATGAAGGAGCTTTAGAAGTTTTGGGAAATCTCTTTACCTTGGACTTTGTTTCAAAGACTGATTTCCTCAGAGATCTTTCTTTACTTGGAGTTCAACAAATTAAGTTTTTGACAGTCGGAGTAGATGTACTTAATGTTGATGACTTGTGTAAAGCAGCAAAGTTATATTCAATTGAGTTTTTAGATGTTTGTTATGATATTATCTTGCCACCAACTCCTACTAATATCTCACATGGCTGTGAAGACATTAAGGCAATTAACCTCAAAGGTGGCACGTTTGCATATAAGATTAAAGAAGTGTTAGATGTCTATTCAATCTTTCAGATTTTCAGAAATCTCACTATTGTTAACATAAACAAGCATCTGCTCAGACCAAATGATTTTGTATCTCTTTGTGCTTCATTTCCACAGGCAGTCAGAAGTCTTTCTGTTATGTCACTAATGGCAAATAACATAGATAGGATAGTTTCCCACCAATTTTTGTGTTTTGCAAATCTTGAATCTCTGAAATTATCAGTATGTAACATTTCTAAGATAGAAGATTATGCTTTCGTTGGATTACACAAGCTAAAAAAGCTAAACCTCTTTAGAAACAAGTTATCTTACATTTATCAACACACATTTAGTGGTTTGTATGGACTTATGGTCTTAGATCTACAAGAAAATCCTATAATTCATATTGAACCGGAATCATTTGGACATCTGATTAACCTTAGCTCACTTCTGCTGGGAGATCTCAATTTCCCACCTGACGTGCCACTGATCAGACTGCATTTTTCTGACATGTTTGGAATTATTCCATATAATTTAAGTAACGTCTTCATTAGTTCAGGCCTGAGACCAATGCAGCTTGTGTTTGGGAACAATGCAACACTGGGACAGGGTCTAAACTTCCACATCAAAAGTAAATATGTGACCGTTGAGGACTGCAACAGTTCGGTCTTGACATCTGTAGTCACGCTTAAGATAAATGCAGCATATATGAACTGTGGGAATGAATTCATTGGAAAATATGTCACATCCGTCGTCAATCTGGAATTTGAGTCAGTGTTCTCTGACAACATTGGAGACTTGGCTGTAATCAATCAGCTTGTTTATTTACAAACCCTAAAACTGGAAAGCATTGAATTGGCAAAGCAGCCAAACCTGGACATAATGTTTCACAATCTAACAAAACTCCAAACGCTGATGCTGACCAACTGCAGAATGTTCTTTCTGGATGGAAGTCTGACCAAAGACTTAAAAGCATTGAAGGCTCTACTGCTTATGCCAAAAGATAACATCAACATTCTTCAAAACTTAGTGGAACATCTCACTAGTTTGAAGTACCTCGAGTTTCGGGACTTGGGTCTATATTGCAATTGTGATAATGCGTGGCTGGTTTCATGGGCGAAGGACAACAGGAAGGTGCAGGTTTCCATGTTCAGTCCCTCCATGAAAGAACTGCAGTGCTTGACTGACAATGGACATTCTGGGACAGGTTGTGGTGTAAACTGAGCTCTAACACAACCAACTAAACTTTATTACTGTATAATGTATCATTCTTTAGGGAAAGAAAAAAGAAAAGAAATTCAGTTGGCAGATGGGTAAGAAAATAAAACTGCATTTAAAACGATTGTTTTGATTTTTGTATTTAACTACATTTTTAAAGCATTAATTTTAAATACAGAAACATCTAATGACCGTTTTGTAATATATTAACTTATTTTATATGCGGTAATAAACTTGATTTATAAACAAATATGATTCACTGTGCAAACATCATATTTGACTTTTCAGTTAATCATTTCTTATATTTTAAAGATTAGCACTTTACGGTTTTTCTCAATTGCTTTGTTTCAATTCTGAGAATGAGAGTCAAAAATACAAGTCAAAACAATAAGTTCAGATGTCTGAATAATTAGTTTTTTGTTCTGATTTGAATTTCTTTTTTATTTAAGCAAATTGCGTGTGTTTTGGCATGTGTGCAAAAAAGCAAAAAAAAAGTTTTTTTGCACAATAACTAAATGCACATGTTGAGTAAAACTGATGAGTTAATTTTCACTGAAATTGTTCACTAATTTTTGGAAACGTTACAAATAAATGTTCTGTATAAATAAAAATGTTCATTTTCTTTTTGTGGACTTTGACTTTTCCTAATACATGTTTTACCAGCTATTGAAATATGTATCTATAATGCTCTGTGTGACAAAACTGCCATTTTTGTACTATAGAAAGCAGCCTGTCAACAAAAAAGTAGAAAAAAAATTGCATTATAACAAATATGAAATGAAATGCATATAACATGAAATGAAATGAAATTTGCATATAACAAATATTTCTGCAGTGAAAAAAATCATTAAACATTTTGACCAGTGTGGCTTAAATAATGACAAAAACACTTTTTATTTTGGTGGCATTTGTTAAGTTACTGACACAATAAGCATGAATTAAATGATTTGCTTCCTACATTTTGCAGACATGCAATGGTGTTCTGATGTTCCAGTAAACATGTTAAGAATGTTAAGACTGTGCCAAAAGTGCCAAAGTGATTGAAGAAAAACTGTAAGCCTACATAAACTGATATTTGGAGTAACTACTGAAATTCATATTCTGATCATCTTAACAACAGACTATTTCTGAATGTGTGCAAAAAGTAAGTACAACTATCTACAATCTGTACAATAGTTAAAAGGTATTTTGGCCCATGGGTATATGCAAATTGGTTTCAGTTCATGTTTTTAAGATGTGTTTCCTGAAATACCTTCCTTAATGGAGAGGGCTAAAATGGGGATATATTTTTTTTCTTCTTCTCCACCCACACTATGTTGGGCGACTCTTTTAAGTGTAGTTCTATTTGAAATTAGTATTAGTATGTTTTTAGTAAGTCCATCTATGAAACCAATTATGTTATATTATATATTATATAGTATATATATATATATACAGTAGTCAACATTTGAAGTGGATCAGAAAAGTTAATCAAAGTTGTCCTAAGACAAGAACAGGTATTGTTTTTGTTTTAGGACAACTTTGATGAAAGGTTTTGATCCACTTCAAATGTTAACTACTGTATATATATATATATATATACAGTGACATGCAAAAGTTTGGGAACCCCTTGCAGAATGTGTGACAATGTGAATAATTTTAACAAAATAAAAGAGATCATACAAAATGCAGGTTATTTTTTTACTTAGTACTGTCCTGAGTAAGATATTTTAGATAAAAGATATATAGTCCACAAGACGAAAAAAAAAAAAAAAAATAGATGAAATTATTAAAATAACCCCTTGCAAAAGTTTGGAAACTCTTGGTTCTTAATACTGTGTGTGGTTACCGAGATGATATACGACTGCTTTTTGTTTGTTTGTTTGTTTGTTTTGTGATCGTTGTTCATGAGTCCCTTGTTTGTTCTGAACAGACCAAGGTAAATTGTACTTAATTTGTCTTCCGGAAAACATGCAAGCAGCTTCTGTTGCTTCCGAAGGGCAGTACTAAATGAAAAAAAAAAAAAGAAAAAAGATATTTCAACAAAATAACAAAAATTTGGACATCTTCATCCTGTTCAAAAGTTTTCACCCCCTGGCTCTTATTGCATCATCTACCAAAAACCTAAATAAATAATTGAAATAACTTAATATTTAATATAATAATCAGCTCAAAATGGCTTATTGACCTTTCAGAATTTTAACTTGAAGGGATAAGTTAGCCAAAAATGTAAATTCTATCATTATTTACTCACCATCATGTTGTTCCAAACCAGTATGACTTTTGTTCTTCTGTGGAACACAAAAGAAGAAAGTTTAATGCATTTTAATGAAGAATGTTGATAACCAAACAGTTTTGGTGCCCATTGACTTCTATCAAGACATTTTCTAAAATATCTTTTACAATACATAAGAACAAAAGTCATATAATTTTATTTTTTTGGTAGAACTGAAGAGTTCAGATGCAAAACCAGCTAGAAGCCATCTCAGTCAAAAATGAGATAATGATACTGAGTGAATGCTCTCGACACATATTATACGTCCAGCAAATAGTTTTTCTTCAAACTTACTAAAATACCAGCCTCAGCCCAATCAGAAGTACCGGTACTTACATAGAAACCTATACAGCTGAGCCTGATAAAAATGTATTTTTTAAAGAAAGACATCAGATGGATTTAGCTGGTTTCGCATCTGAACTCTTTAACTATCCCTTTAACCCTCATGCATGTTTTAAAACCACAGAGAACAATGGCAGCCGACTAGGAGCCACACATTTGTAGAATTTAGTCACAAAAAAGGGAAGTTTAGATCTTATTCAAATGTTCTGACATGGTCCAGTGAAAGACATACAACACCAAGACCAGAAGAATTATAAGTTATAAAGATCGAGGAATTGAAGATGGTGCCTCTGTTCTCACTCTTCATTCTGTTTCTGAAGACTTCATGTGTAAGTTCTTGGCTTGCTGGTAAATGCCTGTTCTACAGAGATCTGGAAGAGTTACCTTTCGCCCCAACCTGTGCCGGAAAAACAAACATCGCCCAGTGCCATCAAGTCACTGACATTAAAGAAGACCTGCATGGACTTCCATCAAACTTACTTAACCTCTGCGTTCACATGGAACAAGACCGTCGTGGTACTTTGGCTCCAGACTCATTCTCACGCTTTGTTTCTTTGGAATACCTCAAAATTACTGGATGTTTTTCAGAGATCCCTCTGAATGCTTTTAATGGACTGATCAATGTAACTTCATTAACATTGTCGTTCTTCTCTTTAAAAATCTGTTGTGAGGTAGCTCTTGATTTCAGTCGCCTTCCCTCACTTAACCGTTTGTCTATTTCAAGGTATAGTTTATCATCATTGGCACCAAATGTGTTTGAAATGATTCCTCATTTGCAAGAATTAAACATACTCAATGTGTGTTTAAAGGATATATCTGAGGTCCTGTGTCGACTCGCAAAAGCAAAATCACTGAAGCTGTTTAAGCTAGAGGAACGTGAGCTAAATAGACTTCGGTACCCAAACTGCTCAGAGTTGAACACCTCTGATGGTTACATATCTACTGTGTTCAATATTGAGGAGGTACATTTGTATCTAGGACTAGTAGAGCATGTAGATGAAGGAGCTTTAGAAGTTTTGGGAAATCTCTTTATCTTGGTCTTTGTTTCAAAGACTGATTTCCTCAGAGATCTTTCTTTACTTGGAGTTCATCAAATTAATTTTTTGACAGTCAGAGTAGATGTACTTAATGTTGATGACTTGTGTAAAGCAGCAAAGTTATATTCAATTGAGTTTTTAGACGTTTGTTATGAGATTATCTTGCCACCAACTCCTACTAATATCTCACATGGCTGTGAAGACATTAAGGGAATTAACCTCAAAGGTAACATGCTTGCATATAAGATTATAGAAGTGTTAGATGTCTATTCAATCTTTCAGATTTTCAGAAATCTCACTATTGTTAACATAAACAAGCATCTGCTCAGACCAAATGATTTTATATCTCTTTGTGCTTCATTTCCACAGGCAGTCAGAAGTCTTTCTGTTATGACACTAACGTCAAATAACATAGATAAGATAGTTTTCCAACAATTTTTGTGTTTTGCAAATCTTGACATTTCTGGACTTATCCATAAGTAACATTTCTAACATAGAAGATTATGCTTTCGTTGGATTACACAAGCTAAAAAAGCTAAACCTCTTTAGCAACAAGTTATCTTACATTTATCAACACACATTTAGTGGTTTGTATGGACTTATGGTCTTAGATCTACAAGAAAATCGTATAATTCATATTGAACCGGAATCATTTGGACATCTGATTAACCTTAGCTCACTTCTGCTGGGAGATCTCAATTTCCCACCTGACGTGCCACTGATCAGACTGCATTTTTCTGACATGTTTGGAATTATTCCATATAATTTAAGTAACGTCTTCATTAGTTCAGGCCTGAGACCAATGCAGCTTGTGTTTGGGAACAATGCAACACTGGGACAGGGTCTAAACTTCCACATCAAAAGTAAATATGTGACCGTTGAGGACTGCAACAGTTCGGTCTTGACATCTGTAGTCACGCTTAAGATAAATGCAGCATATATGAACTGTGGGAATGAATTCATTGGAAAATATGTCACATCCGTCGTCAATCTGGAATTTGAGTCAGTGTTCTCTGACAACATTGGAGACTTGGCTGTAATCAATCAGCTTGTTCATTTACAAACCCTAAAACTGGAAAGCATTGAATTGGCAAAGCAGCCAAACCTGGACATAATGTTTCACAATCTAACAAAACTCCAAACGCTGATGCTGACCAACTGCAGAATGTTCTTTCTGGATGGAAGTCTGACCAAAGACTTAAAAGCATTGAAGGCTCTACTGCTTATGCCAAAAGATAACATCAACATTCTTCAAAACTTAGTGGAACATCTCACTAGTTTGAAGTACCTCGAGTTTCGGGACTTGGGTCTATATTGCAATTGTGATAATGCGTGGCTGGTTTCATGGGCGAAGGACAACAGGAAGGTGCAGGTTTCCATGTTCAGTCCCTCCATGAAAGAACTGCAGTGCTTGACTGACAATGGAATCGACCACCTCAACTTTGTTGATTATTCCAAGAACTGCTCATTTGATGTTGAATTTGTGTTCTTTGCCTCAACCTCTGCCTTTTTGTGTATTTTTATTATTGTGGTACTGTCATTTAAGTTTGCAGGCCAATACATTGCGCCAGTCTATCATATTGCCAGCGGATGGTTCCGAGAGGCTTTGCATGTGAACAGTAAACACCAGTACCGCTACGATGTTTTTGTGTCTTACAGCAGTAAGGATGAGCACTGGGTCATTGAGGAACTTCTTCCGAACTTAGAGCGGCGCGGCCCTCCGTTTTTGCGTCTCTGCCTGCACAGTCGGGACTTTCAGTTGGGACAAGACATTGTGGAAAACATCACGGACAGCATCTACGCAAGTCGCCGGACTCTTTGTCTCATCAGTCGCAACTACCTCAGTAGCAACTGGTGTTCTTTGGAGATGCAGCTGGCCACCTACCGACTCCAAGTAGAACACAAGGACATTCTTATCATGCTCTTCCTAGAGGTGATTCCGTCTCGCTTGCTGTCCTCCCATCATAGATTGGCACGGCTGGTTAAAAAAAGAACCTATCTAAACTGGCCACAAGACCCGGAGATGCATGAGGCATTCTGGGACAGGTTGTGGTGTAAACTGAGCTCTAACACAACCAACTAAACTTTATTACTGTATAATGTATCATTCTTTAGGGAAAGAAAAAAGAAAAGAAATTCAGTTGGCAGATGGGTAAGAAAATAAAACTGCATTTAAAACGATTGTTTTGATTTTTGTATTTAACTACATTTTTAAAGCATTAATTTTAAATACAGAAACATCTAATGACCGTTTTGTAATATATTAACTTATTTTATATGCGGTAATAAACTTGATTTATAAACAAATATGATTCACTGTGCAAACATCATATTTGACTTTTCAGTTAATCATTTCTTATATTTTAAAGATTAGCACTTTACGGTTTTTCTCAATTGCTTTGTTTCAATTCTGAGAATGAGAGTCAAAAATACAAGTCAAAACAATAAGTTCAGATGTCTGAATAATTAGTTTTTTGTTCTGATTTGAATTTCTTTTTTATTTAAGCAAATTGCGTGTGTTTTGGCATGTGTGCAAAAAAGCAAAAAAAAAGTTTTTTTGCACAATAACTAAATGCACATGTTGAGTAAAACTGATGAGTTAATTTTCACTGAAATTGTTCACTAATTTTTGGAAACGTTACAAATAAATGTTCTGTATAAATAAAAATGTTCATTTTCTTTTTGTGGACTTTGACTTTTCCTAATACATGTTTTACCAGCTATTGAAATATGTATCTATAATGCTCTGTGTGACAAAACTGCCATTTTTGTACTATAGAAAGCAGCCTGTCAACAAAAAAGTAGAAAAAAAATTGCATTATAACAAATATGAAATGAAATGCATATAACATGAAATGAAATGAAATTTGCATATAACAAATATTTCTGCAGTGAAAAAAATCATTAAACATTTTGACCAGTGTGGCTTAAATAATGACAAAAACACTTTTTATTTTGGTGGCATTTGTTAAGTTACTGACACAATAAGCATGAATTAAATGATTTGCTTCCTACATTTTGCAGACATGCAATGGTGTTCTGATGTTCCAGTAAACATGTTAAGAATGTTAAGACTGTGCCAAAAGTGCCAAAGTGATTGAAGAAAAACTGTAAGCCTACATAAACTGATATTTGGAGTAACTACTGAAATTCATATTCTGATCATCTTAACAACAGACTATTTCTGAATGTGTGCAAAAAGTAAGTACAACTATCTACAATCTGTACAATAGTTAAAAGGTATTTTGGCCCATGGGTATATGCAAATTGGTTTCAGTTCATGTTTTTAAGATGTGTTTCCTGAAACACCTTCCTTAATGGGGAGGGCTAAAATGGGGATATATTTTTTTTCTTCTTCTCCACCCACACTATGTTGGGCGACTCTTTTAAGTGTAGTTCTATTTGAAATTAGTATTAGTATGTTTTTAGTAAGTCCATCTATGAAACCAATTATGTTATATTATATATTATATAGTATATATATATATACAGTAGTCAACATTTGAAGTGGATCAGAAAAGTTAATCAAAGTTGTCCTAAGACAAGAACAGGTATTGTTTTTGTTTTAGGACAACTTTGATGAAAGGTTTTGATCCACTTCAAATGTTAACTACTGTATATATATATATATATATATACAGTGACATGCAAAAGTTTGGGAACCCCTTGCAGAATGTGTGACAATGTGAATAATTTTAACAAAATAAAAGAGATCATACAAAATGCAGGTTATTTTTTTACTTAGTACTGTCCTGAGTAAGATATTTTAGATAAAAGATATATAGTCCACAAGACGAAAAAAAAAAAAAAAAAATAGATGAAATTATTAAAATAACCCCTTGCAAAAGTTTGGAAACTCTTGGTTCTTAATACTGTGTGTGGTTACCGAGATGATATACGACTGCTTTTTGTTTGTTTGTTTGTTTTGTGATCGTTGTTCATGAGTCCCTTGTTTGTTCTGAACAGACCAAGGTAAATTGTACTTAATTTGTCTTCCGGAAAACATGCAAGCAGCTTCTGTTGCTTCCGAAGGGCAGTACTAAATGAAAAAAAAAAAAAAAAAAAGATATTTCAACAAAATAACAAAAATTTGGACATCTTCATCCTGTTCAAAAGTTTTCACCCCCTGGCTCTTATTGCATCATCTACCAAAAACCTAAATAAATAATTGAAATAACTTAATATTTAATATAATAATCAGCTCAAAATGGCTTATTGACCTTTCAGAATTTTAACTTGAAGGGATAAGTTAGCCAAAAATGTAAATTCTATCATTATTTACTCACCATCATGTTGTTCCAAACCAGTATGACTTTTGTTCTTCTGTGGAACACAAAAGAAGAAAGTTTAATGCATTTTAATGAAGAATGTTGATAACCAAACAGTTTTGGTGCCCATTGACTTCTATCAAGACATTTTCTAAAATATCTTTTACAATACATAAGAACAAAAGTCATATAATTTTATTTTTTTGGTAGAACTGAAGAGTTCAGATGCAAAACCAGCTAGAAGCCATCTCAGTCAAAAATGAGATAATGATACTGAGTGAATGCTCTCGACACATATTATACGTCCAGCAAATAGTTTTTCTTCAAACTTACTAAAATACCAGCCTCAGCCCAATCAGAAGTACCGGTACTTACATAGAAACCTATACAGCTGAGCCTGATAAAAATGCATTTTTTAAAGAAAGACATCAGATGGATTTAGCTGGTTTCGCATCTGAACTCTTTAACTATCCCTTTAACCCTCATGCATGTTTTAAAACCACAGAGAACAATGGCAGCCGACTAGGAGCCACACATTTGTAGAATTTAGTCACAAAAAAGGGAAGTTTAGATCTTATTCAAATGTTCTGACATGGTCCAGTGAAAGACATACAACACCAAGACCAGAAGAATTATAAGTTATAAAGATCGAGGAATTGAAGATGGTGCCTCTGTTCTCACTCTTCATTCTGTTTCTGAAGACTTCATGTGTAAGTTCTTGGCTTGCTGGTAAATGCCTGTTCTACAGAGATCTGGAAGAGTTACCTTTCGCCCCAACCTGTGCCGGAAAAACAAACATCGCCCAGTGCCATCAAGTCACTGACATTAAAGAAGACCTGCATGGACTTCCATCAAACTTACTTAACCTCTGCGTTCACATGGAACAAGACCGTCGTGGTACTTTGGCTCCAGACTCATTCTCACGCTTTGTTTCTTTGGAATACCTCAAAATTACTGGATGTTTTTCAGAGATCCCTCTGAATGCTTTTAATGGACTGATCAATGTAACTTCATTAACATTGTCGTTCTTCTCTTTAAAAATCTGTTGTGAGGTAGCTCTTGATTTCAGTCGCCTTCCCTCACTTAACCGTTTGTCTATTTCAAGGTATAGTTTATCATCATTGGCACCAAATGTGTTTGAAATGATTCCTCATTTGCAAGAATTAAACATACTCAATGTGTGTTTAAAGGATATATCTGAGGTCCTGTGTCGACTCGCAAAAGCAAAATCACTGAAGCTGTTTAAGCTAGAGGAACGTGAGCTAAATAGACTTCGGTACCCAAACTGCTCAGAGTTGAACACCTCTGATGGTTACATATCTACTGTGTTCAATATTGAGGAGGTACATTTGTATCTAGGACTAGTAGAGCATGTAGATGAAGGAGCTTTAGAAGTTTTGGGAAATCTCTTTATCTTGGTCTTTGTTTCAAAGACTGATTTCCTCAGAGATCTTTCTTTACTTGGAGTTCATCAAATTAATTTTTTGACAGTCAGAGTAGATGTACTTAATGTTGATGACTTGTGTAAAGCAGCAAAGTTATATTCAATTGAGTTTTTAGACGTTTGTTATGAGATTATCTTGCCACCAACTCCTACTAATATCTCACATGGCTGTGAAGACATTAAGGGAATTAACCTCAAAGGTAACATGCTTGCATATAAGATTATAGAAGTGTTAGATGTCTATTCAATCTTTCAGATTTTCAGAAATCTCACTATTGTTAACATAAACAAGCATCTGCTCAGACCAAATGATTTTATATCTCTTTGTGCTTCATTTCCACAGGCAGTCAGAAGTCTTTCTGATATGACACTAACGTCAAATAACATAGATAAGATAGTTTTCCAACAATTTTTGTGTTTCGCAAATCTTACATTTCTGGACTTATCCATAAATAACATTTCTAACATAGAAGATTATGCTTTCGTTGGATTACACAAGCTAAAAAAGCTAAACCTCTTTAGCAACAAGTTATCTTACATTTATCAACACACATTTAGTGGTTTGTATGGACTTATGGTCTTAGATCTACAAGAAAATCGTATAATTCATATTGAACCGGAATCATTTGGACATCTGATTAACCTTAGCTCACTTCTGCTGGGAGATCTCAATTTCCCACCTGACGTGCCACTGATCAGACTGCATTTTTCTGACATGTTTGGAATTATTCCATATAATTTAAGTAACGTCTTCATTAGTTCAGGCCTGAGACCAATGCAGCTTGTGTTTGGGAACAATGCAACACTGGGACAGGGTCTAAACTTCCACATCAAAAGTAAATATGTGACCGTTGAGGACTGCAACAGTTCGGTCTTGACATCTGTAGTCACGCTTAAGATAAATGCAGCATATATGAACTGTGGGAATGAATTCATTGGAAAATATGTCACATCCGTCGTCAGTCTGGAACTTGAGTCAGTGTTCTCTGACAACATTGGAGACTTGGCTGTAATCAATCAGCTTGTTCATTTACAAACCCTAAAACTGGAAAACATTGAATTGGCAAAGCAGCCAAACCTGGACATAATGTTTCACAATCTAACAAAACTCCAAACGCTGATGCTGACCAACTGCAGAATGTTCTTTCTGGATGGAAGTCTGACCAAAGACTTAAAAGCATTGAAGGCTCTACTGCTTATGCCAAAAGATAACATCAACATTCTTCAAAACTTAGTGGAACATCTCACTAGTTTGAAGTACCTCGAGTTTCGGGACTTGGGTCTATATTGCAATTGTGATAATGTGTGGCTGGTTTCATGGGCGAAGGACAACAGGAAGGTGCAGGTTTCCATGTTCAGTCCCTCCATGAAAGAACTGCAGTGCTTGACTGACAATGGAATCGACCACCTCAACTTTGTTGATTATTCCAAGAACTGCTCATTTGATGTTGAATTTGTGTTCTTTGCCTCAACCTCTGCCTTTTTGTGTATTTTTATTATTGTGGTACTGTCATTTAAGTTTGCAGGCCAATACATTGCGCCAGTCTATCATATTGCCAGCGGATGGTTCCGAGAGGCTTTGCATGTGAACAGTAAACACCAGTACCGCTACAATGTTTTTGTGTCTTACAGCAGTAAGGATGAGCACTGGGTCATTGAGGAACTTCTTCCGAACTTAGAGCGGCGCGGCCCTCCGTTTTTGCGTCTCTGCCTGCACAGTCGGGACTTTCAGTTGGGACAAGACATTGTGGAAAACATCACGGACAGCATCTACGCAAGTCGCCGGACTCTTTGTCTCATCAGTCGCAACTACCTCAGTAGCAACTGGTGTTCTTTGGAGATGCAGCTGGCCACCTACCGACTCCAAGTAGAACACAAGGACATTCTTATCATGCTCTTCCTAGAGGTGATTCCGTCTCGCTTGCTGTCCTCCCATCATAGATTGGCACGGCTGGTTAAAAAAAGAACCTATCTAAACTGGCCACAAGACCCGGAGATGCATGAGGCATTCTGGGACAGGCTGTGGTGTAAACTGAGCTCTAACACAACCAACTAAACTTTATTACTGTATAATGTATCATTCTTTAGGGAAAGAAAAAAGAAAAGAAATTCAATTGGCAGATGGGTAAGAAAATAAAACTGCATTTAAAACGATTGTTTTGATTTTTGTATTTAACTACATTTTTAAAGCATTAATTTTAAATACAGAAACATCTAATGACCGTTTTGTAATATATTAACTTTTTTTAATATGCGCTAATAAACTTGATTTATAAACAAATATGATTCACTGTGCAAATATCATATTTGACTTTTCAGTTAATCATTTCTTATATTTTAAAGATTAGCACTTTACGGTTTTTCTCAATTGCTTTGTTTCAGTTCTGAGAATGAGAGTCAAAAATACAAGTCAAAACAATAAGTTCAGATGTCTGAATAATTAGTCTTTTGTTCTGATTTGTTTCTTCTGATTTCTTTTTTATTTAAGCAAATTGCGTGTGTTTTGGCATGTGTGCAAAAAAGCAAAAAAAAAGTTTTTTTGCACAATAACTAAATGCACATGTTGAGTAAAACTGATGAGTTAATTTTCACTGAAATTGTTCACTAATTTTTGGAAACGTTACAAATAAATGTTCTGTATAAATAAAAATGTTCATTTTCTTTTTGTGGACTTTGACTTTTCCTAATACATGTTTTACCAGCTATTGAAATATGTATCTATAATGCTCTGTGTGACAAAACTGCCATTTTTGTACTGTAGAAAGCAGCCTGTCAACAAAAAAGTAGAAAAAAATTGCATTATAACAAATATGAAATGAAATGCATATAACATGAAATGAAATGAAATTTGCATATAACAAATATTTCTGCAGCGAAAAAAATCATTAAACATTTTGACCAGTGTGGCTTAAACAATGACAAAAACACTTTTTATTTTGGTGGCATTTGTTAAGTTACTGACACAATAAGCATGAATTAAATGATTTGCTTCCTACATTTTGCAGACATGCAATGGTGTTCTGATGTTCCAGTAAACATGTTAAGAATGTTAAGACTGTGCCAAAAGTGCCAAAGTGATTGAAGAAAAACTGTAAGCCTACATAAACTAATATTTGGAGTAACTACTGAAATTCATATTCTGATCATCTTAACAACAGACTATTTCTGAATGTGTGCAAAAAGTAAGTACAACTATCTACAATCTGTACAATAGTTAAAAGGTATTTTGGCCCATGGGTATATGCAAATTGGTTTCAGTTCATGTTTTTAAGATGTGTTTCCTGAAACACCTTCCTTAATGGGGAGGGCTAAAATGGGGATATATTTTTTTTCTTCTTCTCCACCCACACTATGTTGGGCGACTCTTTTAAGTGTAGTTCTATTTGAAATTAGTATTAGTATGTTTTTAGTAAGTCCATCTATGAAACCAATTATGTTATATTATATATGATATAGTATATATATATATATATATATACAGTAGTCAACATTTGAAGTGGATCAAAAAAGTTCAGCAAAGTTGTCCTAAGACAAGAACAGGTATTGTTTTTGTTTTAGGATAACTTTGATGAAAGGTTTTGATCCACTTCAAATGTTGACTATTGTATATATATACAGTGACATGCAAAGGTTTGGGAACCCCTTGCAGAATGTGTGACAATGTGAATAATTTTAACAAAATAAAAGAGATCATGCAAAATGCATGTTATTTTTTTACTTAGTACTGTCCTGAGTAAGATATTTTAGATAAAAGATATATAGTCCACAAGACAAAAAAAAAAAAAAAAAAATAGATGAAATTATTAAAATAACCCCCTGCAAAAGTTTGGAAACTATTGGTTCTTAATACTGTGTGTGGTTACCGAGATGATATACGACTGGTTTTTGTTTGTTTGTTTGTTTTGTGATAGTTGTTCATGAGTCCCTTGTTTGTTCTGAACAGACCAAGGTAAATTGTACTTAATTTGTCTTCCGGAAAACATGCAAGCAGCTTCTGTTGCTTCCGAAGGGCAGTACTAAATGGAAAAAAAAAAAAGATATTTCAACGAAATAACAAAAATTTGGACATCTTCATCCTGTTCAAAAGTTTCCACCCCCTGGCTCTTAATGCATCATGTACCAAAAACATAAATAAATAATTGAAATAACTTAATATTTAATATAATAATCAGCTCAAAATGGCTTATTGACCTTTCAGAATTTTAACTTAAAGGGATAAGTTAGCCAAAAATGTAAATTCTATCATTATTTACTCACCATCATGTTGTTCCAAACCAGTATGACTTTTGTTCTTCTGTGGAACACAAAAGAAGAAAGTTTAATGCATTTTGATGAAGAATGTTGATAACCAAACAGTTTTGGTGCCCATTGACTTCTATCATGAGATACATGAGAACAAAAGTCATATAATTTTATTTTTTTGGTAGAACTGAAGAGTTCAGATGCAAAACCAGCTAGAAGCCATCTCAGTCAAAAATGAGATAATGATACTGAGTGAATGCTCTCGACACATATTATACGTCCAGCAAATAGTTTTTCTTCAAACTCGCTAAAATACCAGCCTCAGCCCAATCAGAAGTACCGGTACTTAAATAGAAACCTATACAGCTGAGCCTGATAAAAATGCATTTTTTAAAGAAAGACATCAGATGGATTTAGCTGGTTTCGCATCTGAACTCTTTAACTATCCCTTTAACCCTCATGCATGTTTTAAAACCACAGAGAAAAATGGCAGCCGACTAGGAGTCACACATTTGTAGAATTTGGTCACAGAAAAGGGAAGTTTAGATCTTATTCAAATGTTCTGACATGGTCCAGTGAAAGACATACAACACCAAGACCAGAAGAATTATAAGTTATAAAGATCGAGGAATTGAAGATGGCGCCTCTGTTCTCACTCTTCATTCTGTTTCTGAAGACTTCATGTGTAAGTTCTTGGCTTGCTGGTAAATGCCTGTTCTACAGAGATCTGGAAGAGTTACCTTTTACCCCAAACTGTGCCGGAAAAACAAACATTGGCGAGTGCCATGATGTCACTGACATTAAAGAAGACCTGCATGGACTTCCATCAAACTTACTTAACCTCTGCGTTCACATGGAACAAGACCGTCGTGGTACTTTGGCTCCAGACTCATTCTCACGCTTTGTTTCTTTGGAATACCTGGAAATTACTGGATGTTTTTCAGAGATCCCTCTGGATGCTTTTAATGGATTGATCAATGTAACTTCATTAACATTGTCGTTCTTCTCTTTAAAAATCTGTTGTGAGGTAGCTCTTGATTTCAGTCGCCTTCCCTCACTTAACCGTTTGTCTATTTCAAGGTATAGTTTATCATCATTGGCACCAAATGTGTTTGAAATGATTCCTCATTTGCAAGAATTAAACATACTCCATGTGTGTTTAAAGGATATATCTGAGGTCCTGTGTCGACTCGCAAAAGCAAACTCACTGAAGCTGTTTAAGCTAGAGGAATGTGAGCTAAATAGACTTCGGTACCCAAACTGCTCAGAGTTGAACTCCTCTGATGGTTACATATCTACTGTGTTCAATATTAAGGAGGTACATTTGAATCTAGGACTAGTAGAGCATGTAGATGAAGGAGCTTTAGAAGTTTTGGGAAATCTTTTTATCTTGGTCTTTGTTTCAAAGACTGATTTCCTCAGAGATCTTTCTTTACTTGGAGTTCATCAAATTAATTTTTTGACAGTCAGAGTAGATGTACTTAATGTTGATGACTTGTGTAAAGCAGCAAAGTTATATTCAATTGAGTTTTTAGACGTTTGTTATGAGATTATCTTGCCACCAACTCCTACTAATATCTCACATGGCTGTGAAGACATTAAGGGAATTAACCTCAAAGGTAACATGTTTGCATATAAGATTATAGAAGTGTTAGATGTATATTCAATCTTTCAGATTTTCAGAAATCTCACTATTGTTAACATAAACAAGCATCTGCTCAGACCAAATGATTTTATATCTCTTTGTGCTTCATTTCCACAGGCAGTCAGAAGTCTTTCTGATATGACACTAATGTCAAATAACATAGATAAGATAGTTTCCCAACAGTTTTTGTGTTTCGCAAATCTTGAATTTCTGGACTTATCCATAAGTAACATTTCTAACATAGAAGATTATGCTTTCATTGGATTGCACAAGTTAAAAGAGCTAAACCTTTGTGACAACAAGTTATCTTACATTTACCAACATGCGTTTAGTGGTTTATATGGACTTCTGGTCTTAGATCTACAAGAAAATCCTATAATTCATATTGAACCGGAATCATTTGGTCATCTGATTAACCTTAGCTCACTTCTGCTGGGAGATCTCAATTTCCCACCTGACGTGCCACTGATCAGACTGCATTTTTCTGACATGTTTGGAATTATTCCATATAATTTAAGTAACGTCTTCATTAGTTCAGGCCTGAGACCAATGCAGCTTGTGTTTGGGAACAATGCAACACTGGGACAGGGTCTAAACTTCCACATCAAAAGTAAATATGTGACCGTTGAGGACTGCAACAGTTCGGTCTTGACATCTGTAGTCACGCTTAAGATAAATGCAGCATATATGATCTGTGGGAATGAATTCATTGGAAAATATGTCACATCCGTCGTCAATCTGGAATTTGAGTCAGTGTTCTCTGACAACATTGGAGACTTGGCTGTAATCAATCAGCTTGTTCATTTACAAACCCTAAAACTGGAAAACATTGAATTGGCAAAGCAGCCAAACCTGGACATAATGTTTCACAATCTAACAAAACTCCAAACGCTGATGCTGACCAACTGCAGAATGTTCTTTCTGGATGGAAGTCTGACCAAAGACTTAAAAGCATTGAAGGCTCTACTGCTTATGCCAAAAGATAACATCAACATTCTTCAAAACTTAGTGGAACATCTCACTAATTTGAAGTACCTCCAGTTTCGGGACTTGGGTCTGTATTGCAATTGTGATAATGCATGGCTGGTTTCATGGGCGAAGGACAACAGGAAGGTGCAGGTTTCCATGTTCAGTCCCTCCATGAAAGAACTGCAGTGCTTGACTGACAATGGAATTGACCACCTCAACTTTGTTGATTATTCCAAGAACTGCTTATTTGATGTTGAATTTGTGTTCTTTGCCTCAACCTCTGCCTTTTTGTGTATTTTTATTATTGTGGTACTGTCATTTAAGTTTGCAGGCCAATACATTGCGCCAATCTATCACATTGCCAGTGGGTGGTTCCGAGAGGCTTTGCATGTGAACAGTAAACACCAGTACCGCTACGATGTTTTTGTGTCTTACAGCAGTAAGGATGAGCACTGGATCATTGAGGAGCTTCTTCCGAACTTAGAGCGGCGCGGCCCTCCGTTTTTGCGTCTCTGCCTGCACAGTCGGGACTTTCAGTTGGGACAAGACATTGTGGAAAACATCACGGACAGCATCTACGCAAGTCGCCGGACTCTTTGTCTCGTCAGTCGCAACTACCTCAGTAGCAACTGGTGTTCTTTGGAGATGCAGCTGGCCACCTACCGACTCCAAGTAGAACATAGGGACATTCTGATCCTGGTCTTCCTAGAGGTGATTCCGTCTCGCTTGCTGTCCTCCCATCATAGATTGGCACGGCTGGTTAAAACTAGAACCTATCTAGACTGGCCACAGGACCTGGAGATGCATGAGGCATTCTGGGACAAGTTGTGGTGTAAACTGAGCTCTAATAAAACCAACTAAATTTTATTTCTGTGTATTTAAGAAAAAATGTCTCAGTTAAAATCTCACATTTAAAGATGCATTTAAAATAACTGTTTCCATTTTTGTATTTAACTTCATTTTTAAAACACATATACATGTAATGGCTATTTTGCAATATATTTACTTTTTTTTATAATATGCTTTTTTTTTTTTTCAATTACAATTTCTCAATTTTTTTTTTAATAAACCTGGTGTAACATCAAATATGATTCACTGTGCAAACATGATATTTAGCTTTTGCAGTTAATCACTTCACACCTTTTATAAATGTTTGGTGCACTTTAAGCAAACATAAACTGATGTTTGGAGTAACATAAAACTTCTCTTCTAATCTCAACTACAGACTATTTCTGAATGTGCTGATCAGATCCGTACAGTAGTTACAAGGTATTTTGGGCGATGTGTTTATGCAGAGTTTACAAACTTCCCTTTGACCACAGGTTTATTTTTTCAGATTTTCACATTAAATGCATGAGTTAAATGGGAAAGAACGTGTCATTTGTCAATCCAAATTTAAAAATGTGCAGAAACAAAAAGTCACATATGGCATTTCATTTCATTTATTCATTTCATTCTGATATGGTCAGTTTTTGCGCCCACGTTTTATCCTAAAAACATGCATTCAACCAACATTATGAACCACTTAAAATCCAAATGATGCAAAAATATCATCAATATCATCATTTGGCTTATTTGGTTTCTGCAAGGCAGTCTGTAAGTCCATTTTTTCCTCAGATCCAGGTACCTTTCCTGACACCTCTTCTTTTGGCGATTGTTGCCGTGGCCTACAGGTCGTCTTGTGTTTCAAAGAAACAAGCAAGTCTTTAACTGGTCTAGAACAAATCCTGGAAAATGCAGATCTGCGTCTGGTAAGTCTGTAGCGAGCCATGAAGCTTCCATGGTGCCATCGAGCTCTCCAACGTGCAGTGAAGAAGCTAGAATGTTTTTGTGGCATCAAAGTCTTTTGAAGCATCAATGCCTTTTGAACTTTTAACTTAAACGTCTTCAATCTCTTCTCCACCCTGAATTTAAAAATACATATGATTAGATTTGACATACACAACAGCTTAATTGATGTTTTTATGAATTACATAGAAACACAAATTTCAATTTGAGTATTTGTATGTACCTGACACCTTCAGCTTCCAGACTTTCCATTCTCAAACACTTCAGGTGCAAGAAGGCCAGCTGCTTACGCTTTTGATGAAACTTACAGCTCCGGCACCAGTGCATCATTTCCTTCAGATGGGCAGCCATATTTCTGAAAGAAGACACCTTCCTCAATGACTTCAAAAAGTTCCTCTTTTGTAAGACTGCAGCTTGACTTGAGATGTCCAACTTCACCTGGGGTTCCAGTGCCATCTTTGGGAAGAATGAATCAAAATTAACCAGTGACTGCATTTCTACGATAATGTCAGCATATAATTTTTTTTCTCAAAAATGTATTTGATTTGGAAGCCTATTTGCACCATCTAAGGAGAAAACAAAAACAAAAAAAACACACTTTGGCAAGGCATAATTATGAGATTTAGTATGCCATAATTTCAACATTTTATATCAAAATTTTGACTTTTAAAGTCATAATTATGACTTAAAGCATTATTTTTTTTCTTACATGGTGGAAATGTACACGTGAATAAAGTCGAAATGTTTAAGTCGAGAATAAAGTGGAAGTGTTTTGAGAATAAAGTAAAAATGTTTCGAAAATGAAATCGTAATTGTTTCGAGAATAAAGTCGTAGTGTTTCGAGAATAAAGTTTAAATCGTAGAAATTAAAGTTATAATATTTTGAAAGTATAGGCTATATTGAGCATGAAAATGGCTCAGATTAAGAGCACTGAGAGAAGTTGCCAGGCCACCGGAATTTATTTGAATACTGTTGCATCTGAGCGGCCATCTCATCTTATTCTCATAGTATTTTGACTTTATTCTCAAAATATTTTGACCTTATTCGTGTAGTATTTCGACCTTATTCTCGTAATTTCAACTTTATTCTTGAAATATTGCAACTTTAATCTCATAATCTTAGAATGTATGGGCATCCCAATCCCATTTGCTCCCAATTCCATTTGCATGCACAACAGGCTAGAATAAACTCTCAAAATATGAAAACTGTAATCTCGTAATGCTATAAATTAATTCTCGTAATTTTAACTTTATTCTCTAAACATTTTGACTTCATTCTTGTAGTATTTCGACTTTATTCTTGTAGTATTTTGACCTTATTCTTGTGGTATCTCGACTTTATTTTCGAAACATTTCAACTTTATTCTCGTAAAATTTCGACCTTATTCTCGTGGTATCTCGACATATTACAATTTTAATCTCGTAATCTTAGAATTTCTCCCAATCTGGGCCATTCGCATGCGCAATAGGCTAGAATATACTCTCAAAACATTGTAAATTTAATCTCTTAATTGCTACAATTTTATTCTCCTAATTTTAACTTTATTCTCATTGTATTTTGACTTTATTCTCGAAATATTACAACTTAATCTCATACTCTTAGAATTTTTTTTTTTCTTTTTTTTTTTTATACGTGGCACTAAAATGCAGGCTTCAGTGCTCGGGTGTAAAAATGTGAGTGACAAAAACAGTAATGGTAACATCCAAGGACTAGTCTATGGCATCATACAAATCAAGATCAAATACCTGCTTGGTGGTTTTACAAGACTGTTGAAGAACAACCTTCATGTCCAGTCCACATGATGAGACAACTGGAGAATTACAATGAGTTAATTATGAGATTATATAACATCTATGTATAATGTATGCATATAAAAGCAAAGTAGCATAAACTATACAAAACGTACAATTATACAAAAACAAAATTTAATAAGCCCAAATAACCTGGCCTTCTCTGTAAAACTGCTGCCCCCAGGTCCAGACTAGAACCTTCATCATGAACAGCAACTAATATTGGAACTCTCTCTCTCTCCTTTTCCCCATTATCCTCTTCATGCCCTTTATCCTCAAACAACCTGGAAAGGAGAGAAAAGCTGGACTCCTGTGTCTCTTTTTTGACCCTTAAAGTTTCTTTGGTGCCTTCTTCGGTGCCTTCTTCCAACAGTAGATCTGGGTGTAAGAGGCACAGGAAGTCTTTCAGGTCCCCAGGCAGGGTGAAGTTAGTCAGGTAAGCCATGGGATGGAACTGAGACACCTTCTGGAGGAGTTCAGTGGTTCTTTTGTACATGGGGATGAGGACTCTCAGAATACCTCTAAAGAACACCCTTAAAAAAAAAAAAATATTTAAAAAATCTTTTATCCCATTTTAGAATTATATTTGTTGCACACTGCTGCACACAACTGTGTCTAAAAGCTATCCATAAACCAGACTGCAAATGTTCAATATATAGTTTTTAATTTCATTATAAATACACAATTACGTAATGGTGACTATCCATAGACATCACGTTTTATATACAGCTAGTTATAAATATTATAACCTAATCCTAACAGTGCATTCATTTTAAACAAAATTTTCTGGGTAAAAAGGTCCAATGTCTATTGTCAATAGTGTAAAAATGTAGCCATCTCACACAGAAGCAAATTCAATCAGCTTTCTGCTGGTAAATGCAGAATATTTGAACAATCCAATGAGAAATCTGTGTCGTGAAATCTATTCCCCTAGGCACAAATACTGATCATGTAGATTCCTACACTTAATCGAGCAGTGACATGGTAAATCATACTGGTAGACAAACTCACCAGAGACGACTGAGCATGCTGGTTATCACCATATTCAGCACAACAAACTCTTTCAGCAGCATGTGTTGTCGTGTCAGTCTAATTGAGGGGGGGGAGAAAGGATTATAGCCATGCACAGTTCTTCTATCGTAAGCATTTTTAAACCAAAGTAAATGGTTGTGAATGTGAACATTTAGGATACATGAAAGCCTGGGTGCAGCGCTCCTGCGTTCGGGCTAAAAGACTGGAGGCTCCAAGCAGTTTGAGACAGAGCCACTCCAACATGGGCTGACTGGGAACATCACACTGCCCAACCACTGCTCCAGCAGCCCTACATAGAAAAAAAAAAAAAAAAACATGTGTTCTTAAAACAATAACATGGAGAGAAATGAGAAATAAAAAAAAAGTGTGTCATTTGTTTAACCTACACCTTACCTCTGAAGTTTGTTTGGACACAGTTCCTTCAGATCTTCTATGGCAGCTTGTAACTTCATCTCTTTCAAGCGGTTTATGCATTGCTCAACCTGCAGTGATGCAAATAAGAGCTTATACACAGCAAATAAATTTGGTCTAAATTTGGATTTAAATAAATATGCAATAATATGCATGTATATATGAAATGTAAACTGAAGCATTGGGTTCCCACCTGTTTTATTGCTCGGAATGGCTTGTGCTGTCTAAAGCTGTTGTTCACAACGTGAAGTAGTTTGTACAGAACACGGATTTCTGTCTGTAGAACTTTACTACATAACAGGGTCAACACTTTCTCACAGTCGGTCAGCAGACATTCAATCAAAGTGTCTAGACAGAGAAACATCATTACAACCTACATGTCATTTATTTAATTACACATATTTTCTTAATAAGTCCAGTCGTTTTATACAGTACACTAGATTTACCAAGAACGCAGTACACTACTAACACTAGTGAACAAGTCTTGTATGGGACAACGCGACTATCTTAAGAGTTTAAAAGTTACGAGTTAAATGCTTTATCACTGCCGACAATTTATATCACATGTGCATGTGCGTTTCATATGAATCTAACGGATCCACGTGTTCAGATCAAACACGGGAAAACACGCTATTCTGTGAGTATTTCTTTGTGTGCTCTTTGTGTGTAGTAGGTATATGGGTTGAAATATCAGAACATACCAGTTGAACCAGCAAATGGAATTCTACTCGAAGAAACAGCACTTGGAAACGGAATATTAACTTTATTCCATGGTTCATGCGCCATGTTTACAGCTGACTGCCGGGGAGAGTAAACCAGCCAATCATACGCTTGTTCATATGATTACGTCATAGTTCCTAAAGGTACACACACACCATTTTTTATTTATTTATTTTTGCGCTTTTTCTTCGGTGTTTAAGGATATCTTATTTGTTTTTTATAACTCTCACGAGACATTAAAAGACAAGTATTTTCGGTAACACTTTAGTATAAGGAACAATTCTCACTATTAAGTGCTTATTAAGTGCTTACTAATTCTGATTCTGATTCTATTAGCATGCCTATTCATTACATATTGGCTATTTATTACATTAAAAATGTAAAATGAATTAAAAATATTATTAATACTTATAAAATACATATTCCGCATGACGATATTCTACATCCCTAATCCTACCCAATACCTAAACTTAACAACTACCTTACTAACAATTAATAAGCAGCAAATTAGTAGTTTATTGCGGAAGGGAGTCATAGTTAATGGTTTGTTAATAGCGAGAATTGGACCTTAAAATAAAATGTGACCGTATTTTCTAATAAATCTATTTTCCTAGATATGATATCATTTTTTTTTTTTTTTTGTAAAGACTTGAAATGTTATTTAATTTTTAATAATAGTAGTTTTTATTTAATTTTATATATTACCCCTTTTTTTGTTATTTTCCAGGTTCTTTGTATATTATTTATATATCTATTATTGTTGTTATAGTCTATTTTGAGCTGTAAATGTGTATATTTACCTTGATGTATGTTCAATAATTAAAAAAAAAAAAAAAAGAAAGAAATCTTTAAGAAGGCAGGGCGTAGAGTTCCTCTGCAAAAAAAAAAAATAAATAAATAAATAAATAAAAAAATAAAAAGACAAAACACAACTTACAAAAAAAACATCATTATAGTTTTACATAACAACATAAACTACAATATAGTTTGATGTTTTTTTCCCCCCATATATTTTAACTAGATTTTAACTACAGTACAGCCACTGTATATCAAGCGTAGCTTACAAACAATGGTTTTTCATATAGCTTGCAAACAAATGTTCTCTCAATATGATAAAAAATATGATTGCAATAGTTTAATAAATATCCCAAATAGTACTCAATTCAAATAAAGCTTTGATGATAATAATACAAACTATTTGTGTTAAAAAAAAAAAGCTTTGATTTCTTTATTATTCTTACATAAACAAAAACTGTACAGTACACCGTTAACATAATTATGTACAGAGTGTTAGGGTCAGGCTCAACAGTCCACCATCTTTTTTCATCAAACAGTACTCACCATATTTATCTATTAATAAACATACATTTCATTTGTGTTGTAGTACCCATGCAATAATTTGTGGATTGACTTCCTCCAGTACTGATTCTTCTGTTCTGCCACGTACTGTGAGTCCATGGTTTGCATCCTTGACCCACTGAACAGCAGAAGGACTTTTCATGGCATGCATAATACTTTGTAGAAGATTCTGAAAAGCAAGCAAAGGATAAGCTTTGTACTGCATTAAAGTAATATGAATGTGAACGAACCTGTTAGTTTCGTTGTAAGTAAAACTAAAAATTGCATTTTTATATTAGACCTTTACCAAAAACAATACAAACAAAGAAAAAAGTATTCCTGTAAAAAAAAAACCTTAATTTCTCAAAATATCTTCTTTTGTGTTCCACAGAAGAAAGAAAGTCATACAGGTTTGGAAAGACATGAGTATGAGTAAATGATGACAAAATTGTTTAACTAATGTTTAACTATCCCTTTCAAGGTTCAACAGGAGAAACTAAAGGATGACAGTTACTTAATTTAAAGCCCAAACCAATCAGAAACTTTTCATATGTGTTCACCTGTTCACACATGTTATCTGCAGTGCCAGAAACAAACAGCACAGGAGTTTGGGACAGTGCAAGCAGGTCACGGCTCCGCTCAACACTTGTTTGTGGTTTTCCTGGTAGATTCATTGGGAATGACAAACACAGGACACCTTGGACTGCATCCTTTTGGTTGTCACACATACGTTTACACACAGCAACAGCTGTACGAGCACCCATAGAGCGTCCTGGAAACAGATATACACATATAGAGATAGAAAACTCAAAAAATCATGTTTTTCTTTTGTAAGAAGAATAAAAAAAATGAAAAATTAAAAATACATCTTGGAAAAAGTATTTATTATTATGGACTCAAAAAAGGGTAATAATTATAGAACAACAGAGGAAATCAGATAATTCAGTATTGTTCACTATAAATATTACAAAAAAAAAAAAAAAAAAATAGTACTGGATATTTTTTTTAAAAAAATAATATTTTTAACCAAATATTTTTAAAGATGTGTATCTACAAAAAAAAAAAAAAAAAATGCATCTGCAAATTTTTTAATTCCTCTATCAAAATAGACTACTTTTGCATATTCAAACAAGAAAGAGTGAGATACAGAAAGAAAGAGAGAGAAAGAAAGAGAGAGAGAGAGACAGAGAGACCTACCTCCCAAGAAAAGGCTGTTTGGTGCATATATTTCATGGGTCTTTAAGTAATCCTGGTGGATAGCAAATTGCAAGGATTATGTAATATTTAATACTGAAATATTATTATTATTAATTTATAATAATAATACATTTGATATTTTTATACTTTTGCTTTATTGCAAAGAATATGTATTTAATATTAAATATTATTATTAATTTCTACTACTTCTACTACAAGTAATAATAACACATTTTATAAAATATTTGTATTGTTTTGTTTTATTAAAAAATAAATACATTAATAAAATGCAGTTACAATATAAACATTTTGTGGGCATGACGGTGCTTATACACTACCAGTCAAAAGTTTTTGAACAGTAAGATTTCTAATGTTTTTTTAAAGACATCTCTTCTGCTCACCAAGCCTGCATTTATTTGATGCAAAGTACAGCAAAAACAGTAACATTTTGAAATATTTGTACTATTTAAAATAACTCTTTTCTATTTGAATATATTTTAAAATGTAATTTATTTCTGTGATTTCAAACCTGAATTTTAGCATCATTACTCCGATCACACGATCCTTCAGAAATCATACTAAAATATTCTGATTTGCTGCTCAAAAAACATGTATTATGTTGAAAACAGCTGAGTAGAATTTTTTCAGGGTTCTTTGATGAATGGAAAGTTCAGAAGCACAGCATTTATATGAAATAGAACTCTTTCGTAACATTATAAATGTCTTTCTAATCCCTTTTGATCAATTTAAAGCATCCTTGCTGAATAAAAGTATTCATTTCTGTAATTTCTTTCCCAAAAAAGTTATACTGACTCCAGGTTTTTGAATGTTATAGTGTATAATATTACAAAAGCCTTTTATTTCCGATAAATGCTGATTTTTGGATCTTTCTATTCATCAAAGAATCCTGAAAAAATGTACTCAACTGTTTTAAACATTGATACTACTACTACTACTACTAAAATGTTTCTTGAACAGCAAATCAGCAC
Organism: Cirrhinus mrigala; assembly: GCA_036247105.1. Classification (NCBI taxonomy): domain Eukaryota; kingdom Metazoa; phylum Chordata; class Actinopteri; order Cypriniformes; family Cyprinidae; genus Cirrhinus; species Cirrhinus mrigala. Next base: position 18,413,402 of record CM070015.1, read on the forward strand.
ATTAGAATGATTTTTGAACGATCATGTAACACTGAAGACTGGAGTAAAGATGCTTGAAATTTAGCCTTGATCACAGGAATAAATTACATTTTAAAATATATTCAAATAGAAAACAGTTATTTTAAATAGAAAAAAAAAATATTTCACAATTTTACAGTTTTTGCTGTACATTGGATCAAATGCAGGCTTGGTAAGCAGTAGAGACTCATTTTAAAAAACATTAAAAATCTTACTGTTCAAAAACTTTTGACTGGTAGTGTACCAATGAAAAATAATTGCTTACTATAACAGCGCTATAAGCTCTGGTTCTGTACAGAAAGTTCACCGCCCTGCAGGTGAATCGCAGGCACAGAACGCCTGAACGGGCGAGAGCGTGTGCGAGGCTCTCCAGCTGTTTGATGTGCATGTCTCCCCCCGCGCCGTGCGTCAACACCATGGCTGTGCATCCCGCGTTGACGTCAGCAGGGACCGTAAACACACCGTCCAGTTCTTTCTGCTCGAACGGGATTCTCACATTCTTCTGCGATATTCATATACATAAGTAACTCTCAAAAAGTGTTAAAAACGAAGCTCATTAGACAACGCAACAAAACTGTTTTGTAAACACTCATTTTCCACTCCGCTTACAAACAAAAACAAAAAAATAAAAAATAATAATTTGGATATGTTTCTATAAAGAAAATACCTCTGAAAACTCCATTTTGGGATTAATGGTTGCGTGGTTGAAGCAAGTAGCTCTAAAATACCCGGGTTTCTCACACGTGGACATGTATCGATGTTCACATGAATCACGTTGTTTTCAGCGCCACCTATTGTAAAGGAGTTGCGCCTCAGGTAAGATGAAGTTAAAGTATCCTCATGATGACCTGTTCGAACACTTAACATACTTAAGTTAGAACACTCAAAAGTTACAGAAAAATATATCAAAGCAATTATTTTAAAGACATACAAGTAAAAATATCTATCTGTTGTTTTGAAATAAAACAACAGATAGGAAAGACCAGGGCATGTTGCCACTCAAGTAAATACAGAGAGCAATCAAACATTTCCACTGTTAATTATTCTAATTATTCTGTTATAATTAATTATTAATAAATAACTGAATTATTCTGTTAATTACTCTGGTACAAACTTGGTGAAACGTGTAGCTTTACATTAAGGTTTATAAGCAAGCCCATCTATCAAACTTTCTAAACAAAATATGGTCCTAATATATAATTCATATAAACCAGACCAACGAGAGTGTAGAAATACAAAGATTTAATACAAAAACAGAAACATTCAGTTAAGACATTGCAGTCACAAGACAACTGATACACCAATCTGTAGTGTCTGAAAGATTTTTTTTCCTGCAAATCCATTTAAATTTAATGGCTGCTGTTACATAATATAATAGGTGGTCTCTCACAGCTCATCTCTGACCTATACAAAAACAAAACAAACAATTAGAAATGTTCAATCTGACCCAGAGCAAATGCACTGTGAGCTAAAAGAATTCCCTTAAAACTTTTTATCAGCGTATTCCGGTGATCAATCCCATGTCATAAAAAAGTGTATTGCCCTCATAAACCCAGTGTGTGTGCTTTATGAAATGATAATAAATCCATCAGTTACTTAATTAAATGTATTGGTACAATATTATACAATATGGTGATAAAATGTTTACTGTTGCTTCTTAACAATAAATGATTTATTATGCTGAAAATTCAAAGTTGAACAGTAATTTTAGTATGAACAGTATAAAACCATATAAATGGAAATCTTTCAATGGACAAAAGTGAAAAAAGTGCTTATTTTATTTTAAAGGAATCTAGAAATATTGTACTATTATTATACACTAATGAATCTCTATTATTGTGTAAAATAGGTTAAATTAATACAAACAAATATACACATTTTAGTGATTTCATTCAATACCAAGAACACAGACCTTTTTTCTTGCACAATAACAAGGGAAAAGTTCATCCTTTGGCTGTTCCACCAGCTCCATACCATCTCGAACCTTGGGCTCAGTGACCTGCAGTTCAGCGTACTTCTAAAAACAAAAACACAGAGCTGGATGAGTGAAGAAATTTTATTTAGCACACAGAATTTTACTAGCAAAACTAAACAAAGATATTACAATGTTCAGCTACATAATTTCGCCATTGGTAATCTTTCCATCCATTCACACACCCTTTTATTTTCCTTTTCCTGGTGAAGCACTTTTATTTAGAATGTTTTATTAACTGCAACATCATCACACTAAACAAGCATTTTTATCAGCAGTACAAATCACATAAAATTCAAGTAGCCGCTGTGGTTTTGACCTCCAACACTTCCACACCTCAAATGCACATATGTTTATTGCTAAGAAGTGCTTTGAGGCCTTGCTTCGTGTTTAAAGATTAATGTTTCCAGCTGAAAGTTATGGAAGACCATAAAGTGCTGAAGTTCATGAACTCAGGGGTACTTGTGCTCAGTGACTACTGTGAGCGCACAAGTAAGTTAGGAACATCTAAAAGTAAAGTTGATGAAAATTAATGAAAATATATATATATATATATATGAAGAGTTCAAATGCAAAACCAGCTAAAAGTCATCTCAGTCAAAAATGACATAATGATACTAAGTGAATGCTCCTGACACATACTATATGTCCATCAAATACTTTTACTTCAAACTCACTAAATTCCAGCCTCAGCCCAATCAGAATTACCGGTACTTACATAGAAACCTATACAAAGTAGCCAGAAAAAATGCTAATTTTAAAGAAATACGTCAGATGGATTTAAAGGCTTTTGCATCTAAACTCTTCCTATATATATATATATATATATATATATATATATATATATATATATATATATATATATATATATATATATATATATATATAATTTTATTTTTTTATTTTTTTATTTTTTTTGTAATTCATCTGTGAGCATTACAAACTGGTGACATTTATAGAAGTTAGATGGATTGAATGTATACAGTTTTCATTTGATACTGTATGTCTGACCTCTTATATAGAAAAAAATATATACTACTCAAACTAAATAGTATATTCTGTTTTAAAATGTTAATAAAGCCATGACACATGACAAAATAAACCTTTTTTTTTTTTTTAAGATTTCATTGCTAATTTTGAGGATGTTTATATATTTAAACAAAAAATAAACAAAACAAAATAAACAAAACAAAATTACTGATTTAGAATAAGACTTTATTTTCTGTACTTAACCCTAACAATAAAAATGTTAAATAATATGTAAATACCATACTAGACCCAGAGTCTTACAGAAACACACTCACGTGTTTTTATATTATATGATAAAATGACATTATATGATAAAAGAAAGTGCTTCTAGTCACATTACCATCTTATCAACACAGTAAAATGACCACTGAAAGTGTGTGTCTTGCAAACGTCAAGGTGTGCACTATTTAACCTTTGTCTTCGTTAAATAGTCCTTGAGAACAACACATAAAACTTGGATGGAGATGGAAGATCAAGACAAGATAAGATGTACACTGATAAGTTTATGAAATCAAAAAATAGAAACAAATAGAAAATTAGAAAGAGCTGTTTAAAAAAAAAAAAAAAGGTGTTACAAGCAAAAAACAAGCAACCTTTAGAAAAAGAGTCTGCAAAACAGTAACCAGTAATCAGACTACTTGCTGTAGTCACTGCCACAACAGACACATCAGAGCACTGAACTGAAAAAAGAAAAAAACAAATTACCTGAAAGAGTTTGAAATAGTAACAGAGTACACAGTCACCCATCAGATGAGTTCGTGCAAACTGTTGACCTGCCAGGGCAATTCTCTTTGCCTGTAAGATGAAAAAAATCAGAAAGGTAGGATGATTGTTTGTGCAGTTAACTGCTATATACACATTTTAAATGATGCAATCTGCACAACTACTGCAAACTTGTCCACCTGCATCTCACACTACCATCACAAGATTGCATGTAAACCTTCTGCTTTGAAAATAAAGAATAATAGCTTCAGCATCTTCAATTCATGCAGATGCACACAGTTCAAAAACAAAGAATCAAGCATTTTGTATTTTTTTTTTTGTATTTTATTAATAGATTTTAAAAGAATCTAAGTTACACAATTCAGTTCTCCTAGGATTCTGATCAAACTCAATCCATCCCCACGATTTGAGCTTACAACTGCGCGTCTGCCAAAATATGTAAATGTAATGTGAGAGTGTAAAACAGTCTCAGAAACATTATCGTAATGTACAATGTTTCTTGAAAAAATAAGGATAAATGTCTTTTTAGAATTTTTTGAACAGTGAGATTTTTAATGTTTTTTCTGTTCAGCAAGCCCGCATTTATTTGATACACAGTACAGCAAAAACAGTAACATTTTGAAATATTTGTATTACTTAAAAAAAACTGCTATTTGAATATATTTTAGAATGTAATTTATTCCTGTGATTTCAAAGCTGAATTTTTAGAATCATTACTCTAGTCACATGATCCTTTGAATATTCTGACTTGCTGCTCAAAAACATTTATTATTATAATTATGTCAAAAACAGCTGAGTAGATTTTTTTCAGGTTTCTTTGATGAATAAAAAGTTCAGAAGAACACCATTTATCCGAAATAGAAATCTTTTGTAACATTATAAATGTTTTTATCATCACTTTTGATCAATTTAACACATCCTTGCTAAATAAATGTATTCATTTCTATCATTTCTTTCCCCAAAATATAAATAAATAAATAAATACATACATACATACATACATACAGAAAGAAAGAAAGAAAAATTATACTCACTCCAAACTTTTGAATGGTATCATGTATGTTGTTACAAAAGATTTTTTATTTCAGATTCATCAAAGAATCCTGAAAAAAAATTACTCAACTGTTTTAAATATTGATAATAATAATAATAATAATAATAATAATAATAATAATAATGTTTCTTGAACAGCAAATCAGCATATTAGAATGATTTCTGAAGGATCACGTGATACTGAAGAGTGAAACGATGCTGAAAATTCAGCATTGTTTACAGGAAAAAAAATTACATTTTAAAATATATTTAAATAAAAGCAGTTATTTCAAACAGTAAAAATATTTCACAATGTTACTGTTTTTGCTGTATTTTTGGATCAAATAAATGCAGGCTTGGTGAGCCAAAGAGAATTCTTAAAAAAAAAAAAAAAAAAAATCATTAAAAACCTTACTGGCAGTGTCAAAAGTTCATAAAATATAATTTCTCAAATTATCAGAGAACACTTGATTATTGCCAACTATGGATATGGATTTATGGATTTATCAAACTATTAATTGAACAATTTATTGGTGTCTTTTCATATTGTTTCTGCTGTTTTATTTAAGCAATATAACACTCAAGGCCTGATAAACACTCAAAATTGATAAAAAGCCTGTGTTCCCAAACATTTTAATATGCAATATTTTGTGTTCATATGAGAACTAGAGATGTGTTTTTGAATGAGGATGATATACCTCTTCATCATGGTCTCTCGCCCACTGGATCTTCTCCAGTAGGTCACTGAGGTCAGCTTTGAAGGGGATGTAGTGCACCCATGGCTGGAGCTGCTTGTAAAAGTGCTCATAATAGATGGAGTCATGTTTGAACACCACACTGTCTCCTGCAAGCAGATAAGGCAGTCTGTACGCTGCTACCGTCCCGTCAACATTTATCTGGTACTTATACTGTTAAAAGAGAAACATACAAGTCACCTCAGGTTAAAATAAGAACATAAAATATATATATATATATAAATTAATTAATTAGAGGATCTAAGCTGTGTGTACTGCAGTACTGTGAAATCCATTCACCTTGAAAAAGTCAAAAAAGGACACATGTTTGACGAGGGGCCCGTAAAGGCTCTCATCATGCTTGAAAAAGAAGAAGTTGGTTAAGGCAGCATCAAGCATGTCAGGGTTCGCTCGTGCCAGTTTAACCAGCTCAAGACGCTCTTTCCTGCTGTCTCGACCTCTCCAGAAAGCTTTGCTGATCTTCTGTTCCCACGCTGGACTTGTGTGTCCCTGAACGGACATCATGTCCAAACTCACTCTATCACAGAAGAAGTTATAAAAGGACAAAAATACATTTTAATCAGTCAGAAGAAGAAAATGATATGTAGTCTTTTTTTTTCTTGTTATGGATTTAAAAAAAAAAAGATTCATAATTTTAAATACAAATCACAAAACATTTAATGCGCTTTTCAATCAGATTTCTGCCAAATAATTATATAAATGTTAGCCTAGATATTGCATCTTGTTTTGATGGACAGACATTTTAACCGTTATCACAATTATATCATATAAAAAAAGTCATATTCACAATCACATTCATAATTCATAATCACAGACCACTAACTCTGAGACCACTTAGCCATATAGCGTTTGTCGCATTTTTCCATTGTTCGCAGTTTTCCCAAAACTCTTTGTCTGGCATTTTACTACAATAAACAATAATTACAGAGTTCCTTAAAAATCAATAAAAAGATTTATGTTCTTCAATAAAAAGTTGTATATGTTAATTGCATCTCCATGAGTCACAAGAGTTTGTTACCTGCCCATAGTCTCCAATACAGATTCAGTCAGGTCATAAGTCGGCATGACAATGTCTTGTGTATCATTTGAACCACACCATGAAAAGATCGGACTGGGCTTATCAGACGCCCGTTTCTTTTCCAGGGGCCAGTCCCCCAAATTAACAAAAAACTCAATGTCTGGAAGCTTGACCTGGTCACACAACAATATAAGTAAACTGTTAATTTTTCAGTTATAAATTTATACTAGCCATTCAACATGAAACAAAACACATAACACATCATTCAAAATACAGTGCAAAAGTTTGGGGTTAGTAAGTCTTTTTAATGGATTTGAAAATTATGCTAATGTATTTCTCTTATGCTCACATAGGCTGCATTTACTGGATCAGAAATACATTAAAACAGTAATACTGTGAAATAATATTACAATTTAAAATAACTGTTTTCTATTTTAATATATTTTAAAATATCATTTATTCCTGTGATGACAAAGCTGAATTTTCAGCTCCAGTCTTCAGTGATCCTTCAGCAATCATTCTAATTACAGATTTGGTGCTCAAGAAACATTTCTTATTTATATAAATAAAAAAGTTGAAATAAATTGTGCTGCTTAAAATGTTTGTGGGAACTGTGATACTTTTTTTCAGGACTCCTAGGTGAAAGAAAGTTTAAAAGAGCAAAATCTATTTGAAATAGAAATTTTTGTAGCACTATTAATGTCTTTACTGACATTTTTAAACAACTGAATGTGTCCTTAATGAATACAAGTAATTATTTCTTATTAAAAAAATAAATAAATAAAAAAAATAACAATTGCTAACTCTAAAACTTTGAATGGTAGTGCATGAAAATATAATTACTGAATACTATATAATTTGCAATACTTACCCCCAAAAAACTATTTAAAGTACTTTGGGAGAATGCCACAAACCTATCAACAATACTATTTTAAGGACTGACTTAACACTGTAACACAAGTTAAATTCTTCGTTTTTGACGTACATGGTTTCAACCATTCTATGTTAGAGTGCCATCTAATGGTTACAAAGGTAAATGACAGCACATACTTGAGATGTTTATTAACAACATTATTATCACTTAACATAACCTATGTGCACAAAAACGCTCAAAAACATTTGTATATTGGGCTAATGCTCACTTTACGTGTGAGGGACAGAAGGAAGGCATCCATGAAGATCCTGAATCCAACATGTTCCCCATGTGTTTTTATATAAACCTACAGTAACAATACAAAAGCACATGACATTGAGGCATATTTCAATATCGAATTGTTTCTCTATGTAAAAAGAAAAGAGAGACCACTACAGTGACATTCATATACACAAAACTTCCACACAATCAATGGTCCACCAATCATTTTAAACAGGTGTCAAATTACTACTCAATTCTTTTTGTGCAAAACCTTGGAAAAAATGGTGTAGTTTATATTTAAAACAGTCCAGAGGTATTTAAGTGAGGTTTGTGTATGTGTGTGTACCTGGTTGTTTTTAATGGTGTAGTGACACAGGCTATGTCTCTTCCCAAAGCGCTTAAGGATCTCATGTGCATTATGGTCTGGATCCACACTGGGAAAGACTGATAAATCACTCTCTATCTGAGAGAAAGAGTCGGGGCAGTGCATGTTCTTTTCCCATACTGCACCACTGGGCTCTGGGCAGTCACATGATTCGTGATACACTGCACCTGGACAGTGAGAAACAGGTTAGTATCAACTTCCAGACATTGTTCATCTCTATATGATGAAAGTGGACTTGATTCTTCTCACCTTTGAGCACATATGGTGACTTTCCCACCGGCTTGTCTTTCAAGAGAATCTGAATGTGCAGATCCGTGTAACTGGCATACATGCGGTACCGAACCAGAAAGGATCCGTCATTCCGGTCTAAAATCTGGACCCAGATTCTGGCATACGGGTCTGTTGGAGATGTAATCTTCACTTCAAATGTCTTCTCTCCAGGAGAAGTTGTGAAACTGAAGATGAGGAAATCACAATAACAAGTGCATTCTTCTTTTAGCCATAATAGAGGTAAACTAATGCCTTAACGTGGACACATGAAATATGAACCTAAAGATCGGATGTATAAGCAAGATGCTTCTACCACCCTGGGCGAAACTCAAACAAAGACCTGTCCTGGGAATTTACCAGCCATTTGTTGTTAAAAATAGTTTCATTTATCACAGAACACAGTGTCTGTCAGGAGTCAAACATGCAGTCATAAAAGGCTGACACGATATGACTAATTACTGCTAATTTGTTCTTTAGCAGATTCATTCAAACACTTACAACACAATTGCCTTGGATTAAATAAAATCTCTTCAGTGGTTCTTTGCATCACTTTAAGGATCAGCAGGGAAGTCTTTTTTTTAATGCTGCTATTTTAACTACTTAAAAAGTTGTTGATGTTGCATTATAGGTTATTTAGAACAGGATATTGGTCTCTGGGTCCTTTAAGCATCAATATAGTTTACTAAAGAAAAAAATTAAATGATCTTGGTGAAACCATTGAGGTTTTACTGTGTTTATCATTTTTGGTTCTAGCTTAATCTTTCTTTAAGACAAGACACCACGGGTAAAACCACTGTTTGTCTCATGCACTGGTCAACTTAGAGTTATTTTGCTTCCATACCATTTTTTTCTTTCTGACTACAGGAAAGAAAACATCCCATTTATTTTATTACATCTTTCTGTGTTCAATTACAGTGCATATCTTTAAATCATATTTTCTAAAAATTAGTTTCACAGAACTTTAGTTTAATTTCTATCTATATTCTTTAGGTATTTAAAGAGGGAGTTGTTCATTTATCATTTGCCTAATTAATATAACATTTTATAGCACAAACCAACTTTTTTTTCCCCTGGCTGTTGACAGTATTTTTGATTTATGACATGATAAAACTGTTATATTTTAACAAAATGAAACTAAATCTTGAACCGTGCTTAATCCAGTGTTCAAAATTCTGTTCTGGAAATTTATGTAAAGGGATATTTAATGAATATTTAATTAGATAATGTATCATTTGCATATTTAAGCATAACATTTCAGAAAACTAATGTACTATGATTTATCAACTAGGGAAGTATGGTGATATCTCATAGTTAAAATTGTACCATTTTCACATGTGGTGTGTCTTAATCCAGGGTTTAAACCTACAACCTATATTTTGCAGCCAGATGTTTAACCACTAAGCCATGGTGCCCCATTCTGGTCTTCCAGCAGAACTCACTCACTTTCTTCCGGTGGAGTCCACTGTTTGTATGAAGAAGAACCGAGCAGGAAGGACAATGTTTGTTTCCAATCCAGGACCCCAGATCAAAGTTTTGCTCGCGCTGGGCGCTGCCGCTGCCTTTGATCTCCTCGTCATGAAAATGATGCAAGGCATCAAGAGCAGCAAAAGTTTTCTCAACATGTTTATAGAGGATGAGGACACTTTCAGTAGTGGACGTGTTCATTTATCACTTCCTCGGAATGACAAAGCTCTTAAGAGCTCTTAAAACAACATTGCTTAAAAACACTAATGATACATTTCACCACATACTCACATTCACCAGCGGTTCGGTGTGCAAACCAACCCTGAGACCCTCGTGAGAAAATCTCTGCAACTGACCCAAGGCGCTCATGTGATTGGTCGTTCGCACCTTGTGTGCGTCAATGACGCAACGTCCTGGAAGCTGATTGGCTCTGTTATAGGAAGAGGAAAGACGCTTGCGAATGCTGCTTGTAGTCGGCGCTGCTTCAGTGCATTCATTGTACATAGGGGATCCGTTAATCACAATGAGCTTATAATTTGTCCACAATATGACCAGGGTATTGTTAGTGCTATTAAACTGTGGTAAATTAGCAGTAACCACCACGCTCATTAAAAAAAATATTGAAGAGATTCCAATAACAACAAAGGTAGTGACAATGGTAATGGGAATAATTGCCCATTTGTGAGTATTTATTGCAGTAAGATTGTGTATGTATACAAATTGTATAATATCGAAGGTACACATTTCTAGTAATTGTGCAGTTTATTCTCATATTGTATTTTCAGAAAGTTTTAAAATATTTGTCCTCTTCCCCAATTTGTCACTACCAAAACACAGTAATATATAATTTAATAAGAAGGGTTATATTGACCTATTGAGATTTTGCTTGCTTACATCTTCCTTGTAAATATATTTATTACTATTTTATGAAAACATTTTCAGAGGTAAATCAATAACAATTACAATTTTAACAATTTCAAGTGTGATTTATGAGATTTGTTGTATATTTTGAATCCACTTTTTCATTGTAAAAGGCAAAAACACTATCATAACATCTTAGTTTATAATTGAGTATACTTTATTTTAAAACAGTACGGTCACTATTGAAAATGTTATAGCACATTTTCAGTAGTGACCGTAATGTTTTGGTAGTGACTATATCACATTAACCCACATATTAAAACATACTAAAATGTGCATATCTGTACTAAAATTTAGTTTATTTCCCCCCAAATAAAGGATTATGTGTTCCCTTTTGTCACTACTGAAACAATGACATGTTTTGGTCGTGACTGTAACGGTAGTGACAATTTTATGGGATAACACCCCCAAAAAACAAAGATGTCACTACCGAAACTTCACCAAATGTTTCGGTGGTGACTGTTTTGGTAGTGACAATTTTAGATATTTGTGAACCTAGCTCAAAGATGCTGATCAGCACATGGTTGGCTTGCACAGTTCTGAACAGTTGTACACATTTAAAAACTAAATGTTATGGAATAATGTATATATATAATCATAAGTTGAAATTTAGGTGTTAGGGGTCAAATTGCAAGCACCCAATAAATGATGATTTTATATATATTCAGCTTAATGATATTTTAAATATTATTGTGGGTTTCAATAGATAATAAAATGATCTTAGTAAACATAAAAAATTTGAATACTTTTAAATTGTTTTTGTTGTGGGACAGCAGTTTGGACCAACTCTATAGAATGGCCCATATATAAAACAGCTAAGCAGTCTTCTTTGATCCACATAGGAATATATATTTAGTTATTTTGTGTTCTCGGCACTGTAGGTTTGATCTTCGTTGACATCTAACAAGCCCATCATATTACAGAAACAAACCAGGCTTATGATGTGTACATCAATAAATGTTTATTTCAATTTGATTTGCATCAACATATTTTTCCATTTTATTTTCAATAACCTCTATAACACTACTAGAATATCGATAAGAACGAAAGGTGGCATTATCCATTTAAACAAGACCGACGTTGCTGCCTTCTCTGAAGGTATCAGAGGACCAGGTGTTGGGGTGGAGGAAACTACAGTTAGACCTACAGAATTTCAGTCAGAATATCAGACACGGTACCATCTTTAAACAGGTACGACATTCACAGAGGAATATCCAAATCACATAATTTAGTTCAATGACCATGTCGCTCTCCTCCAGGTTGAACTGTACATTTTCATATAAAAACTGAGAACATACAAACGAAACACCCTGTCTGTGAGAGTCAGTTTTTACGTATTTTGACACTGAAGAGGAATTATTGGAGAATCTGTTGAAACAAATATAATGGTGAACATGAACTAAAACCCACAGGTTTTTTCAGCAGAGACCATCTTTACATGGTTTTGGCATCTTAGAATCTCGAGTGTCTTCTTGAGTCCAAATCTCCACACATGCAATGTCTTCCTTCGTTAATCATGAGCTATTATTTCAACGTAAAAGCATAAGGAAAAAAGTAATATTGCGTAAGAGCCCAAGTTCGACTAATGGTTGATGACGTGTATTCTCATGAGCCTTGAGTTCGTATTTCAATGCACAACATTTACGTTACTGAGTAGCAGCTTGTATATACAAAGCCAAATGGGCAGAGGCATGGACTACGGAAGATATGCTGAGATTGTTACAATAAAGCACTAGAAGGTCAGAGGTCATCAAAGGACAAATCATAGAAACACAACATGAGTCTCAAATACGATTCTGGAAGATTTAGCTTACACGTAACACTAATTCACGGGCGACTCGCTCGATTTGATCTTTCCAGACACATATTCAAAAAACATGAATATTCATCAGTAGATCGCCCACTGATCGGTCTAAACACCATTTCCACAGTCAATTGACAACCAGAAGACACAAGCGAACAATCGTCTGACACTACAGTAGTAAGGTAGAAAACATCATTTTGACGTTATATTAAAGGGAAAAAAAAAGAAGAAGAAACAAACGAAAGTTGTCCCTTGTACTGGAATGTGAAGGAAATCTCTCCATGATGCATTCAAACTTTGGCAGAGAAAACGAAGGTCACTCACTTGTCTTCCTCAGCGAGGTACAAAACAACGCACGATCTTTGTTACACGTGCCCCGAGACAACCGAAGAGACTAGAAACGAAATAACAGGCCAGCTGAAATTGATCATTTAAAGGAAAACGAACGTCCTGACGAAACAAACCAAACTGTATTTGTACTTCCACAGACACGCATGAAGAGCCAACCCTTCTGTCTGAGTTCGGCTGGCTTGTCTTATCTACAAGTAAGAGCCCAGAATATCAACCACAGACGAGTTAATTCATCGCTAGTTTACAGTTAAAGATACTTCACCCATCTAGAATATGGCACGTTAAGTATTACATAAGAGAAACACGCTCGAAAAGGACCTCACAGACACACACTCGTCACACACTGCGCCAAATACATTTTACTACTCACGCTTCTAAAACCATGTCACGTCATACGTCTCTAGGAGAGGGTGAAGTACCTTTTGAAGACGGATTAAAAAGTTGTGTGTGGTGCTTTTGTGAGCTAGCAGCAAAAAAACGGTAAAAGTTTGCGTCGTTTGTGACTGGGGCCGACTGAGTCGGTCTGATTTGCAGTACGAGGGTGGATAAATTGCTGTCAAGTATGACGAGACAGAGTGGTAAATATTCTGAAAATATACATCGCTGAAAAGAACAGTATGGCGTCATCAAAAAAACAAACAAAATATTTTGGCCTTATAGCAATGCAGGTATACATTTTTTTGTTTATATATATATTTGTTTGCTATTTCAAAAAATATAAAGTTTTTCGTCATAGTTTCTATTATTGGCTTAGGTTATTAAATAAAAGTTTGTTAATCTTTTATTTCCCTTTTGTTTTAAAGTAACATGCTGCTTTTTAATATGGCAGTTTTACGTTTTTATAGGTCATCCATTTTGTTTCATGCACTCTTGTTGATTTCGTAACTTTCCGAGTATCTACACGGCGTGAGCCAATTCGATTCTTGTGAGGAGACCCCGATCAACCCCTGTACATAAATGAAGATGTCGTCTGATTTACAACATGGGTATGGAACCCCTTTTACTCTTAAATGCTAATGGTACACGTCCATTGTATCGTAAACTGGTCTTTGCCTTTTTAACCAATCAGAGTAAGACAATCCTGTACACAGACAGAAGAGAAGCTGAACAGCCCTTAAGTCCCTCTTGGTCCATCCGTCTCGCTCGCTCTCCCTCTTTTAAAGAGTGAAAGTCCAAGTACCAGAGTAGCACCCTCTTGTGGCACGAGCGTGAAACGCGCCTTCCTCGAGGATCCTCTAAAACTGATACCACTTCTTGTCTTTGCATTTCAGCATCAGCTGTGGAGGGCGAAAATGAAAACAAAGAGATTAAACGAGCACAATTTATTACATTTTTGTTTTCTCATTCTCTCGCTCTCCTACATACCTCGTGCGCGTGTTTAGAGAAGGTTTCGGCACTGGTCATCATCAGAGCGGTCCTCTCCTCCAGCTCCCCCAACCTTTGTCCTCTCTCGTCCAGGGCAATGCGAGCTCGGGCCAGTTCTCCCACCGCCCCGCCTGCTGCCGCCTTCATGCCCTCCATTCCGCCCTGTCCTGGGATGTGCTGTGCCAGGCTACGGGACGCCTTACCTGCCGCTGCCTCACCAACTACAGAGCAGGAGAGATAAATGGAAAAAAAGGCAGGGTTGTTATTGTTAACTAAAACCAAAATTAAAGGAAACTTATTTACTAACTAATTAAAATAAAATCTAGAAATATAAAAATAAGAGCTATTTAATTCAAAATAGTAATAAATACTATCATAGTATATATGTAATTCTAAAACAAGGGAAAGTGGGAAAAGAGAATAAAAGAGAGAAATATTTCAGATTTACATATTAAAACTGATTAAAAGACTATTCAAAATAAAACTGGTCATTTTTTATGTCAATCAGACAGTCTCCTCTTGTCTTAGTGGGGAAGTTCTGAACTGTGATGTTGAACCATATATCAGGTGAAAAGTCTGGATCTGTGAAAATATGATTACACACACAAACACACAGAGGAGTGATAAATAACTACACTCACACAGCTCCTCTCGGTCGAAGGTTTGGGCGTTGCCGCCAAAAAAGCCCTTGAGAAAGCCACGGTTCTGAGCCTCAGGAGTCTCGATGGGTGTAAAGAGCTCCCCTAACATCTCCTGCAATTGATAAAGAATCTAAGTGTTAAATAAAAATCGTATTAAATGCTGTAATGAAAGAGATTGCAGGGCAGTCAGTTCAAAACTCCACCAGCAGATGTCAGTATAGTTACACATTTCACAATGTAATGTAACATGAAAAGTTCTGCCAAGATAAAACCTTGACACTCCCCGTCAAAAGTTTTTAAACAGTACGATTTTTTATGTTTTTTAAATAAATCTCTTCTGCTCGCCAAGCCCCCATTTATTTGATTCGGAGTGCAGCAAAAACAGTAACATTTTGAAATATTTTTACTATTTACAATAACTGTTTTCTATTTGAATACATTTTAAAATTGAATTTATTCCTGTGATCAAAGCTAAATTTTTAGCATCATTACTCCAGTCTTCAATGTTACATGATCCTCCAGAAATCATGCTAATATTCTGATTTGCTGTTCAAGAAAGATTTATTATTATTATTATTATTATTATTATTATTATCATTATTACGATTATTATTATTATTATTATTATTATTAATATTTGATTCTTCAGTTCAGGATTCTTTGATGAATGAAAGATCCAAAGATCAGCATTTATCTGAAATAAAAAGTTTTTGTAACATTATACACTATGCCATTAAAAAGCTTGGAATTATTATTATTATTTTTTTTTTTTTAAATACTAAATTTAAAAAATTAGTATTATTATTTATCAAGCATGCTTTAAAATGACCAAAAGTGATGATGAAGACATTTATAATGTTACAAAAGATTTCTATTTCAGAAAATTGTTCTTAAAAAAGATAAAAAGATCTTCTGAACTTTCTATTCATCAAAGAAACCTGAAAAATTCCACTCAGCTGTTTTCAACATAATAATAATCATCATAAAAAATGTTTTTGGGCAGCAAATCAGAATATTAGAATGATTTCTGAAGGATCATGTGACTGGAGTAATGATGCTAAAAATTCAGCTTTGAAATCACAGGAATAAATAACATGTTAAAATATATTTAAATAGAAAATAGTTATTTTACAGAGTAAACACATTTAAAAATTGTTTTTCTGTACTTTGGATAAAATAAATGCAGGCTTGGTGAACAGAAGAGACTTATTAAAAAAAACAAAACATTACTGTTCAAAAACTTTTGACTGGTAGTGTACACTGTAAAAAACTATTTGTTGAGTCAATTTAAGTTCACTCAACTCAAAAAAGTTTAGTCAACTTGAAATGTTAAGTTATACTAAGTGACAAATTTGATATTTTAAGGCAGCTGGGTAACAAGCCCAGCTTTTAAGTTTAACAAACCAAATTTTTTGTTTAGTCAACTCAAATATCTAAACTGTCACTTAGTACAACTTAACATTTATAGTTGACTAAACTTATTTGAGTTGACTGAACTTAAAATTTTAAGTTATAAAGAAATTAACTATGTCTGCCATGAAATAGTATGCGTACTGTGCAGTATGTATTAAATATGGCCTACTTTAAAAATAGTATGTGAAACAGTATGAACTTTGCGGTAATATTAGCTGTGTGTGAGAGACAACAAATAGCCTTTAGTCAGTTTTGGGGACAAAAGTACAAAAGTTTTTTTCCCCCCATTTTAATTTAATTTAATAATAATGTTTAAAAATAATATATAATATAATAATATTTTAAAATAATATTTAATAAAATAATGTGGTAGGAATTTGTCAAACAGGCAATAAATTATTAAGTCAGTAACGTTGCACTGTGGGATACATACTCTAACATTAAAATGTGGAGAATTTTTCTTTTTCTTTTTTTTTTTAAGAAAGAAATTATTTAATACTTTTATTTATCCACATATTAAAACGATCAAACGTGAAAGTAAAAAATATATATAATGTTACATTATACAAAACATTCTATTTCACATAAATGCTGCTGTTTTGAACTTTATATTTATCAAAGTATCCTGAAAAAAATCAGAATTAAATATTATATATATTAAATATATAAATTTAAATATTTTTCTACACAAATATAAAGCAGCAACTGTTTTCAACTTTGATGATAATGAGAAATATTTTTGAGCATCAAATTACCAAATTAGAATGATTTCTAAAGGATCACATGACACTGAAGACTGGAGTAATGGCTGCTAAAAAGTCACCTTTGCCATCACATAAATAAATTACATTCTAAAATATATTAAAAAGTTAAAAATTACAATAATATATCACAATTTTACAGATTTTACTGTAGTTTTAATGTAATAAATGCAGCCTAGGAAAGCACAGATGACTTTTTTCCAAAGCAAAAAAAAAAAAAAATCCTACAGACCTCAAACTTTCGAACAGTGTTTCAGTTCAAATGCTTATGAAAAAATTAGCATACTGTGCACATGGTACATACTGCATACCGCAAAAATAGAATGAATATGTATGGCATAATGCTATTTCCATCCTAACCAGACAGAGAGGGAACGACAGAGGGAGGGAAAGGACAGAATGACAACCTGTGTGGCAGAAATTACAGCCGAGATGCAGCAGGGCTCAGCTCAGCAGAGCTCAAAGCATCCATGACAAGCATGACATTTCACTTCAATAACCACCATCAGCATGCACGCACACACTCCACACACACAACTGTCCTCCTGAACACACACACACACACACACAACGGCACAGCCACCTGTAGGTTGTCACACATCTCCTGGCTGTAAGTGATTCTCTGTATCTCTGTGGGGGAGCACAGATACAGCGCCTGCCCTCCGTTGGTGAAGCAGAATGTTCTAGCAATGCGCATGTCCGTTAGCGGCAGGTAGCTGACATCTAGCAGAGGCCGTAAACTGGGAAGGCTGTAAAACATACACACATATAAGATAACAGGCTTAGCGACTACATTCCAATATCCTCTGTATCGGAAATGACAGTGAAAACATTCTAATTTATAGTGAAGAATGAAGAAATTCACGCCTAAAATATGATACCGTGCTGAAAGCAGGATTTAGTACGAAGCCAACAAAAGCACAGCGCAGCTCTTCTGACTAGAGGTTTAGAGTTTATTGAAAAATTGAACTAGTTTCTGTAATCTGGATTAAGCTAAGAATCGATACCAAAAAGGTTCTGAGCTGGTATTAAGGGAATGTTCCAGGCTAAATATAGGTTAATCTCTATCGACAGGACCTGTCAAATTTTGTCGATTATCACAGATACCTCAGTTTACTTATCAAGCAAATGTGTTTACAGTAATGCATTTACAATAGACGTCCAACGTGTTCTGTGGGGTTTAAAAGCTGATAGTTCTTGCTAATGCACTTATATTATTCTGTACAGATCGCTAGATCAAACAGACCCTGTAATTAGAATAATTAGTATTATAATAATTTTTTTTAAATTCTAAGTCCGTGGTTTTCCCGCAGAATTGGCTACTTTAACACTGTTGCCCAGGGTTGTTTTTTATGTCCGCGGGTTGAAGCGACCCCAAAACTGTGATATTTATCCTTTGGAATGTGAATTTTACAAGGGGAGCCCTGCCAAAAAACATGTATTTTACCCCACCAAATGCAATTATTATGGGACCCCCGTCGAAACGCGATTTTGGGGTAGTTTTGAGTAGCAATTGGGCGGGTTTTGTTGTGAAAACCTGGCAATCCTGATCAATAGAGTTCTATTCAGTTAATAATTCTGTTAATTACCACAGACAGACATTTTTACCTGTCTCTCAGTTTGTAAAAGCATTACTACTACTACTACTTATACTACTACTAGTAATATAAAAATTGGGCTACTTTAACACTGTTGCTGCGGGTTGTTTTTCATGTCCGCAGGTTGAAGCGACCCCAATAAGTGATATTTATCCTCTGGAATGTGAACCCTGCCAAAAAAACATGTATTTTACCTCGCCAAACGTAATTTTTAACGGGAACCCCCATTCGAAACGCGATTGGGCTAGTTTTTAGTAGCAATTGGGTGGCTTTTGTTGTGAAAACCTGGCAACCCTGATCAATAGAGTTCTACTCAGTTAATAATTCTGTTAATTACCACAGACAGACATTATTACCTGTCCCTCAGTTTGTAAAAGCAATACTACTACTAGTACTACTACTACTACTACTAGTAGTAATATAAAAACTGGACTACTTTATCACATTTGCTGCGGGTTGTTTTTCATGTCCGCGGGTTGAGGTGACCCCAAAAAGTGACATTTATCCCCTGGAATGTGAACACCGCCAAAAAAATGTGTATTTTACCTTGCCAAATGGGATTTTTATGGGGGACCCCCATTCGAAATGCAATTGGGCTAGTTTTGGGATAGTTTTTAGTAGCAATTGGGCGGGTTTTGTTGTGAAAACCTGGCAACCCTGATCAATAGAGTTCTATTCAGTTGATAATTCTCTTAATTACCACAGACAGACATTTCTACCTGTCCCTCAGTTTGTAAAAGCAATACTACTACTATTGTCCAAATTGCAATTTCAATGCAGCTTCAAAGGGCTTCTTTTTTTTTTTTTTTTTTTTTAAATAAAAATTTCTATACTTTTTAACCATAAATGCTTGTCTTCACACATTACATGATCACATTGGAAAGGTCATGTAGCATAGGCGGAAGTACCGACCCAGTGTTTACAAAGCGAACGTGCAAAGTCAAACGCCCTTTACAAAAAAAAAGGTAAAACAACAATGTTGGACAATTTTGAAGTGAGAGGAGAAAATGAGATTTTTTGATTACATAATGCATGAAGTTGCAAACGCGCATCACAGAGCTAGTGTAAGACAAGCATTTGTGGTTAAAAAATAGTTTTTTAACGTGTTTTTTTTTTTTTTTTTTTTGAAAATGACATTGTTTCACTAGATAAGTCCCTTATTCCTCGGCTGGGATTATGTAGAGCCCTTTGAAGCTGCATTGGAACTGCAGTTTGAACCTTCAACCTATTGGCTCCCATTAAAGTCTACTACATGGAGAAAAATCCTGTAATGTTTTCTATAAAAACATTATTTCTTATCTTAATTTCTTATGTTAATGAACATCGAGTAATATAGGAGTGCATAAATTATCAGGAAATTTTAATCCTGGATGTGAACTAATCCTTTAATGCCAATAAATGATCATCAGTTTAGATATTAGAAATTTAAACTGCAGTTTTTCCAAGAGGGTCTAGAACCAGCAATCTTCTGGACACCAGCCCTGAGCTTTACTCATTACCTCAGTTTCAACAACAACAACAAATAATGTTAATGCAAACCTCAGAGTCATTATGTGTCCATTGGCGCAGAAGCAGGCCAAACAAACACTGTTGCAAACCGACACCACATCGGCCCGCAGCACAAAGGACGACTCGGTGATGTTATGCACATATAAACAGGCCTGGGAGGGCATGAAGAAGACCTTGGCCTGCCTCTCTGAACACACCACAGCTAAGTGACCATCTCCACTGGCC
The DNA here is from genome assembly GCA_036247105.1 of Cirrhinus mrigala. NCBI lineage: Eukaryota > Metazoa > Chordata > Actinopteri > Cypriniformes > Cyprinidae > Cirrhinus > Cirrhinus mrigala. The sequence goes on from CM070015.1 coordinate 18,433,791, forward strand.
TCTTGAGAAGACGAGGGCGAGAAGTTGACCAGTTTCCGCTTGCGGGGTCGATCTGGGTCATCAGGGGCATGTTGGTCCCGCCACACCTCGTAGGGACTGTTGATAACAGCACCTCCACAGTCCAAGAAACCAAACCGCAAAACAGAGCCCTTTAGCATTAACACTGTTCCTGAGAGGAAAAACAAGAGAGAGAACAAAAACATGAGGATACATACATTCAGGGGCATTCAAGAATTAGAAATAGAAGAAATCACGAGATACCAGTGGGGGCCACAGTAACAGGGTCTTCCTGGCGTTCCTGCTCGTCCGTAGGAATGGACATTGGGATGAGGAGCACCAGGCCCAGACTCGTGCCTACCCACAAACATGGCGTAGGCAGGGTGTCTGATTTACGCCCGTATGACTCTGCAAACTGCAGGGTGGTTACGGCCTCTTTAGTCTCCCTGTCTATGCTGGAAACGCTAGAGCTCCGGGAACGGCTGAACGAGTTTTCTCGACTCTCTGAGAAAGAGCGGAGAAAGGGAGAGAGAAAGAGAGGGTGGGGGAGAAAAGAAATGTCAGGAAAGATGGAAGACAGAGGACAGACAGATGGATGAGTAGTAAAAAAGATGGGAGAAGAATCCTTATGCTGTTAAAAAGTGGAATGAAAGTGGTGTCACTCCATATGTGCATTCACATTACATTTACAACCAGAATCCAAGTTTCAAAGTAATACAGATGTGTAGTCGCATACACAATTTTTTAGATTCGTTACTGAAAAAGTAAACAATCAATAATGTACATATAAGACAGGGTGGCACATACATATCTATCGAGTGAACACATATTAAAGTTATCGTTTTAACATGATCACAGATTTCATTCACATACACAGAGAACACACAGAACACACTCTCACAATTTCAAACCCATTTGGCATCTTTTCCGTCCTTTTGACCTTGAATTGCTTCCAAGTTCATATCCACTGCATATTCATATACCCAGACCTACACATTAAAATATTTCTGGACTTGCCTGATTTACACTTCTCTCTTTCTCGCCCTATCTTATTCTGAAGCATGTCGAGGAAAAACCCATGCAAGATTTTTTGGTTGCAATACAACATATATAATGGTAATACATGATTGGTTGTTGTAACTGTCATATCTTATTTGACATTCAGTATCTTGATGTACTCCTTTGTATCCTGCAGAACAAAAGTGTACTGCATTCTCATAACATAAACCCATTATAACAAAACACTGACAGACATTTGTCATAATGTCAGAACATGGGTTTGTGTGTGTAGTGATGGAGGAAAATAATTTGTGAAAAGAATACAAAAATGTTTGCAGGTATATCAAAAATACCAAAAAGACTGGGTTTCTAAAGTATCAGTTACAATCTTTTATAAGAATATATGACATTTTCATATATCATAAAGGCCTTTATAATGTATTATTACTGAAATACTAAACTTCTGCATCTGGGTCATTCTCAGGAAACAGTGTTGTTTGTGTGCTACATGTGTTCCCATGATTTGAAACTATATATGAGTAAATTAACATGGTATTGCACTGAGTAACATTGTATAATAGATTTATCTTTTTATCGTCTAAATAAATAATAAAAAAAAAAAAGTTTTTAATTGGACTTTCACTACATTCCCCTTTATTATGTTCCACAATTTCATTAGCCTCAACAGTTCAGCCGTTAAAAGAAAAAAAAGTGATACAAAACCAAGAAGAAATGACTGTAAATAATGACCATTATTAATAGCAATTGCATTTGCCACATTTAGCCTTAAAACATATTGAAAGGTCAGGAAAAATGCTTTTCAAGTTGTAAGAAATTCAGATAGTAAAAAAACATAAATGGTTTGAACTAATGTAGCATTTTACACTACTGATCAAATATTTGGGGCTAGTGAGGGTTTTTTTTTTTTAAGAAATTAATTCTTTTATTCATTAAAGATAATTAAATTGATCAAAAGTTAAAAGTTTATTTCAAATAAGTGCTGCTCCAGTCAGCTGTGCCATCACAAGAATAAATTAAATTACATTTTTAAATATTTTACTGTGGAAAATGGCTATTTTAAATTATAATTTTTGCAGAAATTATTGCATTTTTGATCAAATAAATGCAGCTATGACATAATGCTTTTACAGACACGAAAATTTTAACTGGTATATTCAGGATTTTGTTAATTAATAGCTTTAAATGAAAATATATGAACAACAACAACAAAATAAATAAATAAATAAATAGTTTAATAATAATAATTTTCCGGCACAAACAGCACCGCTTCTTGAGAATGACTCGTTTATGGCCCGGTGATATATTTAAAATACATTTATTTCATACTAAGTATAATTCAAATCTATTAATATATTTACTGACATATCGCTCGAGACTTACTGATATAAAATGATAATTATACTTTATTTGGAGTACTATAGCCTAAATTGTGTTTTAATGTCACTATTGATGAGGATTGTATGACCTTTGAATTATATTGGCCTTTAAATGCAAGATACCTAAACCTAGCACTTCTTCTGCACATTTAAAGTGCATTAAGTACAAAATTAGTAGTTCCAATCTAGAAGACTTTAAGTATACCAGTTTAGTATACTAAAAGTGCAACTGCAGGGTATTTTTATAAAGCATATACATGTATTTGTAGTATACTTAGTATGAAATAAATGTATTTTAAATACATTTTAGTACTTTTCCTTTTCACTAGGGGAAGTCCTCTTTTTCCTTATTATCTGACACATGTCCATTAAACACATAAAGCCAGCATCATGGCCATGATTGCATACCTTACTAAATTCTGTGTGCACTATCCCGCAATTTGAATCTTTACCATCAAGGTAAGAAATTTGTTTTAAGAGTGACCTCACAACATTCACCTCTACATTGATGACAACAGTGATGATTGATTATACTGACAGAATCATTAGACCTCCCTTAGACATTGACATACATAAAGTGTTTTCCTGAAACAGGTTAAGCCTCGCCTTGGACAGATCACTTTTTGTCACATGTAGTCCAGGACTAGATTTAATCTGTGTCTCGGAGATGTCACAGTGCGTGGGATGGACAGACGACTACAAGCCAACAACACCGCAGATCGACAGAGGCAGGTGTGAAACACAAAGCAGACATCATTGTAATGTTCAGCTGCTAGCAACTACGGTGTAAATCCAAACCTGAAGATGAAGAGCAAGGTGAAGACTCATTGAACATCATTGAACGTGACAAGAGAGGGATTCTGATCAAGCGACTATGAGCCACAGGACGGAACGGAGCGAGACGTGACGCTACAGGGTGAGAGGTCCTTGTGACCCTCAAAAAGCCCCTCCTTACCTCTCTCACTCCAGGAGTAGGTGGTGATGTGATGCTCATCGTGAGAGTACATACTGACTCCGTGTAACTGCTGCAGCATGGCTCGTCGGGACGGATAACCTATCCATCGAACGCACACACACACGACACACCAGCGGCCACAATCACACACGTAAATACGACGATACACGACCACCACATACAAAATGACACATACATAGACACAAATGTCAGACGAAAACACGAAAAAAACGTGACCAGAACATCACGGCGTACAGAGAGTGACAGAAAAAGAGAGAAAGAGAAAACAGATAAACCAATATGCAAGAAAGAAAGAAAGAAAGGAAGGGTCCTGACAGATCGATATTTTTTTCAAATACCTGCTCACAACACTTCAGTAGATTCGACAAAAAAAAAAAAAAATTCTAAAAAACGTTGACAAAGAAATCCTTTCTTGGCTGTGATGGTTGCCTCAAGGATACTGTACTTATAGCTGTGTGTTTGTGATCACAATAATTAATGGGACAATCTACTCGAAAATGAAATTTCTGTCATTATTTACTCTCATGTTGGTCCAAACCAGCAGTACTGGCTTCAAAAACTTGTAATATAGTGTATTAGTGATGTGAAGATCTTTTTTCTGACTTAAATCTTTCAATCATGTTCAGCAAAATAAACAAATCTTTAATCAAGTCACTTCATTCATATGAGCAGAGTTATTACAAATGATTAAAATTTTACATTTCCAGTAGCCAAAATTCTCCAAAATATCTACTTGCGTCAACTTTGACCATTCCAAATGAGCAGTAATACCAGCCAAACACAAACTTTGAGAAATGATTAATGATTAAATTACTACTCAACTGTGTCTTCCTGTGTTATTCATATTCTGGGAGCGTGTTTCCTCTAGCCTGTTGCCTTGAAGCAGAACCTAAAATATCATAGTCACAATAAAATATCATAGTCACCCATGTAATCATTTGTTTCCCTTACTCAACCTATGCGGCTTTCATGTGACAAAACAATGAACGACTAAGACCGGAAAACTCGAGAGGTGAACAAATAATTTCTGGTTCCCATACAGTTTTCCATACAACTTTTGAGTCATGAACGACAGGATGTTGCACATGCGTGGTCACAAATACACTGAACGAATCACTTTTTGTGACGACTCGTTACTCCAGTGTCATTTACTTTAAAAGACTCTTTTAAAACGAATGAACAGCTCATGAGAGACCCATGACTTCAGAATACTTTTAAAGAGGTTTGTTGACTTTTTGGACTTTTTTGGGCATTTCTAGTCACTGTGTGCTTGAACATTCTTCAAAATATCTTCTATGTCTCATACAAAGTCTAATGGGTTTGGAACAGCATGAAGGTGAGTAAATATTGACAAAATTTAATTTTTGGGGGCGAACCACACCATTAAAACTGACCAAGACTGGACACTGATGTCTCACAGCATTCATTTCCCAAACAATGTAACACAAAGCAAACCGAACAAATCTTTATTCAAGTCATTTCATTTATATGAGCAGAGTTTTAACAAATAATTAAAATTTTACATTTCCAGTAGCCAAAATTCTCCAAAACATCTACTTAAATTAATTTTGACTGTTCCAAATGAGGAATAATACCAGCCAAAGACAAACTGTGAGAAATGATTAAAGATTAAATTACTACTCAACTGTACTACTCAACTTTCTCAGTTATTCATATTCTGGGAGCGTGTTTCCTCTGGCCTGTTGCCTTGAAGCAGAACCTAAAATATCATAGTCACAGTAAAATATCGTAGTCACCCACGTAATCATTTTCTTACCTTACATAACCTATGTGGGTTTCATGTGACAAAAGAATGAACGGCTAAGACCAGAAGACTCGAGAGGTCAACAAATCATTACTGTTTCCCATACAGGAAACTTCAACTTTTAAGTCATGAACGACAGGATGTTGCACATGCGTGGTCACAAAAACACCGAACCAATCACTCTTTGAGACAACTCATTACTCCAATGTCATTTACTCTAAAAGATTATTTCAAAACTAATGAATAGCTCATGAGAGACCCATGACTTCAGAATACTTTTACAGAGATTTGTTGACTTTATGGACTTTTTTGGACATTTCTAGTCACTGTGTTCTTGAACATTCTTCAAAATCTTTCATACAAAGTCTGCTGGGTTTGGAAAGGCATGAAGGTGAGTAAATAATGACAGAAATTCAATTTTTGACCATTAACAATGACCAAAACTGGACGCTGATGTCTCACAGCATTCATTTCCCAAACAATACAACACAAAGCAAACTGAACACAAACCCACAAATCCAATCTCACACAGTGCAAAATGGTCACACACCAAATCACATATAACTTTGTGGGAAGACACGCAAATTGACCTTTTCTATCGACACCACCTGTATCTGCGGGAACTGTGAACATAATTAGTCGTATCCATCCTGTTAGCCTGTTAGTGTGAATATTTCATGATAGAGACGGGTGAGAGAAAAGATCTGCCCGCTCGTTCTCGCTCTCTCTGGGACTCTTTTGCTGAGCTCAATGACTGTCAATCACCACGGGGGAGCCAAATGACACACCTGTTATTAGAAACACCAACAACGCCCTCTCTCTGTGGGACATGCAAACGATTCTGTGGAAATTAGTTTTTCTTTCTGTCTGTTGGATTCCTCTGTGATTCTCTTTTCTGATCCTCTGTTTATAGTTTGTGTATATACGCATAAATGTTGCATAGTCTTATAGACCATAGTCAGCACCATATTTAATTTCTGACAGCAATGAAAACAAAGCTGTGAATTATAGAAGTACAGTGCGTTCAATGGATTGTACTGTTGTTTTACAAGCTTGCCAATTCTTCAGCTGACAACACATCTTTCAAAAAGTCTTCCAGCAGACAAAAACTCCATAAAACTGTTTGAAAGTTTTGAGTCATAAAAATTACATGTATTGTAGGAGCTTTATACAGCGCATGCCATTGTAAGCACTGTAGTCTATCTCTCACTACCTTGTTTTAACCTGTGTAAAATTGAATATGCCGTCTAACTTGACTAAGGTCTATAGTTGTGCATTCATTAATGAATCAATTACTTAAAAGATTAGTTCACTTCCAGAATAAAAATTTCCTGATAATTTACTCACCCCCATGTCATCCAAGATGTTCATGTCTTTCTTTCTTCAGTCGAAAATGAAGGTTTTTGAGGAAAACATTCCAGGATTTTTCTCTATATAGTGGACTTCAATGGGGATCAGTGGGTTGAAGGTCCAAATTTCTATTTCAATGCAGCTTTAAAGGGCTCTAGTAAAGAATAATTGTCTTGTCTAGTGAAACAATCTGTCATTTTCTACAAAAAAATAAAAATGTATATACATTTTAACCACAAAAGCTGCGATACTTTGGTTCAAAAAGGTAGGGTCGGGCGAAAAACTCCAACTCATTTTCTCCTACAACTTAAAAATTGTCCAACATCATTGTTTTATCTTTTTTTTGTAAAGGGTGTTTGACTTTCTTTGCATGTTCACTTTGTAAACACTGGGTCTGTACTTCCTCCCACGTCATGCGTGACCTTTCCAATGTGACTACGTAACGCATAAAGATGAACTAGTGCAAGATGAAAATTTGTGGTTAAAAAGTATATGGATTTTTTTTTTTTTTTTTTGAAAGATTTATTTTTGGTGTGTTTATGCCTTTATTTTAGGTAGGACAGTGTAGTAGGAAGCGGAATGGGAGAAAGAGAAGGGGGTGGGATCGGGAAAGGTCCAGGAGCTTGGATTCGAACTCGGGACACCCGCAACGCTATATGTCAAAAGTATATTGATTTTCATTTTTTTAGAAAATGGCCGACAGTTTCGCTAGTTGAGACTCTTATTTCTTGGCTGGGATCATGTAGAGCCCTTTGAAGCTGCATTGAAAATGCAATTTAGACCTTCAACCCATTGGCTCCCTTTGAAGTCCACTATATGGAGAAAAATCCTGAAATGTTTTCCTCAAAAACCTTAATTTCTAATCAACTGAAGATAGAAAGACATGAACATCTTGGATGGTGAGTAAATTATAAGGAAATTTTTATTCTGGAAGTGAACTAATCCTTTAATGTCAATAAACGATTCTTATTGAATCAATTGAGTGTGTGATTGAATGATTAAACTCACAAAAAGATGCTCACTTATCGCCACATACTTCATGATGTAACCTGCAGAAAAGGTTCTAAATGAATCTTTCTAGTAAATGGGAATGTGACTCAATAGATTTTAATGGGATAATGACATGTCAAGGAGACAATAGGATGATTGAAAGTCCCATCCACTACCACTTATTCACTGACTTGTAACAAATTTCCTTAACTGTCCTTATTTTCTAACATTTTGCTCATATCATGTATGTGTGTGTGTGTCTTTCCACCCTCAATGCTGTTTATATGAGACTACGTTTCCCAACTTCCCGCAGCTTTCTCTTCCTGTAGCGTGTCTCATTAGCGGCGGCCTGGCTCTCCTTGCTGCTAATTGACCTTTAATTATCCCAGCGACCCCACTGCGGCACCACATGCCTGTTACCGTAGCGATAGGGACGCACGCCACGCGTTGAGACCAAAGAAGCGGTAGGCAGTCCTCTAACGGACAATAAACCATGTCTATATCTAGACAGACGTGGATTCATTTGAATATCGCAACATTATTCAATTAAAAAAACTCAAGCTGAGTCTGTACAGAAGAGTTTCAGAGATGAATACTGTGCTTTCAAAACTGTTAGAATGTTCAGGTGGAAATAAAAAAGAATGAAAAAGCGGTGAAGGGACGTCGTTTCTACCAGATTGTGAGCAATCGCATCATTTTTTCTCAAAAATGAAATCAAATATAGATTATTAGGTTAAAAAGGCAATATCGGCGCACAGCACGTCATTCTGGGAACCATCCGGTCACCGTGAAAACCTTATGAACTCTGTGACACTACTTGTACGCTGCTGTTTGACTTAGGCTGGTTGTCCTGGTTGGTGTCCTTCACGTAAACAGGATTATGGACACAGATGACGGCACAGGAGGAGACACTGCCTATCGCTGCGATTGGATTAGCGAATGACAGGAAGTCGGTGCCCAAGCGAGGATATGATCTAAGTGATGCGTTACTGCTGTACAGAATACGCTAATATGAACATAACATCTGCTTTAGGGACATATATGACTGACAAGGACAGAGAATTGACATGAGATAAAGACGTAAAGAAGCCTGTGTGTAAGCCCGCGATAACTGTTAAAGAAGTCGTATCACATACATATAATGGACCTAAATTTAATAATAATAATAATTTTTATCCTAAGGATATACAGTATAGAGCAGCATGTAATAACAGACAGAGAAAGATGAGATATGACCTCTTTAAAGCAGGGCTGATGTTACACACTCTTACACTCCAACATCTAAACATGGAGGTGATATGAACAAACATTTGAACATACACACACGATAGCGCTGATTTGATTGTCCATCTATTTCATTTTGGTAAATTCCCTTCTGATCCAGAGGAAAGAGCTGCAATTTTATTTCACATTAAGACAGACGCTTGACGAGAAAGTCTACAACCGTAATCGTTGCGTAAACTCCAACCTAAGTTTGCTCAGAGACTGCCTACATTAATTTTTTAATTCACATCATCAACCCACCTGTCAAACGACTGTGTGTAGAGGTAGTAATTAAAAGCATTAAAAACAAAAAGTATAATTAGGCTCACAGCGGTGTCTGCCTCAGCCTCCATGTTTGAAGCACAAATACGGTCTCAAACATAAAAGGGACAGAAGATCCCCAAAGCTTGAAAAGCCAAGTCGTTTTTGTGAGTCACACTTTGAAAGGTTTGTGCTGTTTCGTTCTTTCGTTCTTCTTTGTGTTTTACTTTTGATGACTTTTGAAAGGCTGGTTAATAAAATAATACACTTGTTTCATCAACATTTATCCTATTCATCCTAATATTGACTTTAATCAGGATAAATGGGATTTGAGTTTAATTAAAATTCATAACACAAACCTATTATGAGATCACAAAAACTTTCCACCAAAAGTTCAGCAAAAATGCAGTATGGTAATTGGTGCATAAGATACTTTGCTACCCCTTTTCCACCAACAAGGTGCCAGTGCCAGAGCCCAATCTCATCCCGTTTCATTATAAATAAATGGAGATAAATTGTAATTCCAAACCTATGTGACTTTCTTTTCCTTGAAACACAAAAGGAGATTTTAGGAAGAATTACTGCTGCAGTCACTGGTGTGATGGCATACTGTATGTGACAGAATTCATATACTGTGCTTGTGAGGGTTCCCCTTTAACTCTTTCCTCGTGTTTTTCTCCCTTTAAGTCTTTCCTCGTGACAGCACTGTTGATGATTTTCACAAAAAATTAATGGCCCCTAGAATATTTTTTTGTATGAGTATCTGAACATGCAATACATCAAAACAAACAACAGAGCCTCTACTTTTTAGCAAAGAAAAAAAAAAACTTCAAGCATTCTTTTTTTTAATCAACACTTGAACGTTGGTAAGTATTATATTTAAAAAAAAGCAACATTTTGAGCAAAAAGCTGATAAAATCTAATTTTTATCAAATATTATACATCTGGATCATATTCAGTACCATGATTAAAGCAAAGATACAGTAGATTGCTTCCATTTGCACCCTCAAAGCTTTATAGTCCTTTACCACATCTTGGATCAACTTTTCAATCTGTGACATTTGGGTGTTTTTATTTATAAGCTGTGTATTGTTGATGATCGCATTATTTTTCAAATATATGCACTTACATATGAGATCGCTCGTTTCTTTGTCTTCCTCACCTGTGTTTTTGATTGGGAGATTCTGGATTCATTCAGGAAATGTGCGAGAGCATATAACAGTGAAAACGTGGAAACCTGGAATATTCTGTGTTTGACAGGAAAGTGTCTCGTACATGATAGAAAATTCTGGGAAAGAGTTGGCATGAATGAGTTAAAGGAGTAGCTCAACCGTTGTCAACCAAGATGTTCATGTCTTTCTTTCTTCAGTCGTAAAGAAATTATGTTTTTTGAGGAAAACATTTCAGGAATTATCTCCATATAGTGGACTTCTATGGTGCCCGCGAGTTTGAACTTCCAAAATGCAGTTTAAATGCAGCTTCAAAAGCTTCTAAACGATCCCAGCTGAGGAATTATGGTCTTATCTAACCAAACAATCGGTCATTTTCAAAAAAAATAAAAATGTATATACTTTTTTTTTTTTTGCCTCAAATGCTCATCTTGTCTAACTCTGCTATGCGCATGTGTACTTTGTGCAGTCCCCTTTAAGACCGTTAGGGTATGTCGAAAAACTCCCATGTCATTTTTTCCTTCAACTTCAAAATCGTCCTACATCACTGTTTTACCTTTTTTGTAAAAGGCATTTGACCTTCTTGGCATGTTCACTTTGTAAACACTGGCTTGGTACTTCTGCAGCGATGTAGGATGATTTTGAAGTAAGAGGAAAAAATGAGATAAAAGTGTTTGACTTACCCTAACTGTCTTGAACCGGCATGCACAGAGTTCACGCAGAGCTAGACAAGATGAGCATTTGAGGTTAAAAAGTATATATATATAAGAAACATAAGAAGAAAGAAACATAATTTCTTTACGACTGAAGAAAGAAAGACATGAATATCTTGGATGACAATGGGGTGAGTACATTATCTGTAAATTTTTGTTTTGGAAGTTAACTACTAAGAGATTTATGCTTGCATTTTGGTTGCAGTGCATTAAGGTGATTCAGCCGGTTCACGGCTTTTCATCCAGTTACTACAGGGCCTTTGTTCATTTAAACGTACTAACACCTACATATGGCGACCCCGACGCGCAAACTCTGTCTCCACCTGGCCGAACCACGCTTGAGCTTGTTGTTCCCAAAACTCTGGTACCCTGAGAGCACGTCATCTAGTCAAACCACAACAACAAAAAAACTCTGGAGACGTTCAAGAGCATCAGAGTCACCACATGTAGGTGTTAGTGCATTTAAAAGGGTCATGAACTAATAAAAATATAATTTTCCTTGATCTTTCAACATATAACAGATCAATGTACTATAATAACACCCTGTAAGTTTCAAAACTCAAAACTTTCTTGTTAGTTTAAAAACAGCTTTTTATTCAAACCAAGCTCAGAAAACGGTTTGTTATGGAATGTGCCACTTTATGATGCATTAGTGAGGCGAAAGCCTTCTACATCATTGCTTCTTTAGCCGCGCCCACTGCTACGTGCATGTAGTAAAAGGAGAGGAAATACTAGAGATATGCAAAGACAGGATTACTCCATTAACAGAACCATACAGATGTCATTACAAGATTACAAGACACAGTGTAGTGCAAATAGTGTAAAATAGTCTTTGAATTGCCTTCCTTCATGTCGCGAATCCATTTCTCTTTCAGGTCAGAAGCAGCGTGAATGCTTGGAGAATGTCAGAAATAGAACAGGACATTAGTTCACTGTCAGGAATTTGTTTTGTCAATCCGTGCCGCAACCAGTGTAGACAGAATTATAATATAATATATAATATAATGGGTTTTGTTGTCTATAGTTGCACTGCACCACTCGTGTTCGGTGTAAACACGGGATAAAATTAGGAAAGAGCTCCAGATCGCGTCGGTGAAACACTGTTTCTTTGTTTGCTTTACTTTATTAAGGATTTATTTTTAAACAAGACAGAATGATGCAGGCTGTTTAGAGAGACTGAAAGTAAAAGATGATGCAGTGCTGAATCTGACTAGAGTGGGCCCATCAGTAATATAGCAACACATAGGTTTGTGTAGAGGTGCTTTAAATACTATTGCATTGTCTGCTCCAGACAGTTTGATATATACTCAGTATTTATATGTTTTTCACCCAAATTACCCATGTTGTTTTCAAAGTACATCACAACAGCGTCCATCTGTTATTTTAATAAGCAAAACTATGCCAATCATAGCAGTAGGTGTTTACTTCAGAGTCTTGAATGCACCCTACCTATAAAATCAGACTGTTCTGAGAAAGGCTCAAAAACAGGATAGAAAATAATGGTCACACTTTGGGCCCTATTTTAGCGATCTAAGCACACAGTCTAAAGTGCACGGCGCAGGTGCACTTAGGGCATGTCCGAATCCACTTTTGCTATTTTAAGGATGGGAAAAACGGTCAGCGTGCCCGGCGCATGGTCTAAAAGGGTTGTCCCTATTCTCTTAATGAGTCGTGGGTGTGTTTTGAGTGTAACGTGCATTAAACCAATCAGAGTCTCATCTCCCATTCCCTTTAAGAGCCAGTTGCGCTCGCACCATGGCGGATTCACTATTTACACGGCGGAATTTGTGAGAACAAAGGCTGAATGTGATCGTTTTCTAAAGTGAAAGTGAAACTAAAAAACAGCTCACATAAGAAAGCAATTGACTATCCATTATGACATGTAGGCATTTTTAAATTTATGTACACAATAATAATCTTTTACATTTTAATCCTTTCATTTTTAATATTTGGCATGTTTGTGTGCTGCTGGGCATCCCTGTGTGTGTAATAAGCAGAGTGTATCGTGCACCTGTCTATAGGCGCATATTACTAGCTCTTTAAATAACAAGAAAAATATTGCGCCATTGACTTTAGACCAGGTTTTAATTGGTCAATGGCGCAGTCTATTTCAGTTGCCTCAAAATAGCAACAATGCGCCTGAACACACCTTGTTTTCAGACCAGCACGCCCACGGGCGCACAAATGGGCTCAAATGCATTTGCTATTTAAACAATGTGGCACGGGACGTGAAAATAATAACTGCGTTGGGCTGAAACTAGCAAAAATCAATTGCGTCGCACCTGGCGCCGCTTTGCGCCGGGTGTATGATAGGGCCCTTAATTTTAAAGTCCAGTTCTCACTATTAACAAACCATTAACTACGGCTTTTGCCTCAATAAACTCCTAATTTGCTGCTTATTAATAGTTAGTAAGGTAGTAGGCATGTTAATAAGTAACTAGTTAATAGTGAGAATCGTTGTTTTAATGTAAAACCACATCAATATTATAAGTGAACCTCAGAGAACATCATAAAACAATAAAAATGCAGTTCATGACCCCTTTAAATAAACACAGCAATATAGAAATTGGATGAAAATCCATGAACTGGCTGAACCACTTTATTGCACTCCAACCAAAAAACAAAGGTTAATCACTTAAAGGAGAAGTCCACCTCCAGAACAACAATTTACAAATAATTTACTCACCCCCTTGTCATCCAAGATGTTCATGTCTTTCTGTCTTCAGTCGTAAAGAAATGATGTTTTTTGAGGAAAACATTTCAGGATTTTTCTCCATATAATGAACTTCAATGGTGACCCCGATTTTGAACTTCCAAAATGCAGTTTAAATGCAGCTTCAAAAGGCTCTAAATGATCAGATCGTTTTGCTAGATAAGACCCTCGGCTGGGATCATTTAGAGCCCTTTGAAGCTGCATTTAAACTGCATTTCAGAAGTTCAAAATTGGGGCACCATTAAAGTCCATTATATGGAGAAAAATCCTGAAATGCTTTCCTTAAAAAACATAATTTCTTTACGACTGAAGACAGAAAGTCATGAACATCTTGGATGACAAGGGGGTGAGTAAATTATTTATAAATTGTTGTTCTGGAAATGGAGTTCTCCTTTAAAGGGGAAACCACCTCAACACGCAACATTATTAAAGAGAAACATAACATGTCTTGCGTGTACTATATGTCGCCACACTATGACTTTTACTGCAATGAAAAAAAAGATGCAATGAAATGTGACTGAGGCTGTCAGTATCAACAATTCTGGCCAACATCTCCTTTAAGGTTCCCCAGAGGAAAGTCAAATGGGTTTGGAGCAACATGAAGGCGAGTAAATGATAGAATTTTCATTTTTTAAGATGTTATCCATTTGAAACCAAGAAAAAAGACCATAATATTTGTTTGTGGGCAGTTATAGCATTGTTCTGCTCTAAAATGTGGCTCTGGTAGTGCTGGAAGAGATCCACAGATCCACTGCTTGAGCACCGGCTCAATGGAAAAGGGATATGCTTCCTGTGTGGCATGATAGGGCTTTAGTAATCACCAATCTTTCCAAAAGAGTGAAAAACAAAACAATAAAACCAAAGAAAAGGCAGTGAAATCACAGCGTCAGAAAACACAGCAATAAAACCCCATACCTTCCTCCTTGTATCCCTTGATGAGTGTTAATCATGCATAAGGGGATGGGGCAGTGGGGGAATACGGGAAAAAAAGGGTAAATGGATTAAAGGGATAAAGGAGCAGGAGAACAAGCACACACCTTCGGTGAGGGAGGACACAGGCAAAGAGACCTCCATGCATGCGGCGGACTGGGCCTTGCGGAAGGGCGGTCGGCCGGGCCCCCTGCGGGCGAGGCGTGGCCCTTCAGGGCCCCCCGGGACTCTGGCCCTCCCAGTCGGACAGGGCTGGGAGGTGGGGCTAGTGCAATGTCCATTCACATGATCTGCAACAACGGGCATAGCATTAGCAAGAAACCCAAATGAGATTAGAAATAGAAGAGTGTGTGTGAGAGAAAAAGAGGTGAAGAGGGCAGTGGGATGAAAACAATGCAGCCGCAAAGGAGAGAGAAGCGTTAACAGTAAGAGGAAGCGATCATAATAGCAGCTTTAATCAGCTCAAAATCATTCTGATTTGAAAAGGAAAAGGAAACGGAAACGGAAACGGAAAAGGAAATAGGAATTGGAACAGAAAAAAAGGGTAAAGGATAATGGAAAAGAAAATAAAAGGGAAAAGGAAATTAAACAGGGAAATAAAAAGACAAAGGAAAAGGAAAAGAAAGGAAAATGTAAAGAGAAGTAAAAATACAAAAGGACAAATGATAAGGGATGAGAAAGAACATGGAAAAGAAAAGGAAAGTTGCAGGTAATGGTAGCTGTTCAAAAAATTAAGCATTCAGAGAGGCTTTCTCATCCCTTCATCCCACACTTGAAAGGACGAGGGTGGAGGACTTGATTTTATAGAAAAACAGAAGCTTCCATCTGCAGTCTATTTATGCAGGAAGTTGAGGGAGGTCTGGTTGAGTATGCAGGAAAAGACCCAGATTCAAACTCCCTGCATCTAAAACAGCACATTTTTCAGCAACACCTCCAACACACCTGGATCAAAGTCTTACTAGCATCTACCTGAGAGAGACATCCTGCAGCCAGAACCTCTCAGATGGAGGCAGCTTATTTATATGTACCACAGTATCCTCTAGGTTTTCACTGACTCCTGACTATTTTGACACTCTAGCTGTATATTTCCTTCCCTTCCTCCATTTTATATCTATCAATCATGTTCATGCCAAAGCAGCCATCCAAATCCACGACTGTCTGCTGTCATTTCATATCAGTGGGATTTCTACTCAGTCATTTTTATATCGCACTGTAGACTTGGCAACCAAAACTTTGACACTGACTCATGGTGAAACAAAGCACTATTAAGAACACCATCTGTAGTAAGTTTGAGAAACTTAAATCGTCATTTTAAAGACTACATTTGTTAGTTCACATTTTCTATGAGAAACTTTGGGGTCAGCGACTAAACTAAACTGAGCTGGAACACAGAATCTTCAGATGATCATATTCTGTTGATAAAAGTCAGAGAACATCATCTTAGAGAGTCAGGATGAGAAAGCCCAAAAAAAATGGAGCCCAGTCCGCAGATGCCTTTACATCTGTTTTCCCTGGCCTGCACCAGGGACAATGTTGACCTGTTGAAGGAACACTTTCATTATTACACATTAGGTCAAGTTTGGCAGAAGAAATTGGAGAGGAAATTGTTCAGCCCTCAGCGAGAGGTTTGTTAGTCACAGCCTAGCATGAAACAATAAGCCAGACAAGAGGAAAGAAAAAGGAAAAGAGAACAAGGAAAGATACTCAGCGAAAGAGACAGAGTGAGACAATTCGGAGTATTTCCGTAAAAGGCTGAAAAATGATCCAAGTCACGATGAGGCAAGCTCACTTGCAGAGAATGATCTCATTACATTAGTGCATGTCGTTCAGAGGTAGAAGATGGTCCAATCACAAATGAGCAGGCTTTCATAGAGTTAGAGAATGGTCCAATAGGGTTAGAGTATGTTCGGAGGTATAGAATGACCCAATTACGATGGAGCAAGGCCCTTATGACGTAAAGGATGAACCAGTCGCGAAAGAGCAAGATTTCAGAGTGATACCTTTCTCAACTTAAGAATGAGTATGTCGAACAAACCACCTTTGTAAACACTTGCAAAATGTACACTGAGAAGCATAATTTAAAAAAAAAGAAAGAAAAAGGCCACACGCAGAAATGTGAGGAATTCGTCATGAATTCGAATGAGAAGAAAGTGAATAAAAATGCATTAAATATGAACTTTAAAATGCAAAGACAAGGGGCTTCGTCATGTCACTCTCAACAGGATGGAAACAGAGAAAGTTGATGCATCGAAGGCAAGGATAAAGAAAAAGATCTGCTCGCTTTCGGCCTACCGTACCAAGATCAGTCTTAAGATCTGTGGGTAGACTTAACTTTCTGCCTGGTCCCTTGACTGAAACAAAAATAGGACAGAAAGGGGCAATTAATCCATTTAAGAAAACAAAACGAACGCAAAATAAAGAGATCAGCTCAAATTAAAATTGCAAAAAGAAAAAAAAAGAAAATCATTTAGTGTAACACATGCAGGTGTACACACTGACTTGTGATGTTTCATTCGACAGTCATGCCGGAACGCATACTGCCACCAGATAAACAGATTTGTCTGTTTTTAGACAAGCAAACACGCGCATGCAGAACGCATCTAAGTACAAACGCACAACTCATAATCTATTTTCCATTTCCATGTCGATAGGGAAAAATGCATGAATTAATCGAAATAATTGCAAAGTATTTAAAGGATTAGTTCACCCAAAAATTAAAGTTCTGTCATTAATTAATCACACTCATGTGAGGGGTTGTTCCAAGCCCGTAAGACCTTTGTTCATCTTCAGAACACAAATTAAGATAATTTTTAATGAAATCTGAGAGCTTTCTGACCCTGTATAGACAGGGAAACGTTTTATGTGTCAGAAACTACCTGATCTCATAACAAAAACGTACCTGTGGGAACTTTTTCACAAGACGCGAAATACGTACCAATAAGTACATATCACTGCGGTTTCCAACAGAAATGAACACTAGAGTAGGGCTGCACGATTAATCGTATGCGTTTATGAGGCGCGCTTAGTCAGTAAAGCCGGTACTTTGATTAGTAACGCTCATAATCGCAGATGAATCGCATTCGATTATGAGCGCGATTTGGCGTAGCTCGTCAGTGATTTACGGCTCTGTGTATTAATTGCCGCTCCAGCTGAACGCAGGTAATGGAGCTTTACTACTAAAGTAAAGTACCGGCTTTACTGACTAAGCACGCCTCATAAACGCATTCAATTAATCGTGCAGCCCTACACTAGAGGTAGTAAAACAGCGAGCACTTGTAATAATTTTCGTACACAGTTAAGGTTACAGCTCCATATGTTTCACTTTCCGGACGTAATAAGCATGCTCGGTAGGTCAGGTGGCACAGAACTCGACTTAGAATGCAGAATCCTTGGGTACGAATCCTGTGAAAAACATGATTCACAAGCAAAAACAAGCTAAAGTGGCATGTTTGTGATTGCGTTTTTATGTCACATTCACTTTTGTTCATACTATCGGGTATGTTTAGGTGTAGTGCAGATGGTATGTTATTTTAAAACGTCCGGACCATTAGTTATAGCACCACTCAACAGACATTTCAAGTCAGAACTGTGGTGACACGTACAAAACCAACGTCACATGGAATTTACCAAATGTACGTTCATCTGTTCTGGGAAAAAAAAAAAAATTAACACTGTTTTAGTGTTACTCAGTGGACATCGAGTGTGTCACAAAACGTACATGGTGGTACGTTTTTCGCGTTTCTACAGGTACGTTTTTAAAGGTAGTAAGGACATCGTTAAAATAGTCCATGTGAGATCAGCGGTTTAACCTTAATGTTATGAAGCTACGAGAATAGTTTTATTGCACAAAGACAACAAAAAAAAAAAGACTTTATTCAACGCCAGAACGCCGGTTGCTGCGTCAGAAGAAACTGTTGAATAAAGTCATTATTCTTGTTTTCTTCATGCACAAAAAGTATTCTAGTAGCTTTATAAAATTACGGTTGAAATTGTAAGAAATGGATTTCCTTACTACTTTTCTGAGCCTTGAACGTGGTAGTTGCGTTGCTGTCTATGCAAGGTCAGACAGCTCACAAATTTTATCAAAAATATCTTAATTTGTGTTCTGAAGATAAATGAAGGTATTAAGGGTTTGGAACTACATGAGGATGAGTAACTGATGAACGAATTTGAATTTTTCTCTTTAAGAATAGAATGTAACATGTTGGACCTATTGTACTGTATTTAACAGAAACCACAAAAACCACACAGAAAGCAAACACGTGTGCATGCATACACAATTAGTAAAACATAAACACAGAGGTTCAAATTAAAGTGTAAACAGATAAACAAAGGGAGGCCAACATTTTGCAAGCATTTTGCACCGCAAAGGTTAGAGTGTATACTGAGCTGAATGTCTAATAAATGGTAGAATTACTGCTGAAATGGGATTTAACAGAAAATTTTAAAAAAATATGTATGAGTGGATCCAAAACACTAATTCAACATCAGTTTCCATTGCTTTGTAGGCAAAGAAATTTGATAACCAAGCATGTTATGCCAAAGATCATCTCTCAAAGTCTGTATTTATATGATGTTCTCCAGAACACTAAAACACATCGAGCAGAATACTTCCCAAGATCACACTCTCTTTCTAAGCATCATTTCGATTAAATGTTTTTAAAGTGGCGTGTGATTTTAGAACGTCACTTTCAACAGGGTGCTAATGCGTTTCCACTTATGGACTCCACGGAATGGTTTGATGAATGCAATTTGCTTTCCTATGTTGACCAAGGAGCTCTATAATATCTGGAGAAAGCTGTCCATTAGCACTCCTATTCATCTTGGCTGGAGCAAGGCCACCATTTTACACTTTATATGTTATGTTTATGCAAAAATGTTACATTTCATTTTGAATGGAAGAATGGATTTTTAGAAGTATACCAGATGATGTACGTGTGGCAGAAACCAGCCCCTTCTAACTGGATCATACTAGTAAACCAAACAAGTCAAAGCGGAAATTGCTTGTGGAAATAGTAGTAATTAAAATTCTGGGATCAATAACCTGTGCCTTAGATGTGGAATGCTTCCCATTACTCTTGACACTGATAAGATCGGTCTGTGCACACATGTGCAGGTGTGTAAACATGGAAGATAGATCCACAGGAAGTGTGGTCTACTTTCATGTTGATATGAGAGCATCAATTCAGCACATTAAAGCCATTTTGCAAACTATATTCTCTGTGTGTGTGAGTTGTGTATATAGACTCTGTCTGAATAAACCCATGTTGGACATCTTTTGTTACTGTTATCCAGTGGCACAGCTACAATGGCAAACATAACAGCTGGCATCTGCTGATTTCAACATCAGACCTCAAGTGGCCACCCTGTATTATTGTTTTTATCCATGGGCACAAATTCAGAAGTCGTTTAGCTGCTCGTTAGAACGTTCCGAGCGCCGTGGCTTCAATCCCGTTGACTCCTCTGTGAGCCTGACTCGGATGAATGGTAATTTGGGATTGTTTTTGGAAATGTCTCTAAAAATGTCTTCCTGCACTGCAATTTGCATGAATTACCAACTTCTTTGCTTTCAGCTCACGTCATCTTCCGCTAATTCGTAGAGGCGGATATACTTCAGGAGCAAAGATGCCGACGCCAGACTCTACGATGAACTCAGAGGAATTTCATTTTCAGGAGCATGCATTAGCATTTTTGAGCCATAGTGTTGTTTTTGCTGAAATAAAAATGTCAAATCTTTAGCATTTTCCTCTCTCGTAAGCCTTTCGTTGAAAACACATTCATTTACTTATGTCTGGCAAAAGAAAACGTCACTACTTAGAATCACCGATTTGGTGACCTTTGTAGTGACCCAGTAGTTCTTTTTTTTAAAGTGAGCCAACACTTAAGGCCATTCACATGCAGCACATTTTCAAAAGTGAACAGAAGCATTATTAGCATATAATTCTCATGCTTGTAGCCATTCTCTCTGCCATGCTCTCGGAGACAAAGCTTTGCACTTTGGCGCTTTTGTGTAGTGTTCACATTATATAAAGCCATTTACATTAGCTGCACCTACGCAACTAACTATAAGTTTGAAATTGTATGCCTTCCGTTACAAGTTTTACCAAAATGTAAAACTTTATAAATGTACAGAATAACTAGAACACTACCCATTGGTAAGATAAGTTAACCAATTCATTCAATTTTAATATAACACACATACAAGCATGGATGGCGGAGCTACTGACAGCCAAAAAAAAACTTTGAGAGCCGGTTGGGGTCTAACTAAAGCATAGTGCACACTGCACAGTTTTGTCTTTTACAGATTTTGTTTGTCATAATGTACAATATGAGCCCAGTGAGATCTTGAAAATAAGCTACATCTTAGAATCATCTTCATTAACAAGCAAAATTGTAATGGTAGGGTACAACGAGGCTGAAGGCGCATTTAAGTTAATTTCATCTGAATCACTGTATAGTACAATACACACTTTTTTAAACACTTTTTTGGAAATTTGTCTGATTTGTGCAAAAACAATTCTGTGCAACGTTAAAAATGTTTTTAAAAGTATGTATTTATCATTATTTTTTATAAGTAAGAATCAATAGAATCACCAAATATATTTTGAGACAAATGTTTTTTTGTTTTGTTTAAGGTTTAACAATTTATCAGTTTTTCAATAACTGAATACAATTGTATGGCATTTGGGGGAAAACCCCTATACTGTTGGGGCCAAAGGCCCAATAATTGATGGGTTTTTAAGACTTGTATGGGTTAAAATAATGTAAATTATGTCTCTTACTTAAATATGTAGCTGAAAACCTAGGAAAGACTTACATTGTTTTAAAAATCCACATTGTTTTATGCATATTTTGGACTATGGGGGCGCCATTATTTCAAAGATGTAAAATGGTTGCACTTGGTGAGCTACTGACGCTACCTGTTGCTATTTTTACCGCAAAACACAACTCAGAAAATAAAATACTGATACAATGCCACATTGTGTGGCTTTTGGTTGTAATTTCCAGTCGAAGGGCAACAAGAGAAGCAATGTAAGTCTTCACTGCTTTCTTAGCGATAAGAAGAGGAGAAAAGAATGGGAAGATGCCTGTGGATGAATTAAACTTCCTAAAGACCCAAAAGTCTCTCTACTTTAGCCCTGATGCCTCTGAGGCTTTTAGTAGACCACAGCTACTGAAAGAGCTCACAAACAGAGGAGACAAGAAACGCTACATTATTACTTTTACTTTTTTACGGCATTGCTTTTTTCAGTAACGAGTAATCAAACGAATTACTGTTTCCCCCCGTTACAGCGGCATTACCGTTTCTGACAATAAAATACGGCATTACTATAATTTTCGCATTGCGTTCTTCTTCTGAGGTAAATTCTGGCTTATTCCTCTCAGCGCGTCTTCTTATAGAAACAAAAAGTAGCCGAGATGAATCTGATGAAATTCACGTTTGTTCACAGAGGGTATGTGGGTGTTTACCTACATGTCTGTGCGTCTCACGTGGATGTTTAAAATTTGAAAAGTAGGGCCGCTCATGGGCATGTTTACATTTGAGATGAGTTTAGACGGGAAAAATTGGAGATTGCGTTGGTATCATACGGATTAATTCATCAAAGAATATTTGTTTTTGATGTTACTTACTTTATTAAAAGGGGTCATCAGATGCTAAGTTCACTTTTTCATGTTGTTTGAACATTAATGTGTGTTGGCAGTGTATGTACAAATCTACCCTATAATGATAAAAATCCATGCAGTGGTTTTTAATTAATCCGTAAAAATAATATCCCCTTTTTCCAAATCGAGCCGTTCTCAGATGCCTGTCGGTGTGGCGGCTAAACGCGGCTAAATGCGGCTGAAGTAAACAAGATCGTCTTTCCACAGAGAGAAGAGAGGGGCGGGGTGAGCAGAGCTCATTTGCATTTAAAGGAACAACCCCTTAGAATGAGATGATTTTTGCAGAGCTCATTGAGGACAAGGTAAAAAGGGTGTTGTTTTACAAAACCATTGAGAATTTTTAATCAAAGTATATTAGAGGCTTCTCATTAAGACCCTAAAGAATCATATCAACTTGTGGAAAATGGGCATCCGATGACCCCTTTAAAAGTAGACATTTCAAACTTTCTATACATATATTTATCAGGCACGTATTCACAGAGATTCAGATATTTATTTTCATGTCTGTGAAAAGAGGTGACAGAGATCGAGATGGCAGAGAGCGTACCCTGTTTATTCTCCTTATTTTACAAAAGCACAGTGTTTTCTTGTTATTATGACAATACACAAATAAAAGTAGACCCTTTGCAGTTTCAAAATGACAGAGTATTTGTAGTTCTTTTCACAGTCAGCACGACAAAAAATGAGAGAGACCTCACCGGTGCGGTCTTCGACCCCAGAGGGTTAACAGTATTGCCGCAGGGTGTTTTTCATGTTTAAGTCTATGCTTCTATCCATCAGTGCCTGTAAGCTCTTTCAGTTGTTGTGGTCACTGTATCAGTATTTTATTTTCCAAGTTGTTTCGTGGTAAAAAATAACAGGTAGCGCCTGTAGCTAAAATATGTATAAAACTGTGGATTTTTAAATCTTTCATGGGTTTTCAGCTACATATTTTAGTAAGAGACATAATTTACGTTACATTAAGCCATGCAAGTCATAATACCCGGGGTGGGCTAAAAGGCTTAGCACCTCATATATTTGTATGACTTGTATGATTATGAAAAATAAAGTGTATTTTTTGCAAGTATACACTATGTGAGTACTAAATAGAACATTTCCTTAATGTTTTAATGCCTTTAGCCTTGTTGTAGCCTTTGGCACAAACCCAGACTAACCCTGTCAATTGCGCTAATGCTAACGTTTGGACTAAAAATAAAAAATAAATAAAAATTGGTAAAAAGAGAGGACTGATGTACTGCTCATTCTAAAGAGCAAACTCAAACTCATGTGCTTATAAATCAAACTACAGAATTTAGAATTTGAATTGAATTTTGAAATTCAGTAAGATCAAAAAAAAAAAATTCTGTGTCAAGTCAGCCAATGGAAACCACATATGGCAAAACCCCTCTGGACTTCAACAATCAACGCTCTGTCTGGGCTACACACCCACAACATCACCCCTCTCATCAACACACACAATACATACTACCTACTACCATGCCTCAATCACACACATGCCTACAATAGCCACACGTGAAGCACACTTACACATACCCGCATTCGCATTCGCACTCACACACACCTACACCTACACCTCAGCAGCATGGAGCGTGGCACAGGGCACTACGAGCGTGAGGCTATTTCTACTGCAGCATGCAACCCCCAAACAAACACCCACACACACGCAAATTCACACGGAGAAGCACACGAGCCGCGGGCTTGCTGTGTGTGGGTGTTTTTAAGGGGCTGGACACATTCTTACCATTGTCCAACAGGTAAAAGACTGGACTGTAGTGGCAGGACCGCAGGTTGGACACAGGTTCTCCTGTGCCTCGAGGGTCATTATGGAGGGAAGGGGTGTAGGGTGCTGGAAATCAGAGATCACACAGTCATTGTCACATACCAGGCTCAGCAAGGTTGAATTAAAGTAACTTGTGAACATGATTTTGAATCTGTTAACGGACAAAGAGCATTTGAGGAATCTTAGGCATGCCATTTTAGCCAGTCTTGAGCTTCGAAAATATCTGGTAGAATTTTTTTTTCAATTACCAAGAACATTTCATCACACACAAGTATTAGAATGGTGCTTTTAACCTCATCAGACAAGATGAATTTATACGGCTGACAAATCACTGCAGGTGTTGACCTGACAGTATAAATCATGATTGCTGTGTGAATTGAGGCCGAACTGCTGAGGGTAAAGATGAGAGAACAGTGTGGTGAGAGACTGACAAGTGCATCACAGGGCTCCTGGTTATTCTGCTTAAACAATAATGGCCTTCCTCAGTCTTTTCTGGAACCATTTGCCCTCCCTGTCCAAAAGCATTTTGCTCTCGTTTAAATACCGTTTCTTGCCATTTGATGCCGATACAAACTCAGGACTGTCCACATTGCTTCAGCCATCTGTGCTGCAGCACCAGCTTACATTACATTGACATGTGCTTTGAGTTTCCGTGATAACAGATTAAAATAAAAGGTGACGACACAGCTGGTATCTAAAAAAATGTTGATATTTAAAAACAGGGTTATTATTCATTTTTAACAAAAAGCAAATTAAGTGTTTTTCTTTTCCAGTCTTAAAAAAGGCAAAATATAAATGCCACAGGAGGCAATTTATTATTATTGCAAGACATTATTACTTTTATTTAACTATGATGCATTAAGTTGATCCAAAGTGACAGAAAACACATGT
The DNA here is from genome assembly GCA_036247105.1 of Cirrhinus mrigala. Lineage (NCBI taxonomy): Eukaryota > Metazoa > Chordata > Actinopteri > Cypriniformes > Cyprinidae > Cirrhinus > Cirrhinus mrigala. Next base: position 18,458,650 of record CM070015.1, read on the forward strand.
ATGATGTTACAAAATATTTCTAAATACCCTAAATTTGAAAAATTGAATTTCGTGTTATTTTCATTACTTCATATTTAAAACATTGGTAACATTATTGAATAAATGTAATTTCTGTGCCATTTATCTACTGCAGCTATCAAACCGAGGTTATACTGTAAAAATAAAATAAAATAAAATAAAATAAAATAAACACCTGTAAAACAACAACAAAAAAAAATCTACACGGAAAATTCCTTAATATAAACACAGTACATTGTGTTCTTTTTCTACTTTTTTTGTTTGTTTGTTTTTTCAGTGTAGTAGCTGTTTTGTTTTTTGTTTTTTTGTTTTTTGGAACTTCTAGCTGGTTAAACAGCTACCCTTTACGAAAAACAGCTTAACCACCTAAATGTCCAAGTTAGACCAGCTAATAATAAGCTAGAAACAGGCTACCAAATTCTAGAATATAGCAATAACAGTGTTTAGACTAAAAATGTCACAATAAATGTGTTGAATATTTCATATGACACATTAAGTAAAGCTTTTGTGCTGTGGAAGGGGTTTAACGCACACTCATCTCTGCAGGTTAGACAAGTACAACAAGCTCATCAGAAAAATGGAAAACAAATTACCGCTTTCTGTCCTTTCACATCCTTTTGCTTTTGTTCCCATTATTCCCTTTCATTCCAGAATAATCTTTTTCTAAAAATATCTTTGCTGGTCACAGTCGATGGCTGACATTTCAGCTTATTAACCACCTGGCAATGTGCCACAATCAACAGGGTCCCAGCAACCCACCTCAACCCTGCTGACGAAAACAACACCGCACAAACAACAAACAACAACAACTAGTCAACTAGACAGAGAGAGATAACACTTATGAGAACTTCAAAGTGGAGTGCAGCCCAATTACTGGACTTGATGGAGAGCAGGGCAGACTGAAAATCAGAGAGGAGGTATACTCGAGGTCAAAGATGATATGAATAAGTGCCAATAAATAAGATGAGAGAAAGATGAGTATGATGTAAAACTCAACCTTTTTCAGATAAAGTAAATACATTAGCAGCTAAAGCAGAGTGTAATTTTATGTCAGCTGAGGTGATGTTAGCACAGGCAGTGCTTGTAATGTAAAGGGTTTGTGCCCCTGAGCAAACGCATGAAAATGGCACCAGAAACATCCGCGAAACCTTGAGTCCATTCATTATTCATCTATTCTAGCTTAATGCTACTTTCAAACGCACACATCTAAAAGCTGAGATAGAAGTAATAACAAATAAAAAAAGGTCAAATAACAACAGTGCCATCAAACATTTATTTGATGCAGCCAATTTCCATCATCTCAAGGTACAAAATTTTTCTCGTGAATAAAGCACAACAAAGAGAGTGATATGCAAATAACATCCTTTCGCCTGTGGTAAGTTAATAACGCTGAACCCTGCCTATTTTCCCAAACTTTAAAATATCAAGTTTAGAATCATGCTTCTCCAATGACGGACAGTATGAATTTGAAATGAATTTTCACATAATAAAATAGTACAAAAATAAAACAACGGCAATATTACAGAATATAACATTAAAAAGTATATAAATAACACCGTCCAACATCAACACCAGCAGGTAAAATTCCCCTGAGCCCACTGAGTTTTAACAGACCCCCTAACGAATGCAGTGAGTTTGGTGGGGGGTAATTGAAAATGAAAGGGAGAAAGTCACGTGAGAGAAGGCAATGCTTCCATAACGATATGATTGGATATGACCGGTTATGATCGGCTCTGATTGGTTCATGCAATAAATCCCGCCTCATGCGTGTTCTTTCACAATTCGCAAATCAGTGTGAATGACCAATATAATGGTGTTAATGGGAAGACTAATTTAAAAATGTAAGTAAACAACTCGCACACTTAAATATAACCACTTTGTTATGACAAAATAAGTGTTAAAATGGCATGAAAACATGATCTGTGGGAGTTTTTAGTGAGTAATGAGCTTGGTGAAATTTAAAGTAAATCTGTGTCTGTGACCAATATTTGCGAGCTTTGATGACTGTTGATCTGAAACATTCAAAAATAGTTATAAGTTATAACTATTAAAAAGAATATTTTTAGAATATGAACATTATTTTTGAATAAATGTAAAATGTTTAAAAACACTAACTTGATGAGAATCATACTTGGATTTAATAAACAGAATATTGATTACACTGTTAATGTAAAAATCTTTTTTTCTTTTTCTGATAGTGAAAGTAATGTTTATTTAACCAAGAAAATGCAACTAGGACAAAAAAAAAACGGTGAATATTGTTGTACTACCAACTAGTGTTTATTTTCTAAAAGTCTACAGGGCCCATATTTGAAGAAACACCCCACACATTTACCAAACACCAAACATGAGTGCACTGAAATACTCACATAAACACACACACACACACATAATGTTTTCTTCTTCATTTTCTTCTTCCTCATCATTATTTATATTTTCTCTAGTCCTTCAAACTCTCTTTTTATGCTTCAGTGGCTGATGCCCAGAATCTCAGTCCAATTTTTGGCTGAATTCCCCAGCCAATCGTAGAAGGCCATTTCCTGACTCTTGTCATAATAGCTGCTTCCACAAAAACACATCTGAATTACTCAGCAGCCTGAAGCCAACGCAACAAATCCCACAGAAGAAAACACACAAAAGCTACTGTTCTGACAGCCTGTTCTTTACCACAGAACATTCTAGAGAAAATCACACACATGTGACTCCTATGTTTCACTACAGGCTTGAGATTTTAAAAGAACAGTTCACCTAGTCATTGTTGTCCATGAATGGGCATTCTTCAAAATGTCTTCTTTTCTGCATTCCACAGAAGAAAGACATTTATATCCACCTTCTCTTTACCGTAAAGGTGGGCATGGCCATTTGTAAATTTTATGGGTGTAGCTTCCTGTCTCATTCGCGTCCAGCTATTTTTAGCTATACAAAACTTGATTTGCTGCTTGATATTTGAAATCGATGTGTCTTACCATACTATTTTAATGTATTATCTTAATTATGAATACAGTGGTTTGTAGAGCAAACAGTTTTACCGTTTACTACATGCTGTTATTCTTCTCATTATTTCCTTATAGCGGATAATGAACTGGAAGTCTCACCCATAGTCTTACTTCCACGATGAGAAAAAAGGTGGATATGTTTGCAAAGTTTCACTTTTAGGTGAATTATTCTTTTAAATGCTTGATACACAGCCACATTTTTGAAGTAAACCTCATGTCTCCTCTCTATCTCTCAAACTACTAATGTTAGGCTACTTCCCTCAGCTCGCCTTCCCAAGCGACTTCCATCTTTCAGGCTGCCTGCTGAGCTGGGAAGTGGGAAAACAAGCAGAGGCTTCAATTGTACTGAGACATGAGAGTGAAGTGAGAGAGAGGAAAAACAGACAGCAAATTTTGTATTCTTGAGACACCGCACAAAATGTGCCTCTGATATTTCAAACAACAGTAACTTAAAAAAGACACAATGCAATATATCTTCCCCTGAGAAATCAAAGCTTTACTGAAATACCTCTAAATTAAGAGCTCTATTTAGATCCTCAAGGACAAGCGCCGTTGTTGTCATCATGTTCATCCCACTGAGGCGATGCAAACATTAAGTGAAGCTCTGTAAACATTATCATATCCTCATAAAAATTCTACACAGGTTATGATGGCTTTAAAGAAGAAAGAAGAAACAAAGACACTGGAGTGAGAGAGCAGAGGAAAGAGCCTCCAGGGACTGAAGACCTGTGCTGTGGGGAAACTTAAAAAAAGAGGACAGAAAAGAAAAAGAAAAAATACTGGAGTGAAGTGTTTTTATTTGAACAGTTTTGTCATTAAATCTCTAATGTGCCCCACAAGCGGAATTTCAAAACTAATGACTGTTATCAAACAGGTCTCTCAAACACTCCCCCGTCACTGTTTCCTGTGGGGTGTGGCTATTAGAGATGGGTGTGCCTGTGTGTGGGTGTGGTTTTATTGAGTAGATGTGGTTAAATATGGGTATAGCAATCAGAACTTGTAGGTGTGATAATTAAAGGTAATATGGCTATTTATAGTGGGCGTGGTCATGAGAGGGTGTGGCTATCTTAAAGTAGGTGTGACCAATCATGGGTGTGGCTATCAAATGTAGAAGTAAGTTTGATTATCAGAGGTGGTGAGGCAATGAGAGGAGGGGCGTAGTCATACATAGGCGCGGTTTTACAGGGTAGGAGTTGCCAATCATGGGCTATTAGTAGTACTGTATGTTGAAGGGACAGTTCACCCAAAAATAAAAATTCTGTCATTATTTCATCTTTGGAAGACAAATTAAGATATTTTAAGATATACACAGAAACACAACTGACATGTTCAAGGCCCAGAAAGGTAGTAAGGACATCCTTAAAATCGTCCATGTGACAACAATGGTCAGAAAGCTCTCAATTTTCATCAAAAATATCTTAATTTGTGTTCTGAAGGGTTTGGAACAATTAGTAATTAATGACAGAATTTAAATTTTTGGGTGAACTATCCATTTAAGTTGATTGTCTCCAAATAGACAAACACTTTTCTGGTTAAATAAGTATACGATCTAGGTATTTTAAGCGTAATAAAAAGAAAAAATATGGAATAGATTATAAGTCTATTTGAGGTGGGCGTGGTCATTTCTGGGTGTGGCTATATTTAGTAATCGTGACCAATCATGGGTGTGGCTATAGGGCTGGGCGATAAAATGATAACGATATGTATCGTGATAGACACGTTATCGATATCAATAAAAAATGTGTTCGATAAAACGATATTTTTTATTCTTTGTCGGAAGAAAACAGAGGTTGCGAAGCAAGTTTGGTTGCAGTAACAAAGGCACTCGCTCTCTGGTAACCTAGCAACGTAGGGAGTGACACGCTAACAGCCAATCATGTAACAGTATCACGTTTGGTTGTGCCATATCGTTGTCTCGTGCAGGTCTGCTGGATTCCTCTTCATAAGCAGAAAATGAGTGCCGCAGCGAGCGAGGAAATTGTAAATAAAAGAGGAAAAGTCAGCTCGCCAGTATGGCAGTTTTTTGGATATTATAAGTCTGACCGTAGTGAGACCAATGTCGTCTGCAAATTATGCAAGACCGTCGTCCCCGCCAAGACTGGTAATACCACGAGCTTGATGTACCACCTTAGCCGTGCTCACCCTTTGGAGCACAGCCGTATTCAACAAACAACATCTGTAGCTGCAACACCGCAAAAGCAGCAGACCACCATGGAGAGGTACTCTGCATCAGTGCCTTATGACAAAGAATCTAAACGGTACAAAGATATAACGGAGGCAGTGGCATATTTCTCTGTTTATATTTAACACTTTGCACTATTTTATTACACTTTATTAAGCATTTCTTACATTTTCTTTCATTTTGCACCTTATAATGTTAAGAGATAATTGTTAAGCGTTCATTGTGACTTTAGAATTATGTTTACATTTTAATTATTTGTGTTTTCCATGGTTGTTGACATTTCTGTCTTAATAACTGAGGGGATTATGATCAGAGGAAGGTTAAGTTTAAAATAAAAATGTTTAAATGTAATATATTTTTCTCCTGGTCCTTATTTTAAATGGGTCATAGAAAATATCAATAATTATCGATATCGACCGATATGAAACACTGATATCGTGATACAGTTTTCAGCCATATCACCCAGCCCTAGGTGTGGCTATCAGAAGTAGGAGTAGAAGTAATTATTAAAGCTGATACGGCTATATGAGACTTGGTCATGAGTGGGTTTGGCTATATTGAGTGGGTGTGGCCAATCATGGGTGTGGCTACCAAAGATAGAAGTATAGAAGTATGCGTGATTATAAGAGGTGGTGAGGAAATCAGAGATGTGTGCGCTCATGAGTGGTTATAGTTACCTGAGGTGGGTGACTTGCTTCTCTCTAGATCCAAAGACACCTGATTATCAGAAAGCTCCGTAAGGCCTGTCATGGAGGAATATGGAAGGCACAGTAAGAGGAAGCAGATAACATAAATGACCAGGATCCAATACCACCAAACACATTTGCATGCATCAAAACACCAGGACAAACAATGTGGTCTGAGACACTTTTATGATCCTGGAGCGAAAAAAGATATATAGACAGTTTTTAAACGTTTAACTATGTATATACTTTTAACATATGTACATTTTTAGCCACAACGTGGTTGTTCTACCCCTGTCTGCTGTGAATGAGAGCTTTTTAACCACTGTAGAAACACTTGGTATATTAACTCCAGAATCAAGCAGGTGCACCAATACCACCAACAATCCCATGCATGTGTGTGTATGCAGGAGAGACAAAAATCGCATCGATGTTACTCAAGGCGCGACGGTAAAAATACGATAAGGCCTGCACTGCAGAAATATCAATCATTTTACAAGTGTGTGTGCAAATTAAAAGTTCTTCTGCAAAGTACATGCTTAGAAAATCTTGATGACTACAAAATAATAATAGTAACTTTATTATTATGGTCATATACAATAATGCAGTGAAAACCTCATTCTCACAAATGAGATAAATCCTTTGGCAGAGTATGTTTTTTTTTTTTTATGAGATATTGAATTTTTGGATATTATGATTATTAGGTACTTTTTAGATAAAAAAAAAAAAAAAGTTATACCTGTAAATAATTTAAATTTGCTTAAAATGTTTTTTAAACGTTTCTCTTTTTTATTAGCATGAAAAAATATAGTATAAATTTGTATGAATTTTCTTTTTTTTCCCCACACAAAAAAATGTCCTTTTTTTTTAAATGGAAAAGTCATGTCATTATGCACGATTTTGTTTTCCTTCATACAGTGTGACAACTTGGTCATGTGTGTTTCGTTCATTACACAAACCTTCAGCACAAATCAATAAAACACTTAGCAAGGAGACAATCAAAGATTGTTATCGGATGTTTCAGTGTATGCAAATTCAGAATATGTGAATATGATATTCTGTAACAATCAATTCATTTACCATAAACGATAGTATATTGTATATGTAATATGGTAATTCTACCTTTTGTAAACTTCATGAATCTAGCACATTTGATAAATGACATCCCATTGTCTGTGCTTTGCCTCCTTGCTGTTGTGTTGCCCCCATTGGCGTTTCACTGGAGACATGACTTACTCTGGTAAGAAGTACGGATCCGTTTCTTTGAATCGGAATAAAAGTTAGACAGGCCGCGCATGCAAAAGTCTGCAACAGCGCCCCCATGCCCCAGCACCGCCACCCATGAGAGGAGACATGGAGCGAGGGAGGAAAAGAGGAGGAGAGAAGAACAAAACAGGCTCAGAGTGACAAAACGCGTGTGACCGCAATCTGAGCAAGACCCAGTGTACTGAGGGAGAAAATGAAGGAATGAAAATAGGAAAATGTAGCCTAACCTTTTGTATTTTTTATTTCTTCCGGAAAAAAAACAACAAATAATAAGGCAGAAATGAGAACTCAACAGAAGGAAAAGCCTTTTGGGATTAACACCCACCGAAGAAGGTGGCAGTGAAACTGTACAAACAAACCAACAAAACAAACATAAATATCAACATAAATAGAAGTGCCTTTTCTGTGTCTATCTAAAAATGTTTATGTGAAGATGTATTTATATGCATGAGTATTAGATATGGATTCATTTTGCTGATGGATACCCTATCTAAACTGAGCGTGAACATCAGGCAACAGGTGGAACACGATTTTAACATTTTTGTTTTATTGTGTCGCTATACACATAGTGCAAACTGCAGCACTGATACAGTGGAGTCCAAAAAGTCTGAGACCAGACTGAAGTTCTGGGTTTAGAAATTTATTTCAAACCTGGAGATAAACAGAAAGCTTTTGGACTTTAAAATCTGAAACAAAGAATTTTTATAATAAAACACGAATACTTTCTGCACTGTTTTCGTCACTAATCAAGTAAGCCTATTTTTGACCAATTCATGGTCATGAACTAAAAATTTATTGGTCACTGTTTTTTAACTCATATGGATGTACATGATTTTAAACATGTTTACAATAGCATTCTAAAGTTTGGAGTCAGTGAGATTTATTTAATTAATTAATTTATTAATGTATTTATCAAAAAAAGGATGCATTAAATTGATCAAAAGTCTCAAACAGCTGAAGTCAGTGAGATTTATTTATTAATTTATTTATTTATCAAAAAAAGGATGGATTAAATTGATCAAAAGTCTCAAGCAGCTGCTTAAAAAATCATATTCATCAAAGAATCCTGAAAAAAAGCATCACAGTTTGCACAAAAATATTAAGCAGCGCAACTGTTTTCAGCATTGATAATAATAAGAAATGCTTCTTGAGCAGCAAATCAGCATATTGAAAAGAACCATGTGACACTGGAATAATGGCTATAATTCAGCTTTGATATCACAATAATTAATTATATATATTTTTCAGTATAATTAAAAAGAAACAGATATTTTAAACTGTAATAATAATTCATAATATTACGCTTTTCACTGTATTTTTGATCATATAAATGTAGTCTGTGTGAGTATAAGATTAAATATAGTATATAAAAGTACTATTAAAATGCAGAATTACTATTACATTTTTAATGAGGGAAAATTGCTGTGGTGCACTAAATACAAATATAAAATGAAAATATAATTAAAAAAAAAAAAAAAAATTGCATTTAAAATTTTAAAATAGAAACATTCTGACCAATGGTCTCAGACTTTTGGATCCCACCATATATAAAGCGAAAGACTAAAGTACATAATCAATGATGGAATAAAAACTGAGTGGGACTTCTGCTCCTTTCAAGCCATCAGTTTGGAAAACAGAGACAGAGTGTACAAAACAGTCTCTTTATACACACTGGCCTGAGTGTGTGGGTGAGAGTTAAGACGTTCTCTCTCTTTTTTGAGAGCTTACATAAGCTACGGATCAAAATCACTCTTCGACCGCACCGAACGACCTTTCTGCCCACCTCTGCATCTCCATGTCGGCTCAAAGCCTCTCGGTTTCTAAAGATGCGGCTGCCTGAACAAGAGGAGGGAGAGCGACCACTTTGAAGTGAGGAGCCAGCATGGCCGCATCCCCGCTGCTTCCTTTTGATGAAGCTCTATGAAAACAGATCTTCAGCTTCAGCTTTCACTTACGACATCTCCATTCTCTGGATGGCCCGTGTGAGCGTGTATGTGCGTGAGCAGTCGGGGTAGGAGGATAGAGGGGGGTAGGTGGAGTGAGATCTGTGCTGGATTAGTAACAGCGAGTCCGTATGGCAGGTTACGCTGTGTTCTCTGTTAGGTGTCGTGCTCAGGCAAAGACCAACAGCAACAGAGATACAACAGACGACATGCAGAGAAGGCAACCATGAATGCAGTCTGTCCCATGCAGTTAAAGACAGGGACCGTGTGTGTGTGTTAAATGGAAGAGAGACAGAATATATACAGGCAAGGACAGAAGCCTGAGATTTGCAAAGTTTGTTTTTGATAGCTGAAATGCTGAGCATGTGTGCAGATGCATGCCAGTGATGTGTATTCTTACAGCTGATATTTATTTTACAGCTTTGTTACAAAGAAACACAGTGTATTTGAACATTTGTGGGATTCTGAGACACATGGTGCATGTGTACCTGATGTGGACTGCCGGTTTTTGCGAGGAGAGCGTGTTAGTCGCTGGAAAGGGTCTGCAGATCCGTATAGCTCCAGGGTGCTCATACACAGCAGAACGGTTTTCTGCAAGTAGTCCACAACTGCCAAACCATTACAGTTACCTAGAGCCAACCTGCACAAACACACACACTGGTCATATACAACTACAGTTGAAGTCATAAGTTGACATACACCTTGCAGAATCTGCAAAATGTTAATTATTTTACCAAAATAAGAGGGATCATACAAAATGCACGTTATTTTTTTATTTAGTACTGACCCGAATAAGATATTTAACATAAAGGATGTTTACATCTAGTCCACAAGACAAAACAATAGTTGAATTCATAAAAATGACCCTGTTCAAAAGTTTACATACGCTTGATTCTTAATACTGTGTTGTTACCTGAATGATCCACAGCTGTGTATTTTTTTCTTGAGTTTCTTTTTTGTCCTAAACAGTTAAACTGCCCGCCTTTCCAGTAATGACTGTATGATTATGAGATCCATCTTTTCACATAGAGGACAACTGAGGGACTCATATGCAACTATTACGGAAATTTCAAACGCTCACTGATGCTTCAGATGGAAACACAACGCATTACAGTTTTTCTCGATTGGTTTGGCTCATTTCTTGAAACCGAGATGACATTCTCAAAATAACATGGACAAATCTCCAAACCACCTTGCAATTGTTCACAACAGAATGTCATTTTTCATTGGTTTTATCAAATTGCAAATGCTTTAGTACATGTCTCAAGTGACTCTGTGCTTTTTTTCAAATGATTATGTACAAGTAGCTACAGTTAGCACAATGAGCCCACATTTAGCACATTTTCCAAATAAATAGATCTTGCTGATCTAAACTGATTAGTTGATTTTTCAGTGAAATGGTTACTCTCTCCAAAACATATCAGCATGGTTTCATTGTGTAAGTCATCATATGCACAATTGTCTGTTCAACTGTCAAAATTAGTCAAAGATATAATACCATGAAAGAATTTCTTGGAACATTTGATAAATTTATGACAGTACTTGACAATCAATCAGGTGAAATTAGAACTAACGAAGGAGCAGTTTCCCACATCTCAGATGACCAATCAAACAGTTTGTTTAGTTACCTGACAGGTGTTGTCTATGATTATGACTGCTGCCAAAAGTATATAGACAGAGCTTGGCCCGGGGCCAGTTTCATTTGCAGTGTGAACATGGAAGCACCTCGGCAAGTACAACAGCAACTTCCTGCTCGAGGAAGAGGAGGAAGAGGAAGAGGAAGAGGAGGAGTGAGAATGCGTGGAGGAATAGGGGGAAGAGGCCGAGGAGCACGGAGGCACCATGATGTCCCAGATGAAATCCGGGCCACCCTTATTGACCACGTTATAAACCATCGCCTCACAATGGCAGAGGCAGGTCGCCGAGTGCAGCCTAATGTGCCTCGGTCTACAGTCTCCTCCATCATCCAAACCTTTCGCAGGGAAAACAGGTACAGAACTATTCTATTGAACTATTCAGTGTTGGTGTGTGTGTAGGCCTAGAGTACTGTAATATCTTCATGTGATGTTATATGATACTATAAAAATGACAAAGACAAAAAAAATGGAGAAAATACTGTGAATAGTATTCCAGTCACTGTGCAGTGCATCACACTTTTAGTACCATAAAACAGCAGTACAATTACATTGGTAACTCATTTTGTAACAAATTTACAGTGTTGACCTTTGACTTGTATGTCTAAGATTGGACGACAGCCTCAAGTGGGTGGCAGAAGAAAACTTCTAAATGAACAACAAGAACGAGAAATATGCAACATGGTCATTGCAAATAATGCCATCACACTGAGACAGATTCGTAATGCAATCCTTCTAGACAATGTAATGTTCCAAAATATAAACTCTATCAGCATCTCCACAATAGACCGGGTATTGAAGAAACATCAGATGACCATGAAACAGATTTACAGGGTACCATTTGAGAGAAACTCTGACAGAGTGAAAGAGCTGCGGTACCAGTATGTGCATGTAAGTCAACTACTGGTTGTCTATCATTGTAACACTATTACAGTAAGACATGGTTACCACTTTTTTTTGTTTTGCTTTATCCTTTTTACCTTCAGAATCCAGCTTTGTGTGACTAGAGCATTATGCCTAGAAATTGTCTTCAGTTTTTCACTCCCTCTTTTTACAGTACTTTAGATCCTCCCTGCAGTATCTGTCTCTACTTGACTGATTAGATTTATTTTTATACTATTGTAGAGAATAATGGCATTAGAAGGCAACGAAACCCCTCACATCCTAGTGTTCGTTGATGAAGCTGGCTTCAACCTGGCCAAAGGTCGAGGCGTGGCCGTAACATCATTGGCCACCGAGCCACTGTGGATGTCCCAGGCCAGCGAGGAGCAAATATAACAATGTGTGCCGCTATATCAGAAAGAGGTGTGGCCACACACATTCCCAGTTTAGGGCCCTACAATACACAAAAGCTCCTCAATTTTTTGGACCACCTTTATACTGATCTGATCCCGGAAAATGAGAGAGGTGAAGAAGGACCTCAGCTACCACATTATGTCATTGTGTGGGATAATGTGAACTTCCACCGTGGCCCACGCATCAGAACCTGGTTCACCACCCATCCCCGGATGCTAATGGAGTTTCTTCCACCTTACTCTCCTTTCCTAAATCCAATTGAGGAGTTTTTTTCAGCTTGGAGGTGGAGGGTGTATGAGCATCAGGCTCAAGACCAGAGGGCCCTGCTGCATGCAATGGATGCTGCATGTGAGGACATCACAGGGGATCAATGTAGGGGATGGTTGAGACATTCACGCCGTTTCTTCCCTCGCTGCATCGCAAGAGAAAATATCCGTTGCGATGTGGCTGAGAATTTATGGCCTAACAGAGAGCAGTGCGTCGATGGCCAGGAGGATGAGGATGGTGGCCAGGAAAGAGAGGGTGACAATGGCGACCACTGAAAATATTACTGTACTATAGTTCTGAAACTTTATTTACAGTATGGTAGGCTAGAGTTTTTTTTGTTTTTTTTTGTTTTTTGTTTGTGTTTATAACTGTTCACATTTACAGAATCCTGTATATGTTTTCTTTTCACAGTATGTTCTCTAATGTTAACATTTCTTTGTACGAATAAAAATGTTTACAGTTTCCTTGAGTATGAGTGGTTTATTGGAGGCTGATTTTACTGTAAAATCTTTTAGTTTTATTCATAGTGGTATTCTGTTACTAGACCTGTGCCTCAGTGACAAAACGTCTAAGCATTTTGACTTGCAGTGCTTAAACAATGCCAAAGGTATAATGCATTTTGGGGGCATTGACTATTTATATGAGAAGGATATTTAGTTTTGACACATGGATAAACTGTTTTGGGAGAGATATGAGCTTTTGCAGGGGATCCATGGTGTTGTGCTAAACCATCCAGGTTATTTTGACAAAAGCACTAAATGAATGCACATGTGCCAAGGCAATTGAGAAGGATCTGTGCTATTTTGACTGTACTGACCTTTTATATGGGAAAGGAATCTGCTTTTGAAGCATGGAAGAAGAGTTTGGGGAAAGATATTTGATTTTGCTAGTGAGCTATAATGTTGAGCAGAACTGTAAGACTGTTTGGCCAAATGACCTTATGGTTTTGAGAATGTCATCTCGGTTTCAAGAAATGAGCCAAACCAATCGAGAAAAACTGTAAGAGCCAGGGCGTGAAAACTTTTTGAATTTAAAGATCAGGGTAAATTTTACTTATTTTGTCTTCTGGGAAACATGTAAGTATCTTCTGTAGCTTCTGAAGGGCAGTACTGAATGAAAAAAAAAATATATATTTTAGCAAAATAAGAAAAATGTACACATCTTCATTCTGTTCAAAAGTTTTCACCCCTGGCTCTTAATGTATGCTGTTTCCTTCTGAAGCGTCAGTGAGCGTTGGAACCTTCCGTAATAGTTGCATTTGAGTCCCTCAGTTGTCCTCAGTGTGAAAAGATGGATCTCAGAATCATGCAGTCATTGTTGGAAAGGGTTCAAATACACAAAAATGTTGAAAAACCAAAGAATTTGTGGGACATGAAGGATTTTTCTGAAGAACAGCGGGCAGTTTAACTGTTCAGGGCAAACAAGGGGCTCATGAACAACTATCACTACCGAAAAAACAAACAAAAAAAACAGCTATAGATAATTTAGGTAACAGCACAGTATCACAGTTATGACTAAATATAACATGATGATTGAATGCATCATATAGCTTTCCTCAGTCTACATATCCCTTTCAGAATTTGTAAGATGTTTATAATTTATTTTTTATTTTATTTTACTTTAAAGTGGGATCATAAAAATAAATTGGATTTGGTTTTATTTATTTATTTATTTTAGTACTGGCCTGACAAAATACTGGCCAGATGTACATATGGTCCACAAATCTAAACTGAATACACATAAATTATTCAAAATTATATTATATATCAAAGGTCAAATCAGTTAGATAGATAGATAGATAGATAGATAGATAGATAGATAGATAGATAGATAGATAGATAGATAGATAGATAGATAGATAGATAGACAGACAGATAGATAGATAGATACATAGATAGATAGATAGATAGATAGATAGATAGATAGATAGATAGATAGATGGATGGATGAAGGTTCATGTGAAAAATGTTTAATCACTGGTAAATCCCACACCACTGGGTCCAGTCGTGAATAAACAAATCACAAAAATGACACTGAGCGTGCAGTGACATTTAATCTGCTGGACTGAATTCAAAGGAATTCAAAGTCTTTCTGACAACTGTAGCCAGACATCACCATAGCAGCCTTTGCTCGTAATAATGCTTTAGTGATTAAAGTTGGATGTGGTTGCGACTGAATCAAAACAGGATGACAACAAGAGAATGATTCAAAAGAAGGCCAAATTCTAATTAGAGTTTTACCACTTTCATCAAAAATCAAACACCCTGCGAGCTGAAATATTAACAGCTAGACACATGAGTTTGGAGTTTTGATGATGACAAAATCATTTACATTAAACAGGGGAGGACTGACGTTTGATTACGCATATACCACAGAAAATAATCCCAAACAAGTCCACAAAACCATGCTATTACCATGATATATTTGAATACTGTAGTATTTATGCACAAGGTAACTAGATCACACAATATTAAAGAGAGAGTTCACTCAAAAAATAAAAATTCTGTCTTTAATTACTCACCCTCATGTCGTTCTAAACCCGTAAGACCTAGGTTTATCTTTGGAACACAAATTAAGATATTTCTGACCCTGCATAGACAGGACTGACACGTTCAAAATACCGAAAGGTATCAAGCTATGAGAATACTTTTTATGCGCAAAAAAAAAAAAAGACTATTCAACAATTGATTCTCGCCAGTCTTTGATGCATGTTCAACAAAGTACCACAATTTGCGTTCCAATGATGAACGAAGATCTTACAGATGTGGAACGACATGAGGGTGAGCAATTAAAGACAGAATTTTAATTTTTGGGTGAACTATCCCTTTAACTTAGAGGAAAAACTTAAGATTCTATTGGCTGAATAAAACAGATGACATAAAAAAGGAGGGGCCACTTACAGTCCATAGGCGGAGTTTAAATCCAAGCTGGTGATTTGTTGTGGCGGCTCTCCATCGACCCATAATAACTGAACCACCAGCTCTGCCTGGTATCCCGGAGGCATTCGGATCATACGATCTTTAACCCTGTGTGAGGTCAAAGTATTAAAATTAAGTTTATTGTGGAATCTCATTTAATTGTTACACTTGTATTTAACCTTATACTTTCTATACAGTATTATCTACTAAGCAAGCTAAAAATGTCTTGTCAAATCAGGTAAGAAAAAAATTCTGTATAGTCTCACTTGAGGCAAGGAATGCTGTCCCGCACACTGTCCGGTGTGTTGCTGCGGGGACTGGGAGGCTGAGGTTGGGGCGAGTGACCGCTGGGGTCCGAAAAACATGGAGTGTTCTCTGTATCCGATGGAGAGATGACGTCCTCCATCTCACACTGCAATCGCACTTCTAGGGACTACACACAGATACAACACAAGTTTATCTTCAAATCCACAGAATGTACTTAAACTTTTAAAAGACCACCTTAAAGGAATAGTCCACACAAAATTACTTTCTTTCCCCTGCTAAAAACAAAAGACACAAAGGTGTATTTTGTCCATTCAATAGAAGTCAGTGGCATCCACTGTTGTTTTGGAACCCACTGACCTTAATTGTATGGACAAAATATTCTTCAAAATATCTTTTGTGTTTCACAAAAGACAGAAAGGTCAGATTTGTAATGACATGAAAGTAAGTACTGACAGAATTTTTAGGTGAACTATCACTTTAAGAGCACACTCGTTTTCTCAACTCACTGTGATGGTGGTGTTGGCGTCATGTTTGCTGAAGCGGTACAGGATGACGTGGGCGCTGATGCCGACCACACAAAAGATACGGCTCTGCGGGCACCAGCTGATCATCTGAATGGCGTAGGGGTCTTCCTCCACAAGCTCAGCGCTGCGTCCCACATCTCCACTCTTAGGCTTCTCAAACACCTTTGACGTCTTGAGCTTATACAACATCTGCAGTGTGACTGACAGAGATGGAGGTTATCACCACATCACATCTTACTACATACTGAATGTGATGTACAAGGTGTTTAAACAGAAATAGTGCTTTAAAGGAATTATTATTGTTTGGTGCAAGTTAAGCTCGATCGACTACATTTAACCACTGCATAATGATGATTACCATAAAGATTAGCATCTCCTTTAAGAAAAAAAAAAAATCTAGGTTACTTTTAGCCACTTAAAACCTGTTTACACCAAGAGCAATAACTGTAACAATAAAGTTTTACAGTTTAAATAATTATTCTACATCAAATTGGCAGATTTTCATTAAAAATTACCAAGGCAAACTTTTTTTTTTATTCTGTAGATTAACTTAGACTAGCACTAACAAAGTAAATAGTGTCAATTTTAAATTCATGCAGGCTTTAAACAGCTTTACTGCTTAAATAACAAAAATTTTTAAAACAAAAATGCATGTAAACTTAACATTTTAAATTCTCAATAACTGGCTCCATTTACTTCCACTGTAAGTCCCTCACCATTTTTAATACAAAACAAGGAATCAATTAATACTTTTTGTGGTAATCAACATTATGCCACAAATGCTCTCAGCTGAGTTTAACTTGCACCAGAATTAGAATATTCCTTTAAGTAATGCCCATGGTTGTGAAACCAGTATATATTTGGTATTGGAATGTCTATTTTTGGTCATATATCATTTGGTCTGAGTTGTACAGAATGAAATGAGAAATGCGGAATCATATGTCAAAGCATCAAGAAAGGTTGTTCTTCCAAAATGAGGCAGCGGTAAGAAAGAGTGAGACGGAAACAGCATGAGACTGAAAGGGGGGAACAAGCTTGTCAAAGCATAGACACTTACTCGCTGTGGCATCCCAAAACTTTATTGATCCGTCTGCATGTCTGAGGGGGACAACAAAGAGGAAGGACAAAGAGCGATCGTATGAGCGAATGAGTGTGTGTGTTAAATCGCTTAAGAGAAAGCAAGCAATGACAGCTATGGAAACAGGAGGGGAAAAGAGGCAGAGAGAACAACACGCAGGGTCAATAGCGCTATTGAATTAAAGCGGAGAAGTGCGATACATTTACCAATGAGAGGCAAGTAGAAGGGCACATTTTAGACATCATTGACTTCAAGTGAAAACAAACGGAATCAATGCACGCTTCGGAAGAAAAGCAAAATCAATGCAGAGTTTTCAAGCATATAAAAATACTATAAATGACCTCCACATGTGGGTGGAAAGTTTCACTTTTTGAGGCAGGGGTGAGAAACTATTTTAGGTAGGAAGCGCCGACTTGTGTGGGTCATATTTTTTTTTTCTATTTGTTATACCTGCACAACAACTCTTCTAAAGCTACTGAAGTTCAAGATAAGCACATTTTTATTTAATTTTACTCATTTTAATCATAAGAAGGTTTTTTACTTTTCAGATTACATTAAGATATGAAACCATAACATCATGTGACTTGGTGTAAATAATACTGTGATATTAGTGACATGAAATCCATTTGGGATGCATGTTGAACATTGCTGGTAGATACATGATACATGTCAGTTTAACCCTTTAACTGTCACTCCCAGTTTTGAACATAGACAATGTATGATTTTAAAATGGATTTTAAAGGATTAATTTTGAGATTTTAAGTTTTCACTTGATTTATAATTTCTTATGATTTCTAAAACATGATAGGGAAAAAGCCGATGACGAAACGTCTTCTTGTGACAAAGATCAGAACTCTATTATGGTGTACTTTTTTGAGGTGCACTCGTCATAAATGAATCTATTACTTTTCCTACATAATTTTACCACAAAACAGTGGTAAAATCTCTATTTAGAAGTCTTAGACCTTTTCAACTGTATATAGTTTGTCATGATTAGATTAGGATTTATTTGTAATATGGTGAAGTAAACTTAGGTGTCCCGCTGGTGACAGTTAAGAGGTTAAATGTTTATTTTGTAAAAGTCCACAGGGCCTAAGTTGACCATATTTGAAGAAACACCCATTAATGTACACTACCAGTCAAAAGTTTTTGAACAGTATAAGATTTTTAATGTTTTCTTAAAGAAGTCTCTTTTGGTCACCAAGCCTGCATTTATTCGATCCAAAGTTTAAAAAAAAACAAAAAACAAAAATGATACTGACTCCAAGCTTTTTAATAGTATAGTGTATAATGTTACAAAAGCTTTTTATTTCAGATAAATGCTGATCTTTGGATCTTTCTATTCATCAAAGAATCCTGAAAAAAAAATACTGTTTGAAATAGTGATAATAATAACGTTTCTTGAACAGCAAATCAGCAAAAAAAATATGTATTACTGAAGACTGGAATAATGATGCTGAAAATGTAGTTTTGATCACAGGAATAAATTACATTTTAAAATACATTATAATAGAAAACAGCTATTTTAAATAGTTTACTGTTTTTGCTGTACTTTGGATCAAATAAATGCAGGCTTGGTGAGCAAAAGAGACTTCTTTACAAAACACTAAAAATCATACTGTTCAAAAACTTTTGACTGGTAGTGTATCATATCTAAACATCATTCACTGGAGATTTGGCAACAAGTTTGACACTCAGTTTTTACTCCCAATATTTTTCTGTTTACCTGTCAATACTGCTGTGAGCGACAATGTGATAAATGCACAAGCATCCAAGTGAGAAAATGAAGTGTGTTGCTCAGGGACAGCTGTGCCATCCACACGTTCAGTTTCAGATAAAAAAGCACATATTTTACTCAGCTTGTTTATTTGTTTGTATGTTTATTTAAAATGCTAAAAAAGCCTTCTAATCCTTCTTGCCTTCAACGCCTTAGAGTCAAATTTAAGTAAATATAATGTGTAATTAACAGAAAATTTTCTAACATGTTTTGTTACAAAGCATACACTACAGTTCAAAATGTATTTCAAATAAATTATGCTCTTTTAAACTTTCTATTCATCAAAGAAATATGAATCAATATATATCAACCTAAGATTTAGCTTTGCCATTACAGGAACAAATTCCATTTTCCAATATATTAAAATAGAAAACAGTTACTCTAAACTGTAATTACATTTCACAGTTTGACTGTTTAACTTATTTTTATTTTTTTTTTTTACTGTCTTTATGAACTTGGTAAGTTTTTAGTAACAGCTGAAGGTTGGTAACATAAAGCGCATACAAATTCACTTACCCTGTGATGATAATCTCTGGATATGTCTGCGAGCCGACCGTCCATGTGCCACCACTGACTGGCCACTCCTGAACACAAACATACAAACTGATAAAAACTTTCTAAAACACTCAACTGCCTTGCAAAATAGATGGTACGTTGTCGTACATTGACTGAGCATTTCAAATGAAAGCTTGCAATTTGGGCCACTGAAAAAGAACATTGACAAACCTTGTGACTATAGCCGGTCTTTTTGTGTTTAGCTCCTATGGAGTAAAGCACGGGTATGATGTCGGGGGGACAGTCGGCAAAATAAGCCGTGCACGTGACCGGAGACTCATGGACGTCCATGGGGTAGGGGTTCTCAAAGATAGGAAAACTAAAGGAAAGAGAGACTTTGAAATAAACAACAGGCATTTATAAAACACAGAAGACTCTGACTCTCAATTTTTCATAAAATATACACACGCATCCGTGAAATGAGTTGTGTATTAAAGTGCATTATGTTGCCATATACAGCATACAGCAGGGGTCTCCAACTTCATTGTAAGTGAGAGTGACCAGAAGGGATAAAAGGGCTACATGTTTGAAATACTTAAGAAAGAGCCTTATTATGATAAAAGAAACTGAGACTATTTATAGAATGTGCTCTGTGGGCGACTCTAAGTGGGCTAACAGGTACTGATACCCACGGGTACTGTATTGAAGCCACTGACCTATATTTAAGCAATTGAACTGTATTATCCATCAGAAGAATTAATAATAATTAAAAATGTGATCATAATAATAAATTTTAAGCGTACTGTTATTTTTATTCCTAACAAATGTGCACTGCCGTTCAAAAGTTTGGGATCAGTAAGACTTGTAATGTTTTTAAAAAAGTCTCTTATGCTCATCAAGGCTGCATTTATTTGACCAAAAGAAAATGCTAATTTTGCAAAATGTTATTACAATATAAAATAACAGTTTCTATTTTAATGTACTTTAAAACTGAATTTATTCCTGTGATGCAAAGCTGAATTTTCACCAGCCATTACTCCAGCCTTAAGTGTCACATGATCCTTCAGAAATCATTCTAATATGCTGATTTATTATTAGAATTATCTATGATGGCAACAGTTGTGCTGCCAAATATTTTTTTTTTTTTTGAACCTGTGAAACTTTTTTCAGGATTCTTTGATGAATAAAAAGCTAAAAAGAACAGCATTTATTCAAAATATAAATCTAACAATATAAGTCTTTGCTATGACTTTTTATAACTTTAACACATCCTTTCTTTTAAAAAAATAAAAATAAATAAAAATGCACTGACCCCAAACTGTTGAACGGTAGTGTATGTTGTTAGAAAAGACTGATATTTTAAAAGAAATGGCCTTAAAGCAAAGAAAACATCTGATGTCAACTGGCAAAGTCTCTATGGCAGGAGTAATACTTAAAAGAGTGACAAACGGCCAGTTGGTGTGTGTGTGTGTGTGTGAGAGAGAGAGAAAGAGAGAGTGTCAGCCTGACCTTGGCTCTGCTTCTTAATAATGACTCAGTTGATGGATGTTTATGAGTGACAACTCCAATGATATTTACCCTTAACAAATAAACACCGCCACACACTCTCAAATTTAAACCCTTTTCCACAAAGCATCTTCAAAAGTAACACACACACACAAAATTTATTGAGTGTTGGGCGATGTTGCCTCTGGTGGAAGTACTAGTGTGAGGTGTTGTTGGAGTACATCACATTGAGTTACATCATTCAGCCACACACACATGGCGTTAAGTGTGTGAGTATGACAGCGGAAAGAGAATGAGAAGCTGAAGAAGAGATTGCTCACTTGCTCTGGGTAAGATCGACCACAACAAAATCTTTCTCCAGCAGAACTGCCACCGCATACGGCTCCTGGACCTCTGTCAACACAAGCACAACATCTTAACAAATCACCACTGATGAATTCCAGATCATAAGGGCACAAAAACATAGATTTATGACTCTAGATATGGACAGTACTTTGTTTAAATAAGACGTACAAAACGACCACACCGGATTTCTATTGTATGGACATAAAAAACACTTTTTCCATAAACAACATGTTATGAATATTTGTGTTCTACAGAAGAAAGTCATAACGACATTTTCATTTTTTGGTGAAATATCATTGTAATATGTAGATAAACCATTTGTAGGTTAACTCGACCCATAAGTGTAATCTTTGTGGTTCTTTAAAAAACATTTCTGCGTTTATTTGAGCATCCTGACTAGCCTGTGAGATTTGTTTGTCTGGGCAGTGGAAGATGGAGTGAGTTATCAAAAAACCTGTTTTAAAACTCATTACTTTTGTAATTCCCTTTATTCTTATGGTGCAGAAATTACACACTTCAGCTTTAAGCCTTGTGAGGAAGAACTGATGACAAGGTGACATCTTGAAACCAAGGGGACGAAGGCATTAATTATCTCCCGTGCGTGTTTGTGTGTAACAATTATGCTCTGAAGACACAGTAGAATCCATTATTCTCTTTCATGAAAATCGTACAGGTCATGCAAATGCAGGGCCATGTACTGTGCTGTATGTGCACTGGTTAGAATGAATGAACAGGCAGAGAGTTAAGAGGGAGAACGGAAGATAAAAATGGGTAACAATTAAAATCACTTCACATTTGCTGGATGTTTGCCATCTCTTTGCTGTTGTATTCTGGGGAGCAAATTCTGTGCATGTGTGTACATGTGCTTGACAGGGCTTTGTCTGTCTCTGCTTTTCTCAGGAGAAAAAGACAGATATAGCGATACACTCTTTCCCCTTGACTGAACAGAGCCGAAGCTGTCACTTCTCAAAGCATTCAGAATCAATTCCTCTGTAGCGTCTCACCTCACTGATGTCAGATTCACAAATGGATTGTTCATTTGAGTTGGTTGTTTCTAAAGATTTTATGTAAATGATTCACTACCATCTAAATGTTTGGTTTGATGAGACTTCTAATGACTTTTATAATTACCAAGTATTACAGTTAAAAAAAATGTTTGTTTTAATATGTTTTATTTAAATGTAATTTATTCCTGTAATGTCAAAGCTGAATTTTCTTATTTCTTATTGTTATCAAAACTAGAAAACCATGCTACCCTTTTCAGGATTCATTGATGAATATAAATCTTAAAAGAAATAGGAATCTTCTAAAACATTACAAATGTATTTAATGTCACCTTTGATCAGTTTAATGCCTCCTTAGTATTCATTTATTTTTTAAAAATCTTACAGACCCCAAATTTTTGAATAGTTGAATACTTGATAAAATCATTAAATTGTAAGGGAGAATATTCTGGGGGATTAAACAATAAGTTAAAACCATAAGCTAAATAAATAAATAAATAATAATCTAACATTGTTTTTATTTTTATGTTATTGTATTTATTTATTTATTTTTCATATACTATAGTACAAACACAACCAGGATCCTATTTAATGTGACGACATCAGACTGGACCAAATATATAAAATGAAATTGAAATATAATACAACACACTAATTTGTCAAACTTAAAGGGGTTCTATTATGCTCTCTTACAAAGTCTTGATTGTGTTTTGGGGGTGTGCTAGAAAGAACATGCTCTCATGCTTGGTGGTTCGAAAAACACATTATTTTTTCACATAATTGACATTATTACAATACATTTTTCCCAGCCTGGCACAAAAGGCTCGATTAGTTCCGGGTTTGATGAAGGCCCGCCTTTTGAAAAACAAAATGTATTGTGATTGGTTAGCTGTCCCAGTGCGTTGTGATTGGCGAACAGCTTAGACAGTGTTTCAGTACTGCCACGCCCCTTACCAAAGCAGCAAGTTCCGTCTGCTCCATTATAGTTAAGGATATATTAAGGTATAGCTGATGCTACAGTAGTGATGGGTCCTATCGTAAGTCTGCAAGATTGCCGATACATGATATTATAGTGCTTATTCATTTAATTTTTTTACATACTTAGTTTCATTGCCCGAAACCAGCTCCAGCATAAGGCTAAAAGCAGCCTAATGTTTTTAATATGATTTGTATTTAAAGGGGTCATCGGATGCAAAGTTCACTTTTACATGTTATTTGAACATAAATCTGTGTTGGCAGTGTGTGTACACAACCACCCTATTATGATAAAAATCCACCCAGTGGTTTTTATTTAATCTGTAAAAATAATTTCCCCTTTTTCAAATCAACCAATTCTCAGCATCTTGTCTATGTGACGACACACTGACAGAGGCCACTCCCACGATAGTTGATTGACACGGCCGTCTTACCTTAGACCCGCCTTGAATGAGCAGAAACAGTCCAATCGCCATTGTTTCGATGTCGAAACAGGGACGTAGACAAGAATGTTTCCTAAGCGATTGAAGTGTTCTGTTGTTGAATGTAATAATGAACATAGTAGTCGTCATTTACTCCCGACATGTGAGCCACTAAAGATACAGTGTATGACTTTTGTTTGTGAAGGGAATGCGCCTCCCGATCTAAACAAATGCGTCTATGTTCGCACAAATCATTCGTGATCCAGCTTCACTTACAGCAGAAGTAAGTAAGGGGTTTTTTATGAATCTTTGCAATCGACTTTCCTAATAATGTGCTAGTTAGCAAGTTTCATGGCTAAATGTAGCTAGAGTAAACAGGCTCATCACTCCACAAAGAGAAGAGAGGGGCGGGGTGACCAAAGCTCATTAATATTTAAAGCAACATCGACCAGAACAGGTGGATTTTTGCAGAGCTGATTTTGGCAAGGTAAAAAAGGTGTTTTTTACACTACCATTGAGAAATTTTAACCAAAGCATGTTATAGACTTTTCATTAAGACGCTAAAAAATCATATCAACTTGTGGAAAATGGGCATCCGATGACCCCTTTAACACGAGAACAACTGAATAAAAACATTGTAAGTTACTAATTATAATGCTTATATTTCCTTAGTAATTCAAAAAGTAGCTACAGAAAATGAGCAAAGAACATTAACATTAAAAAACACTCGCGTTGTAAGTGAAGCTATCTACACTGTATGATGAATAAATCTTATACCACACACTGCACATGTCTGCGGCACGCTACGGCTCTGACGTGGACACCCTAATCCACACTTGTGTTTATACCAGCCGCGCTGTGGCTCGTTGAGGCATTCCAGAAGCAGCTCTCCACGATGCATCGCTAAAGTTAGACTAATCCCCCACCTCGTCCCTACCCACCCTGCGACCATTTGAATTTCAGCAGGTGGGATTTATTTTAATGATATTCTAATGCACAGCGTTGTGACATCACAGCACCCGGAAAAGTCCAAAGGAGCCGTTCGTTGTAGTTCTTGAAAAGGAATTAAAAAAAAAAACGAAATATCTCCCTTTGGAGTGGACTTTGAGATTTGTAACTTTGCAGATCTATTTTATGCCCAAACTTAAACACCACACACTGACTAAAATTCAAAAAGTGAAAAAGCATAACAGGACCCCTTTAATAATACCAAAAATTGTGTGGTAAATAAATATTTAATTTCAAAATAAGAAGGTTTCAAATGTAAAACAGGGACTTCTTAGAACTCTACTTAGTAATGCTTCAAATCAATCAGTTGTTTTGAACTGAATCATTAAGAACTTTCTGAACAGATTCACTCACTGTGAACATCAGTGATTTGGTTTACAATGAGAAAAAGAACAAAAACTTGATTTTACTCAATCCAATTAAATATCCCAGCAAAAACAACACGGAAGAGAGCAGGAGACAGGACTGACCTGTTCAGTACACTCACCGTTGAGATAGGGCGTCTCACAGAGCACTAGGAAGTCCACTATTGGATAGTCCATCTCTAACACTGTAATGGCTTTGCCATGCATGATGGTTAGGGTGGGTCTCCGTCCTGCCTTATCATAGGAAAGGCCTCCGGAGAAGACAACAAATGCTTCACTACTGCAAGACAGAAAATACAAAAAAAATGTGTCTGTCTGAATTTATTTTGTTTACCATGTCAAGAACCAATAGCTTCTATCTTATTGGACGGCAAGTTTTATGCCACACAAAACAACCTCACTTTGATATTGAACGTCCCCTCAAAACGTTTATACTGTAGGAATGCATTGTTTCAATTTAAGTCTTTTTCACAATCCTGAAATACTCTCTATGCAAATAGGAAGAAACAAAAAGGGGAAAACAATATTACAGCCAAGCTAATCTAAAATATCATTAAAACTGAGGCGGCCACTCATGACCACTTCGTTGAACAGAGCATGGGGGAAAAGGCAAAAAAAACAAGCAATCAAAGATACAAGTTTCTTCAAATTATGTATTGCTGCTCATCTCCCGAGGAAAACAGACTTTATAAAAACAAGCAGTAAACTTTAATTGTTTTGTGACAATAATGTAATGGTTCTCGAGTGGAACTTGGACACATCTGTCGCAAGCAAACAGGAGGATTAAATTTATTTATTTATGTACCTGTTTCTGGAGGTCTTGTATTCGACCTTGAGAATGGGTTTACATGACTCTTTTCTACCATCTCTCTGAGTCTTGCCTGAAAAAAAAAGAGGCAACATGGTGAGTTCTCACTTTTTCACCTGAAAATTTCTTACATAAATGTCCAGAACTTTCTGATTAAGAAACCACTTTTCCCAGCGTGAGAGTGTTCATCTTTATATAACCACTGAGCTCAAGGCCGGGACCCCAAACATAGTGGCAAAGATTGAGAGTGAATCATTTATTCCTGTCAAATCAAATACACACACTGCGAACCCACACACTGAATCATCCTCCATAATGAACACACCTGGTGAGGGGGTGTGTTCGCTGACTACGTCAGAGTCAGATTTCACTAATAGATGATGAGTCATGGCTGAAGGGGTCTTTAACTATGTGTGTGGGTTTACTCAGCTATACTTTGGGGTCAAATTTAGCCACAGATGTTAGGTAAGACTGACAAAACCTCCCTTTCGGGACATTTGAAGACATATTTATTTAGGAAAACGATTTATAAATGAAGGAAATATTTTTTTTAATTCTACAAATGCTTGTTTTTAAGATTCTTTTGGGTGTGGGTTAGGGCTAGTCGGTGTAAATATATAAATAGCTTTATATAAATACAATAAAAGGCTATGGGATGTCCTAATCTTGGGTATAAGGATGATACACCCACAACATTTTTTTACTTTTACAAGTTAAAATATCACATATTGTATGATAGAAAAAAAAAAATGCAAATTAAACTGCAACTGTAATTATTGTTTTTATTATAACTGTAATTATAAAATAAAGTAAATTGGTAATTGGAGGTCATTGCCTTTTTCATGTACAGTCCTATCAATTTTTTTAAAAAAATAACATCGAAAGTACAATTCATATAGAGCATGACTGGAACATGTTTGTGTAACAGTGCTTCAATGAAATTAAATACAAAACAAAAATAGTAAACTAGTTTTGCACTAGTTATTATTAGTATGTGATAAAAGACCCACCATGAGGGAAGGTGACTTGAAAAGGTTTGGCTGTGTTTCTCAGATTCCACATGCTCAGACTGCCGTCAGAATGACTACACATGAACTGCCGCCCTTCATGATGCCAACTTACTGAGTGAATGGCCTGACAGAGAGACACCAGAAAAGAAGCAATCAGGACAACATTAGTAAACATTTAAAATTCTGCAAGATCATAACACAAATCATTTGTTTCATTATGCTAATTTATTTGACCACTTTTGTGCCACAGTGCAGCAGAGGACAGGAAGTAAGGAAGAAAAGAGGAGGAACGTGACTCAGCTATTGCTAGCTGGATTTAAACTAGCTCAGTGTGTCAGACAGCTTTGACTAGGTTAAATCAGTGTAAGCATATATAACTATATATATATCAACTAGTGCTGTGATGAATTACATTTCAAAATTGATAATTCAGAAAAGTTTATTATGCAGCAAATCAGCATTTTAGAATGATTTCTAAAGGATCTTGTCACACTGAAGACTAAAGACTGATGAATGGCTTGTGCAAATTCAGCTTTTCTATCACATGAATGAATTACATTTTAAAATATACTAAAACAGAAAAGAGTTATTCTAAATTTTAATAAAATATCACACTGTTGCTGTTTTTACTCTATTTTTGATTAATACAGCTTTGGTGAACATAAGAGAAAAAAAAAACACAAAAGAAACCTGGTGGTTTTAGGAAAACAGCGAACGGTGAGCTATATGCATAGTGGTAAATACAGGAGGAATATGTGCCAAACGTCCTGCTGTCAGCTGGTGGCATTATGACTTAACTGAATATTGGCTTGTTGATGTATTAATGGAACACTCCACTTTTTTTGAAAATAGGCTCATTTTCCAACTCCCTTAGAGTGATACAGATGTGTTTTACCGTTTTTAAATCCATTCAGCCGATCGCCGGGTCTGGCGGTAGCACTTTTAGCATAGCTTAGCATAAATCATTGAATCCGATTAGACCATTAGCATCTCACTATAAAATGACTAAAGAGTTTCGATATTTTTCCTATTTAAAACTTGACTCTTCTGTAGCTGCATCGTATACTAAGACTGGTGGAAAATGAAAAGTTGCGATTTTATAGGCCGATATGTCTAGGAACTATACTCTCATTCTGGTGTAATAATCAAGGAATTTTGCTGCCGTACCATGGGAGCAGCAGGCGCAATGATATTACGCAACGCCTGAAAGTGACCGGCACTAAGTTTGTGTAGATGCAGAGTTGCAGCCGGCAGAGTTGACGGCTGCGTAATATCTTTGCGCCTGCTGCACCCATGGTACGGCAGCAAGGTTCCTTGATTGTTACGCCGGAATGAGAGTATAGTTCCTAGCCATATTGACCTAGAAAATCACAACTTTTCTTTTTTTGTCCATCTTTGTACACGATGCAACTACAGAAGAGTCAAGTTTTAAATAGGAAAAATATCGAAACTCTTTAGTCATTTTATAGTGAGATGCTAATGGTCTAATCGGATTCAATGATTTATGCTAAGCTATGCTAAAAGTGCTACCGCCAGACCCGGCGATCGGCTAAATGGATTTAAAAACGGTAAAACACATCTGTATCACTCTAGGGGAGTTGGAAAACTTTCAAAAAAAGTGGAGTGTTCCTTTAAGGTCAGGACTTTTATCAAACATATGAAGTTTGGTGCAGAATGAACATGGTATGTTTGAGTTAGTGTAAAGCATGACATATCCTGTCAACAGGCGGCATTACAGTTATACCTAAATATTGGCCTTTATATGTCTTCAGTCCAGCACTCTTAATAAACGTGAAGTTTGGTGCAGATCGGACATTGCATGTTTAAGTTCGTGTAAAATAAGTCATTTCCTGTTGCCAGCAGGTGGCGCTATGATTGTACCTGAATACTGGCCTTTAGATGAGTTCAGGCCCGAACTCTCACAAAACATGTGAGTTTCGGACATTGTATGGCTGAGTTACAACTACTTCTTTTTCCATGAAAAAACATTACATTTTGTTAGGCCGCCACAGACAAGCGCTTTAACGAAAACTCAAGATCTTCACAATTTAACATCACAAAGACCTTTAGATTAGACTGACCAAATATAATGTTGCTATCATTAAATCTCTAGGAGTTCGTTACAGCATAAAACATGTCACTTGGCGTTATGACTATTTCTGAATATGGGCATGGGCATGTGTTCAAGACAGGACTCTTATCAAATATGTGAAGTTTGGGGCAGATCAGACATTGTATGCCTGAATTATAACAACTTCCTGTTTCATGGAGAAACATCGAAGTTTGTCAGGCCATTAAAAAACTCAAGATCTTCGCAATTTAATGTCACAAAGGGCCTTACATTACACTGACCAAATTTGGTGTTGATCTGTTTAAATCTCTAGGAGGAGTTTGTTTAAATACAACGCTTGAGATGGCAAAAACGGCACAAAACCTGATGAGAAAATTAAAAATAACAGACTTCCTGTTGGGTTTTGGACGTCGTAACGGGGGAATTTTTTGTAGGTATTGGTGTGTTAAATGTGTCTACCGAATTTTGTTCATGTATGTAAAATGTAGCTCGAGGGGCACTTTGTTGAAATTTTATAGGTGGCGCTATCGAACGATTTTTCCACACCCACTTCTGAAACCCATATCAGATGTAAATTTTCACCACTTTTGGCATGTGCAAAGTTTGCAATTCATTTTGGAGAAGAAGAAGAAGAAGAAACTGAGCAATTCCAAGCGGGTCCTCACACCACTGGTGCTCGGGTCCTAAAAATACTCAGAAAAAAAACAGAAAGAGAGAAAAAGAAATTCGGAGATGCTGTCACATGTGTGCATCGTCAATTTGGCTCCGGAAATTAGAGAAATCAGAGAACTGAAGACATGACTAATAGTTCCTGCTTGTGAAAGTCTCTTTCCCTCTCTCTTCCTCTCTCTACATCCCCTTCTCTCTCTCTCTTAGACCGTCATCCATCCGAGAATCAATAATCCAATATCAGTAATTACTCCACCATCAAAGCAGCCTGATCTCCACTCATCTACTCACTAATGTCACACAGTAAATAATAAGCGAAATGTTATTAGTGTCAGATTTATTTGATGTTTGTTAGGAGTGTGTATGAAAGCGTTTAAAATGTTTAATGCTAATGTTCTACTGTATATTATTCATAGATGCACTATGGAATCAGCTGAAATTTAATCTAAAGGTGGTTAGTCAAACATGATAGTGGTTCTTCTCTGTTCAGTGTATTTGTAGACATGAGGGAAAGAGTTTTTGTGCCTTTCCGAATCTATTCCTATTTCTTTCAACACTAACAACTGCATTCCTTTGTGTCGTACTTCTCATTCCATCCTGTCTTTTTGCTCCCAGTTTCTTCCCTCACTCATTCAAAGTCCTTTCTATTAAAAGTATGTTTTTTTCCACATACGTGTGCATACCAGGCGGGCATCTAAAGTAGCAATTAGCAGACCCCTAGACATTTCCATTTACCCACTCTGACAAACGCTTGCCGAGCAACGGTGCCTCTGTACAGGCGGCGCTGACAGATGATCAGAGGGCGCCGTCAACGAATTGAAACTCGCAGTAAAGCGTTGGAAGGAGAAAAGGGTTAGTTTTTGGAAGGTTTTGTGCGCGCCGCTGTGAGCCAAGGGGCGCTGTGATTGAAACATGTTTTGGAAGGATGAATGTGAGCAGCTGGCTGCAGGAGGCAGTTCCCCTTTCAGAAGAAAGATAAAGTTGTGTGCCAAGCAGTGATTATGCTAAACAGATCCACATGGCACAAGGAGGGAAATTAAATCAGAAAAGTGACTTGTGCTCAGTGTTGTTGTAAATCAGCAACAGTGTGGGGGGAGGGGGGGCGAGAAGATGAGCCAAGTGTTTCGCACCAAAAGTAAATTTACTTGGACAATGGAAAGCAAGAAAGATGTCATTTTTTTATTTATATAGCCTAGTTTTTCTGTTCTTTCTCCAATTTATTTTTGTTTGTCTTGTTTTTGGCTGAGGGCTGGATTATAACAAGATGATAAACCGGAGCTTTGGGTCACAAATGCGCACACACATATAGACACTGTGCACCCACACAGAGACAAAAAAAATTCAATGAATATAAACATATACACTGTCTTTCAAAAGTTAAGGATCAGTAAGATTTTTAATGCTTTTTATTCTCTTATGCTCATCAAGGCTGCAATTGCTTGATCAAAAATACAGGGGAAAAAAATAATATTGTGAAATATTATTACAACTTAAAATAATGGTTTTCTATTGTATTATATTTTAAAATAGAATTTATTCCTGTAAGGCAGAGCTGAATTTTCATCAGCCATTACTCCCGTCTTAAGTGTCACTTGAAGAAATCATTCTAATACGATAATTTATTACTTTTATTATCAATGTCGGAAAGAGTTGTGCTGCTTAATATTTCTTTGGAATCTGTGATTCTTTTTTCAGAATTCTTTGACAGCAATTATTCAAAACAGATTTTTTTTCTAACAATATAAGTTTTTGCTATCACTTTTTTTTATTATTAACACATTCTTTCTGAATAAAAGTATTAATTTCTTTCAAAAAAGAAAGAAATACAAATGACTCACCACAAAATTTTAAATGGTAGTTTATATTGTTACAAAACATTTCTATTTTAAATAAATGCTGCTCTTTGTAACTTTTTATTTATTAAAGAATCCTGAAAAAAAAGTATTACAGGTTCCAACAAAATATGAAGAACATTGATACATTGATAATAAATCAGCATATTAGAATGATTGCTGAAGGATAATGTGGCTCTGAAGACTGGAGTAATGATGCTGAAAATTCATGAAACTACATTTTAAAATCTATTCACATAGAAACAAGTTGTTTTTTTTTTTGTTTTTTTTTACATTGAAATAATATTTCACAGTATTACTGTTTATTTCTGTATTTTTGATCAAATAAACACAGCCTTGATGAGCATAAGAAATCTCTTTAAAAAAGCATTAAAAATCTTACTGATCCCAAACTTTTGAACAGCAGCGTGTGAGAATCCTGAAACATTTATCACAGTTTCCACAAAAATATTAAGCCGCATATCTGTTTTCAAAATTAATAATAATAAAACAAATCTTGAGCACCGCTCAGCAAAATAGAATATTTTCTAATGGATCAGAAATAGTAATTTAGCTTTGGCATCACAGGAATAAATACATTTTAAGACATATTAAAATAGAAAACAGCATTTAAAATATTACTCTTTTTACTGAATTATCAAACACAACATTATTAACACAACTATTAAAAAAGGTTCAAACACTCACAGATGCTCCAGAAGGAAACACAATGCATTAAGAGCTGAGGGGTGAAAACTTTTAACCAAGATAAAGATGTCCAAATTTTTCTTATGTTGTTGAAATATATATAAATATATATATTTCCATTTAGTACTGCCCTTCGGAAGCAACAGAAGTTACTTGCATGTTTCCCGGAAGACAAATTAAGTACAATTTAACTTGATCTTTAAATTCAAAAATTGTGTTTCCTTTTGGAGCATCAGTGAATGTTTGAACATTTTTTTAACAGTTGTGTTTGAGTCCCTTATTTCTTCTCAGTGTGAAAAGATGGATCTCAAAATCATACAGTCACTGCTGGAAAGGGTTCAAATATGCAAAAGATGCTGGAAAACTGAAGAATCTGTAGAATCTGGAGGATTTTTTCTGAAGAACAGAGCCCAGTTTAACTGTTCAGAACAAACAAGGGACTTATGAACAACCATCACAAAACATCGTAGATCATCCAGGTAACCACACACAGTATTAAGACCCAAGGGTTCCCAAATTTTGCAGGGGGTTATTTTAATAATTTCAGCTATTTTTTTGTCTTGTGGACTATATGTAAACATATTTTATGTAAAATATCTCAGGACAGTACTAAATAAAAATATAGCTGCAAGCAGCAATTGCAGGGCCAAGCACAAAAGACGCAGAATGAGGAGCTAAGCATGGCATGGAGCAACAGACCAACTGCAACAATGAGTTATTAAAGCCATTTTAGGATGATATCAGTTGAAATGGTTGAAAATCATAAATACAACCACTAATAATTTGATTTAAAGGCTTATCACTTTTGACCAATAGGTGATGCTGTTTTCAAATTGATGTGGCGTGTTTTGTGTGAGGTGACAACGACACACACACAGTTTGGTGTCATTATGTCAAAGCTTTCCAGGGATACAGCCTCAGAGGCATTTTGGCATCAAGCCTAAAATTTGTAGTGGCGCTGTACGAAATCAGTTTTATCAATCAACACAAAATCCATAAGTTTGTGTAAGCACAGTCTGAAGATGATCTGATTTAATTTTGGTGAAAATCAGACCAACGGTCTTGGAGGAGTTCGAAAAAGTAGGTTTTCAACATAAATCAAAATGGCGGACAGGAAGTTTAACTAACAATGCCGTAATTGATATCTATGTTCTTAGCATGGCCCAATGAATATTTTGAGACCACTTTCACTAGAATAGGCGAATACAGTAAAAAGTTATTAGCATTTTTGGAAATTTCATAGTTAATGGTTAATTAATGGTTTATTACTCTTGACCAATAGTTAGCGTTGTTACCAAATTGTTGTGGCGTGGTCAGTGTGAGGTGACAATGGCACATACAAAGTTCGCTGCAAATATGTCAAAGCTTTGCAGAGATACAGCCTCAGATGCAGTTTGGCATCTTTCCAGCAAATTCGTTGATGCGTTAAACGAAAACCGCTTCATATATCGACAAAAAATAACTTTTTCCCAGCATGGTCTGAAGATGATCCGAGTCAAATATGGTGAAAATCGGACCAACGGTCTAGGAGGAGTTCGAAAAAGTAGGTTTTCAACATTAATCAAAATGGCGGACAGGAAGTTCATCCGATTATGGCATAATTGGTATCAGTGTTCTCGCATGATCCAAGGAATATATCAAGACCAGTTCATTACAATAGGCTAATGTAAACAAGTTATTAGCGTTTTTGCTCATTTCTTTATAACTTTTGGCCACAAGGTGCCGCTGCCCCCAAATTTTCTGAGTACTGTCAGGGCATGGTGCCAAAGACACAAACTGAATTTTGTAACAATACGCCAATGCATTCGCAAAATATAACATTTTATGACAAAATTCAAAATGGCTGACGTCCAAAATGGCTGACATCGTAAAAATTCGGTTCGACTTGGCATGATGCACCAAATCACAAAATTTGTGATTTTTGGCCAAACCATTCAGAAGTTATAAGCAAAAATACCCATTTTTTCCCGTATCTCCTGACCACTAGGCGGCACTGTGCCGAAACACTGCAGGTAGCCTAAGGTCATGCTTGTTATAACACACACCAAGTTTGGTCTTAATACGCCAAACAGTTACGAAGATATAGCCTCACATCCATTTTTGCATGCTTTTCGCAGAATTCATTTGAGAGAAAAAAAGAATTTTCATTCTGTGCCTTATGGTTCAAAAGTTATTAGCATAAACATGAGTGAAACTTTTGGAGTTAGAGACTCCAAATTTGGTATGGTTAATGATGAGACTGTCCTCTGTCAGTGTGCCAAATTTCACAACTTTCCCGCAAGCGGTTCTATGGGCTGCCATAGACTCAAAAGCGGAAGAAGAAGAAGGATTTTAACGGATACAATAGGTGCCTTCGCTCCTTCGGTGCTTGGCCCCTAAAAATAACATGCATTTTGTATGACCTCTCTTATTTTGTTAAAATTATTCATATTTTCACAGACTCTGCAAGGGGTTCCCAAAGTTTGCGTAAAACTGTATATAAGTAGCTATGCAAAAAATACATTTCACCTTTGTAAGGAAGTGTAAGTTGACACTCACCTCATCATAATATATCCTGAAGTCAGCTCTTTTGGCCCTCAGGTCCCACATTACTATCGTACCACTTTCAAAACCTATCAGCAACTGAGGAACACACACACAGAAAAGAGAGAGAGAGAAACAGGAGTCTATAAATCCCAACAGAACGGCAATAAATAGTGGAAACAGAGGTAAGAGTGTGTGTGTTACAAATGTCAAGAGCCTTTTGGCTGCTTTGGGTCAGAACTAAACAGACACACCAGTGACTGGGCACATTTATTATTTAACTGGACATGATGGAAAAAGCGCTGATCAAGACAGACCCATGCTCCATCCTGGGAATCTTCTCTCTGGCACCGATTTTGGGGGAAAAAAAATTCTGAATTTAGGAACTGGCTCCCTTTCGGTTCATGTATGTGAATTTGAACTGAACTGGTCACACACTACAGAAGGTCCAATTGGAATTTGAAATTCAAATTCAAATGAATTAGACACTGAACTGTCTACCTCTTATATTTGTCTCTGCTAAAGTATATTTTCTGTCTTTTTACAAACCATTATCGGTCCCCTAAGCCCGTCCGTATCTGTTCACATTATGCATCTGACCCGCTGTGACTACAGCAGCATGCAACCACAGCAATCATGCATGATTCCCTTCCTGGAAGATGACCTCACAGTACCCACTCCAAAATGCCATCCCTCCTCCTGGAGATAGCAGATCAGAGAAATGCTTTAAAGAAATAGTTCACCCAAAAATGACCATTTCATCACTCACCTCCATGTCATTCCAACCCTGTACATTATGCTCTTTCTTCCAGGAAGCACAAAATATGTTAGGCTGAATGTCCAAGCTGTTCTTTTCCTTACAATGAAAACTGGATGGGGAATTATATTGTCAAGCTTCAAAAGACTTACTGAATACTTAGAAGTATAAATCACTATCCATTTTCTTTTTACATTAAATAAATAACTTTCCACAAACAAGGTCGGAACAAAATGACGGTGAGAGAATGATAACAAAATGCTCATTTTTTGGCTGAACCATTTCTTTAAATGAAAGTGAATTTGTGAGTTTGTGAGAGTGAGAGAGATGTTTTTAGTAAGCATCCTCAATACAAGATGTTAACACCAGTAGTCGGGGTGAACATCGGGTCACATAACAAGTGTATGCATGCGTGTGTGTGTATCCTGATGAGTGTTAATGAATCAGAACTGTGCCAACGCATGCAAAGTACCTTTTATAAAGAACTCCAGCAGTCAGACTAAGTAACAGTAATGTTCCTTTTCTTAATAGCGGTAAAGCCTTTGTGTTCACTAGTTTAAAAGTTTTCAGCTCTTTATACCAGTGAAAAATGAGAAAGGAAGAAACGCATTTCTCACCTTTCCCTCATCTTTTGGACTGTCACTCAGATGAACAACAGGGCCTGGATGTGTCTTTGTTGATCTGAGGAAGAAAAAAAAAAGAAAAAGTCCTTCAAAAGATAACAGCAGGATGGAAATGACACATTCTCTGTGCTTGCAGCTTCATGTCTATATACTAACATACTTAGTAAAAGTAAACAAAACAAACTTTTAGCAAACTGTTAGCAAACCTTTGGGGTTTAGCAATGTGTCTTAAGCTAACTTCTATAGCGACTCTATAAATGATAAGAACATCCTGTTTTAACAGGAAATACATCAAGGCCGAAACAAGAATGTCATATCATTTTATTAAGGGGAATAATAATACCAAAGTCAATGCACTAATAATCATGTCTCTGGATTTGCAGTAATCTATTCCTTTTAGGCATAGCAGAAAATTGCTGTATAGCTGTTCACACATTAAACTGAACAAACAAATAAATGATTGAAGAAGAATTTTAATGAAGAAGAAGAATTTTGTCACACAACAGGTTACTGGTAAATGCTGCAAAGGTCTGAAAGTGTTTTCAGCAGAATTGGACACATCAAGGTCTTCTTTTCAGTAGTATTTCAAAGGCGAAGAGCGACAGGTCAGAAAATGTGCTCTGACAGCCTCCAGTGAAATGATTTCCCTGGTATTGTGTGAGGATGTGCCAAGTACAAGAAAGACAGAAAAATAGTAAAGTGATGGTCAGAGCGAGGAGGATACAAAAGAGTTTTACACAGACATCATTCCTATTCAGACCGATCCCCAATGGGACGAAAGAGTGGCCATGGACTTTAAGTTACAGAACGGCCCATAACACCTGGTCTTCAACACTCCGTAACATAACACACTCCACACATAACACTGATGTACTTTTTATGATGCATTTTACATATACATACAAACATATGGCTTTTCGAAAAATATCTCTTTTGCAGTTTGTAATGTAGCTATCCTTCAATGTAAACAGTCTTTGTTGTTAATCAAAAAAGTGCATTATACACAAAAGACATTGTCCCTCTTAAAAGAAAGTCAACTTAGAATCGCCTTTACGAGTCATTATATATTTTAATCTTTTGCCTGTTACTGATCTACATCACTAGGTAACATATTAGCACATTACCTGCCCACAAACACTTCTGCTAGTTAGTGTGTTTACATCATGTAGAGAAAATGCTGAGATCTGGGCTGTGAAAGCACTTTTTTTTTCTTGTTTTCATTGCCGAAAGATGATGATGTAAAGAATCAGTGGTTAAAATTAATTTGTTCCATGATACCACAGCAATACAATTCCAACCTTTTGTTGTGCTCGTCATTTTACTGAAGATTGCTTTTCTAATCTTGTTTTTTATCTTCTTTGGCTTCTAATCTTCTTTATTTATCTATCAAGCATCTCTGAAGCACAACCTGTAAGTACAATTGATATGTTATGTGTACATTTTCAATTGAGTACTCAAAATATCTCTTTTTCTGTGCTAATATGTGATATATACCTTATGCAGCTTTAGATTTCCAGGTAAACAAGATATATTACTGTCTTACTGAAATAGTTATTTTTGTCTTTCGTTCTTCAGACATTACAGTAGACATAATTTGGTTTACAAACTGTATTGTTTCATCAGTTAGTCACGTTAGCACTTACCTAACGTATCGACCATTATTGTTTTGTGTTTACAGTTTAGCAGCTAAACTTTAGATGCGGGCATGATTCGCTTGCATAAGTGTTAAACAAAATGTTTTTATGTCATTAATTTAAGAACGGATTGGAGCACTATATTATTGTTTTATGTAAAGATGCATGCTAGGGTTGCCAGGGTTGTCACAACAAAACACGCCCAATTTCTATTCAAAACTAGCCTACTAACAGTTCGAGGGGGTCCCCCGTTAAAAATCGTGTTCAGGGGTGTAAAATACATGCTTTTTGTCAGGCTTTCCCTGGTAAATTCACATTCGAGGGGATAAATATGATGTTATTGCTTCAACTTCAACTATTGTGTCAACATCAAAAACAACCGTGGACTTGGCACAGATGGTAGCGCTCGCTAACTTGCTCAAGTACTCCTCTCTATACCAATCACAATCAGAGCAGAGTAGGCTTATGGAAGGGAGGGGTTTACAGACATTATGCTCAAAATAGGTTTGAATGAACCGTTTCGAAATTATGGACAAATGAGTACATGTATAAATGTATATTCTGGGAAAATTACAATGTTTTCTGACCTTAGATGTATTTAAACCGGTTGTAGGGTGCTCCAACACAATATTAGGACACTTTAAAAAAACTTGTGACACTGTCCTATGAATAAAAGGAGAAGTCCACTTCCAAAACAAAGATTTACATATAATGCACTCACCCCCTTGTCTTCCTTGTCTTCAGTCGTAAAAAAATGTTTTTTGAGGAAAACATTTCAGCATTTTTCTCCATAAAATGGACTGATATGGTGCCCTGAGTTTGAACTTCCAGAATGCAGTTTTAATGCGGCCTCAAACAATCCCAGCCGAGAAAGAAGGGTCTTATCTAGAATAACAATTGGTTATTTTCATAAAAACAATACAATTTCTATACTTTTTAACAAATGCACAAATTTTCTCCCTCAACTTCAAAAATCATTTTGAAATCATCCTACATCACTGCAGAAGTACCGACCCAGTCTTTGCAAAGTGAACATGCAAAGGAAGATCAAACACCCTTAACAAAAAAAGTAAAACAGCGATATAGGACGATTTTGAAGTTGAGGGAGAACAGGAAAGGGGAGTTTTTTGACATACCCTATCTATCATAAACCGGAAAAAAACAGTCCAGGCAGAGTAAGACAAGACAAGCGTTTGACATTAAAAAGTATATAAATTGCATTATTTTTATGAAAATAACCGATCATTTCACTAAATAAAACCCTCCTTTCTTGGCTGGGATCGTTTACAACCGCATTTGAGATCAGAAAAATGCTGAAATGTTTTCCTCAAAAACCATTTCTTTACGACTGAAGAAAGAAAGACATGAACATTTTGGATGACAAGGGGGTGAGTACATTATATGTGAATCTTTGTTTTGGAAGTGGACTTCTCCTTTAAACTTACAAATATTATTGTAGAAAATAAAAGTTGATTACCTCATCTTTATAGGCCTTCTAGAATCCTGTCATTGTCTACTCACCATAACGTCACTCCAAATCTTCACAGATCCCATGGAGTTATTATTAAAATGTCAAAGCTGCTCTTTTTCATACAACAAAAATGTATGGCGATCACTTGTCAAGTTGAAGTTGCAATTGTGCTTGGATTATTAAAAAAAGTTATATATTAGGTTGGGATTTGAACTTTGGAATGCTAAATGAAACCTGTACCATGAGACTAACATGTCTCACACATATATTGAATTTAAGACACATATATATTTTTTATATATACTTTTCTCGCCTAGTCTTATGTCGCCTATGTCTTTTGTCACCAAGTGAAGCAGGACTGCCACTGTGCCTCCTAAAGAAAATATATATATATATATATATATATATATATATATATATATGATGAACCCGCATACACATATGCAACAAGTGACACACATCTCTGTCTGTCTCTGCTACTGTAAATGTTATTTGACTAGACGTTAAAGAGATGCTTGTCCAACTCTAGCACCATAGCAGCAAAGAAACTTATTTAGTCAACTAATCAATCACTGTGTAGAAGAAAATAAAAATAAAAACAGAAATTAACCAGCCTGTACATTTCATTGTGTGTGTATTATATATATATATATATATATATATATATATATATATACCTTATCTGGCTGGCTTCCCCATGAGAAACAGAGTCATCACATGTCCCCTGCAGAGAGCTGAGGATACTTTTGTCAACTCATCATTCTAGTATCAATGCTGCTGAAGCTGCAAGAGATTCAGTTGCCTTGAGCAAAATAAGGTAACAAGAGGACAAGTGCAGAAGCTAGTATGTGACCTAAATTTTATGCCCTCTCCACTCTTGCAATGTAAACTCATACCATGGAGATCTATAAAACTGCATTCCCAATCATCTTAATGGCAGTTCCAATTATTCTTCGCTGTTAAAAAGAAAAAAAATCAGAATAGACAGCTACTTTATGGCCATCAAAGAAGCAAGAAGCTTTTTGCCCCCATGATGTGGCATTAAATAGCAGAGGCTAAATGGACCACACTAACCAGCCACACTCTTGCGCACAAATCCCTAGATTAAATGGTAA
This sequence comes from Cirrhinus mrigala, assembly GCA_036247105.1. Classification (NCBI taxonomy): domain Eukaryota; kingdom Metazoa; phylum Chordata; class Actinopteri; order Cypriniformes; family Cyprinidae; genus Cirrhinus; species Cirrhinus mrigala. Next base: position 18,498,840 of record CM070015.1, read on the forward strand.
AGACGCACCATGCTTGTCAACTTAAATGCATGTTTTTCTTAGAAAATTCAGCAGTCTGGGCTCAAAGCAAAACATAATCTCGTAGTATCTTTCAAAGTGCTACTTTCATGTTGAAAGCAAAAATGCAGCTGTGACTCTTCATTAATTATCAGACTTGAATTTTGTTGCAGCTATTGTGTCAGTGCAGATATCAAATGAGGTGTATATAAGGTGCATATACAGCACATCTAATCTACCATGCAGCTTTTCTGTGTTGTTATATCACATCGACCTTCTCAAACACCTTATCCACTTCAGTAGCCCTTTATCTTCAGCCTGCAGTCCCTTTGTCTACTGCTTGTTTCTCACACGGACTGCTTCGATCCACACCAGTTCTCATAATCGACTGACCTTCAACTCCACCAGACCACGACCTGCCCATCATAATAACTCCATTTCTGCAATGGCTCTTTTCTTGACTTTGGGATTAAGCACTGCTTTTTTTCTCTTGTGAAGCCTCCATTTCCTGACTCTTTATTTTATACCATAAGCTTTAGAGCGCTGTAAAAGGGATTATCACTCTATTTATATATATTATAAAAGTTTATTTTCATTTAAATTATTATCATTTATATTAAATAATGTAATAAATTATAATATAATTTCATATATAATAAGGACACATATCATAAAAACCTGACTTTTTCTGAGTTTAAGTGCTATAAACAGGTCCCTCAGTCCATCTACCAACCAAGAAAACGTGAAAAAGGACAACCCAGTAACTTTGTATTGTTTTCTCTGCTAGCATGTGAAAAAACAACCCACTGAGATTTCACTCCCCCTGTGATATAGTAAGGGCATTTTAATATAATATTACTGTCTCTTAATCTGCACGTTTGCACCATCATTTTGTTTTTGTAAGCGACAACGGTGTACCAGTTCTAACTCCATGACAAAGGTTCTAGCAAAGCATGCTTACTGCTCTGTCGTTGACCGCACAGACGAGCACAAAACACTATTTAGAGTCCCAGCCTCAGAGGAGACAAGAGAGCAGTGGATTTATTGATTTATTTACTATATATTACGCTGCTGCCACACAGATCTAATAAACATGCAATTTCTTTCCCAGCTGTTTACCTTCACAGACCTAACTGACTGCATTTGACAGTTCAAGCACAATAAGACATGAAAGAGAACTTAGTTTAATACTCACATGCTGTGTGACAGCCGCTTTTTGTGCGCGTGCTTTGGATGCGTGTGCTCAGAAAACCGTATCAGAAGTTTAATATGGCTTTAAAACGCATAATTTCAGCATGACAGACATGATAATCAAAACCAAACAGATGTTTTTTGGCAGAGTATCTGAGGTACAAGCTGTAAAAGCACAGTCCTATTCTGGAAAAGGGGGCAGGAAGCAGCAGCTCATTTGCATTTAAAGAGACATCCACGAAAACAGCCTGTTTCTGCTTCCACTCAAAATACACTGTAAAAAATAATAAACACAATTTGTTGAGTCAGCTTAAAATAATTTGTTACCCTGCTGCCTTAAAATTTTAAGTTCAACGAAAAAAGTTTAGTCAACTTCAAATGTTAAGTTGTACTAAGTAACAACTTAGATATTTGTGTTTGCTAAACTTAACAGATGGGTAAGTAACCCAGCTGCCTTAAAATTTTAAGTTGATTCAACTCAAATATCTAAGTTGTCACTTAGTATAATTTAACATTTCAAGTTGAATAAACTTTTTTTGAGTTGACTGAACTTAAAATTTTAAGGGAGCCAGGTTACAAATTATTTTAAGTTGACTCAACAAATTGTTTTTTACAGTGTAGGTGTTTTTCAAAATGATATATGGTATATAATAAATGATCTGTGGGGTATTTTGAGATGAAAATTCACAGACACATTCTGGGGACACCTGAGACTTATATTATATATTGTAAAAAGGATCATAATAGGTCACCTTTAACAACTGTATGGTTTATAAATTAATCTCAATAAGTGTAAGAGGACTGAACATGTCAATTTACATTAAATGCAATTTTTTAAAGCATTTGGCTATAGAATAGCTACTGTAAATATTACACCTATTTTTTTGGCATTTTTTTGAAACACCCTTACTTGAATCACTGACTTTTTCATTTAAATCACTTCATGAACTGTTCCAATGAACTAAATCACTAATGCAAAATTTGGTGGTGAAGTTATTGCATTTGCCAGCAGGGCCTAACTGTTCGGAATTTGTTGGGAAGATGTGACTCCCCAACCAAAATCAAACACTTTTGAATCCGCCAGTGATACATCACCCCAAGAGATAAAAGTGTGACCTTTGGAGAGCATTTTGACCGCTTGCAGGTTGAAGAAATGATGAAAAAGAGTGATCATATTACTGAAAGACAAAAGCAGAAAGGATATAGGACAGATATGTCATCCCTAAACGAGTCTCTGTCTTGCTGGGCTTCAAATCTAATTTCAGTCTGATGGAATGTCCAGAACAGTGTTGATTCTCTTCTCAGCTGAACTTTGTCTTTGCTCACTCTATGAGGCCTGTTATTGTGATCTAACACACTGATAGCCATTGTTAGAGCGCTATAATATACTCCTCTTCCTCTCTTCATCTCTGTCTAGCAGAACACACACCAGGATATTTAACTTTCCTCTCAAATCAATTATATCTTTGTATAATAGGCTTTTTTTTCTTTCAACTTTCCATTTCCACTGATTATTTCTTCTGCCTCCTTCTGAAAATGCTATTAAAATTGTTGTTCAAATGATTTTGGGATAGTTTTGACTTGAAAATGTGCAAATGGTCTACCTCAAACGCACAGACTATTAATTTACTCCATCAACTATTCATTTATTAACTTTCGTTTTTCTTTTCTTTCTTTCCACTGATTATTTCATCCGCCTCCTTTTCAAAAAGTTTGTGAAATTACTGTTTAAATGATTTTGGGACAGTTTTGACTAGAAAATGTGGACACTTTACCTCAGTCAAATGGACTATTCCTTTATCAAAACGGTAAAAGTTATGTTCAGTATATATAAGCACTTTCCATTTCATTACAGTCAGTAACAAAACCTCTTCGCAAAGTGATGGCCAAGCTTTTCTCTACCTGTGTAGCTTTCTGAGTAGGCAGACAGACAGTTGCGATATAGAACACTCTCTGGCTCTGTATGTGTGTAAAGTGGGCCATAGCCTGACAGCAAAAGAGCCCAGGATAAGTGTGAGTGAGTGTGTGTGTGTATGTGTTTACACAGGACAATGACAGAAAAGTAAATTGAGAACAGGAGGTCTTTGCTTATCAGCTGAAAAAGGAAGACAAGCCTCTTCTCCCTCACCCTTATCTTCGCCCGCTACCTGTGTGATCGCACAAGCCTTAGGCAAAAACACACAGACACGCATACGCAGCGGCTCACAGCGCAGATCAGAGCTGCGGTCTAGAGCAGGACTGCTGTTTGCATCCTATTTGGTCATCAAATGCAAAAACATTCATTTGTTGTTAACTCATCGTTTGAAAGTAAACGTGAGGCGCATGCTAACCCTAGCTCGCTAGCTGTGAGTACGCTCTTTCTGTTTGAGTCCAACTTCAAAGGCTATGATAAGAGTCGCTAAAGTGCTTTCAGTGCTTGCGATGGTTGCCGTGGCAATGTAGCAGCAATCTCATTCAGGATAATAGCTTTGAATATTATGGTGAAGAACCGGAAATTGGTTGGTTGCAATTTGGTTAGCGTGATTTGAAAAGCTTAAGAGTACCACAGGGTATTTTCTGATGGATAGTAATGTGTTTGTACAGCTTTTTGTGCTATACAAACAAGATTTGTGCTCTATCTATCTATCTCTCTATCTATCTATCTAACTATCGATCTATCTATCTATCTATCTATCTATCTATCTATCTATCTATCTATCTATCTATCTATCCTTAGGAAAAATAAAGACTCCAATAAAATATTTTTTTTCAGTCACTGTAGCTTCATGAAGGATGACAAACCTAGTTAACATCAGAACGCAAGGAAATTCTGGGAAATAAAAACCATTAAAATTCTTAATAGGCTTGAGAGGCACTGACATGCTTCTGAAATATCCCGAGAACCATTAGAAGCGAAGTTACGTAAAAACATCAGCCTTGTATAAAAAGATTTGAATATCGTAACAGACAATCCACATTTCAAAACGTGCAGCATGACCTAGAACATGAAATTCTTCCATGGCATATCCAAAGATGTTGAAAGTCTAAAACAGATTACTTGGAAATGTAGGCGTGACGTTAGCTTACTGCTGCAAGGCAGATCCGTGGAGTACTGATTATGTTTAGGATCAGGGTTCCCAGTGTGCTTGGCAAGCCCTTCAGATATCCTCAGAACAGGCACAGAGGTTTAAGATAAACTGTGCGCAGAATCGAGACAAGTGCATGCCACACGCAGTGATGTTCCTGTGATGGCTGAGAAGCTGCACGTTTGAAGGTTGTCCCACAAAAATAAAGGACGTGTCAGATATCTTGCTCCATATGACTTTGAAAGGTTCTGGTGAAAAAAAAAAAAGATCTGATGGAGTGAATACTGCAGGCTGAAGGCAACTGATTTCAGTGTGGCACAGCAAGGAATTGTTGAAGGTTGTAAGGTTACAGGATCTCAGTTAATCCCTTACACCCTGTTGAATCCCTCTCCGTTTTTCATCTCCCTCACTTATTCATGTGTGAGTCAAGAGGAAGAAAAACAAACCTCTGGCTTCTCTTCCATCCTTGTACTTGATTTCCATCAGAGGACGCCTGCTGCCGGCGCACAGGGGCCATGTTTATATTTATTCATATTTATTTATTGAAATGAGCTGCACTTTGCCTCTGTAAAGGGAAATTCTCTCAATGCCACAAGTGTGTGCATGCATTCATCTTCATCTATTTTCAAACACTGCTGAAAAAAAGGCCGCCTTCTTGTTTAAAAACCTACAAGTTTATAGTTTATAGAAAGTGCCATGTATAAACAGTTGGGCAATCGACATGCATTCTACAATAAAATATAATTATTATGATATGTTATATGATATAAGAAATACTGTGATTATTTTTATGTGTGGAGATATATTAAGCAATAAAACATTTTTTTTTCCACTTAACGTACCAAATATCAAAATGTACCATAATAATACCATATTTATGATTGTTTCGTATTTCACAAACATCATTATCTTGTTCTGACTGCTAATAGTAATAAAATACAATAAATAAATAACATCTTTTGGATCATTTTTAACAATATTACATATTAAATTCCATATTTTTTTTTCCATTCTGACTGCTAATAGTCTATTAAATACAGTAGGAGAGAGAGCTTTTTTTTCATTTTGTAAATTAAAAAACACATGCAAATAGAAAAAACACCTGCAAATTAAGAAAACATTTTCATCAGTTTGACAACACGTGCTGCAAATACTCAGAGTGGCAAAATACAAAACAGCACTGCAAATACTTGCAACACAAGCAAATACAGAAGTGCGCTGCAAAAAAAAGAAAAGAGCTGCAAATACTTGCAACACAACAAAATACAGAAATGCACTGCAAGTACTCGCAACACAACCAAATACAGAAACGCGCTGCAAATACTCATAACGCAACAAAATACAGAAATGCACTGCAAGTACTCGCAACACAACCAAATACACAAACATGCTACAAATACTCACAACACAACCAAATACAGAAACGTGCTGCAAATACTCACAACCAAATATAGAAACACGCCACAAATACTCCCAACAGAACCAAATACAGAAACATGCTTCAAATACTCAACGTGACAAAATACAAAAAAAGCACTGTAAATACTTGCAACACAACAAAATACAGAAATGCACTGCAAATACTCACAACACAACCAATTTTAGAAACATGCTGCAAATAGTCACAACTCGACAAAATACAGAAACATGCTACAAATACTCACAACACAACCAAATACAGAAACGTGCTGCAAATACTCACAACCAAATATAGAAACACGCCACAAATACTTGCAACACAACCAAATACAGAAACATGCTGCAAATACTCAACGCAACAAAATACAAAAAAATGCTGCAAATACTTGCAACGCAACCAAATACAGAAATGTCCTGCAAGTACTGGCAACACAATCAAATACAGAAATCCACTGCAAATACTCACAATGCGACAAAATACAGAAACATGCTGCAAATACTCACAACACAACAAAATACAGAAAGTGTTGCAAATACTCAACGTGACAAAATACAAAAAAAGTGCTGCAAATACTTGAAACACAACCAAATTCAGAAATGAGCTGCAGATACTCACAACATAACCAAATGTAGAAACATGCTGCAAATACTCGTAACACAACCAAATACAGAAACGCGATGCAAATACTCACAACGCACTGCAAATATTTGCAACACAAAAAAATACAGAAACGCGCTGCAAATACTCGCAATACAACCAAATACAGAAACGTGCTGCAAATACTGACAACCAAAAACAGAAACATGGCACAAATACTCGCAACACAACCAAATACAGAAACATGCTGCAAAAAACAGAAACGTGCAAATACTCACAACGTGACAAAATACAAAAAAGCACTGCAAATACTCAACCAAATACAGAAACACGTTGAAAAAAACAGAAACACGCTGCAAATACTTGCAACACAACCAAATACAGAAACATGCTGCAAAAACTGAAACACGCTGCAAATACTCACAACACTACCAAATACAGAAATGCACTGCAAGTAGTAGTGTTGCGAGTATTTGCAGCGCATTTCTGTTTTACATGTGGTGTCAAACTGATGAAGATGTTTTCTTAATTTGCTGGTGCTTTTTCTATTTGCATGTGTTTCCTTAAGTTGTAGCATGTTGAGCTTTCTTGGACACTGTAATTAAAACTGTCTGACATGTATTATGGGATAATGACATGTGTTATGCTTGTCATGGAGCAACATTAAAGTGATCTTGGATCAAGAGAAAACACCAAAACACAAACACTCATTGCTCCAGGCAAAAACATGCAACACTGCTCCCCATTCCCCTTCTACTCTGCACCACTCACATATCTTGCATTAGAGAATCATGTACGTTAAAAATCATATAAATATAGTACATAATTATAGTAATTTTACCATACAAACAAAGCCTTTTTATCATATTCACCATATTCACAATACCTCTAGGCTTAAATAACCCAGAACAGTCCCTGTATAAGTGCAGCAATGTACTAATTCACATGATTAAACCACTTCTGTGCAGAAGCATATAAAAACTTCAACAAAAGCCAGAAATGGGTGCATTTACCATCAAGCACCTTTAAATAGCCCTTCAGAATAATCAAACACTAGGATCAAGTTCTCTCATTTGAAAAATACAGATATACTAGCACACTCAATGTGCCACTGAGCTACTTGAGGAGGTGAGGGGATTGTGGGTAAAGGATTTGTAATGAGTCGCAAGTAGGCGACAAGGGATCTACATGTCCTTCAGAAATGCATCTATGGTTACTCACTACTAATGTTAATGTCTGTCAGTGGGGATGCTACCAAGAGCCTCTTGTGTACAAAGAAACTTGATTGACACACGCAAGCTATTTGCTTGTCAGATTATCACTCATGAGAATGAGGTGTTGGTGTTGACGTACACGTTTATTCATGAAAAGTGCCATAGATGTGCGCAAACCGACGGTTGTTTGTGTGTTTCAGTGTGTCTAAATGTGTAACTGTAGACAGACAGATAAAACGAATCTTCTGGGGTTTGAAATGTTAAAACGTGATAACATTTTTATTCTTCAGCCAGGATGTGGATTGCATTTGTTGTTTTTGTGGATTTTGTCACATGTGTTTAAGTTACAGACATTGAAACAATGTCTGTGAAGATCTATGGAGAGTGACAGTCAGTTTGGTGATGATTTCATTATGACATTTAAAATAAGAAATGAAGAAATGTCTTGAGGCACATCTGCGGGTCTTTGGAAAACATGTACTTGTGCTTCAAAGAAGCTAGACTTCACTTTTTTTTCATAGCAAAGATACTTAGAACCTTTAAAATGAATATACAGAATATATGAAAAAAGCACTATACAATTTCTGCAATATGTCTTTGGTGTTCCACAGAAGACAGGTTTGGATCTACGTGAGGTGCGTAACTGATGACAGAAATCTCATTTTGGTTGAATTATTTCATTAGGGCTATAATCGTGCTAAACCTCTAATATTTCTCCACTTTATAACTGCATTTATAATAGTTTCATATTCCAGATGACTTAATAGCACATCATCTTTATTGGATACATGTATCATTTGATTGCGTGGGTGCTCTGGCATTCTATTAATTTGCTATTTATTAGTCATGTTAGCTGCATTGACTTTGATATTAAACAAAAATACATTTTTTTATTTACACTTATACTCACAGTTCTATGGCCTTGTTCCACATGATGACATATCCAGACAAAACGAAGGATTCGATGTTCACTATGTGTGTATTTCCACGCTCTGTCCCCACGTAAAGCCACTTACTTTGAAACGGAAGATGACAAAACGTGATCCTAAAAGAGAGATGAAAAGAATCATATTTGTGAAAGAGAGAAGAGTTAACACAGGATTTGTCAGCCAAGTATTAAGGTATGTAATTAATATCTCACTCGAACCAGCAAGCCAGTAATGACCATTCTAAGTAATATACTTCACAGTTTTTATTCATATGCATATCACATTTTGTCCAATTACACAGCAGTCTCCGTTTTCTTCAGAAAGCTGCAGATGTAATTACAAAACCCCATAAGAATGTGAATTGTACTTTATTCATTTATTCATTACCAGAACGTAGTTAGACAGTTAATTGTGCAAAAAACTAAACAAGAGCCAAATTATGTATATGTACGTTTAAAGTTCTGCTCAAATTCAAACATTTTTCAACATGTCCTTGCTCATCTTTTGAACTAGAGTTGAACTGTTAATTAAAATCTGAATTACAATATGGCCTTGTGTGATTACTAAACTGGAAAAAGGCTTCAAATGAATAAAATAAATATATGGTCTGCATGCAGTGTGGGCTTCAAAGTGAAGGGGCGGTGCTCTGTTTTGTCTCTCGACTATTACACAAGCACACGTGGGCCTCATGATAGGATGTTTTCACACTCGGCTCATTTCAGTGGTCTCACAGAGCGTTTGCAATACATGAATGCTGTGCACAAACTCCATCACTGCAGGTGGGCTGAGTTTGCTTCCCTTTGAAATCTATGGTGTAGCTTGCTTATAATGTGCATGTGCAAAACACTCCAGATAAACATTCAAGTAATTCTAAACATTTTCATTTCTCTGTCTCTGTCAGGTTTGTAAAGTAACTCTTCCCAACAAAACACCATGCAAACATCAAAACTGCTTATTATTTCTGTGAAACCGTAGATTTTTGAGGAAAACATTCCAGGATTTTTCCCCATATAGTGGACTTCAATGGGGATCAACGGGTTGAAGGGCCAAATTGAAGTTTCAGTGCAGCTTCAAAGGGCTCTACGTGATCCCAGCCGAGGAATACGGGTTTCAACTAGTGAAACGATAGATCATGTTCTTAAAAAATATTCTAAAAAAATGTTTGTACTTTTTAACCACAAATGCTCATCTTGCACTAGCTCGACTTCATGCATTACATAATCACATTGGAAAAGTCACATAGGCAGATGTACTGACCCAGTGTTTACAAAGCCAATGTGCAAAGAAAGTCAAACGCTCTTTACAAAAAAAGGTGAAAGAACGATGTTGGACAATTTTGAAGTTGGAGGAGAAAATGAGAGTTTTTCACCCTACCCTGCCTTTTTAAACCGGAGTACACAGACGAAGAACTAACGACGCCTGACTTTTCCAATGTGATTACGCAATGCGTGAAGATGCATATGCGCATTGTAGAGCTAGTGCAAGATGAGCATTTGTGGTTAAAAGTATATCATTTTATTTATTCTTTTTAAAGGGGTCATCGGATGCCCATTTTCCACAAGTTAATATGATTCTTTAGGGTCTTAATGAAAAGTCTCTAATATACTTTGATTAAAAATTCTCAATGGTTTTGTAAAACAACACCTTTTTTACCTTGTCAAAATCAGCTCTGCAAAAATCATCTCATTCTAAGGGGTTGTTCCTTTAAATGCAAATGAGCTCTGCTCGCCCCGCCCCTCTCTTCTCTCTGTGGGGTGACGAGCCTGTTTACTTCAGCCGCGTTTAGCCGCGTTTAGCCGTTAAACTTCCTAACTACCACGTTATAAGGAAAGGCGATTGCAAAGATTCATAAAAAAACGCTTATACTCACTTCTGCTGTAAGTGAAGCTGGATCATGAATGATTCACGTGAACATAGACGGATATATGTAGATCAGGAGGCGCATTCCCTTCACAAACAAACATAATCCACTGCATCTTCAGCGGCTCAGATGTCGGGAGTAAATGATGACCACTATGTTCATTATTACATCCAGCAACACAACACCTCAATCGCTCAATCGGTGATATTCTTGTCTAACTTACATCCCTGCTCCAGCATCGAAACAAAGAGGGCGGACTGTTACAGCTGATCTGAGGTAAAACGCTCATGTCAATCAACTATCATGTGAGCGGCCTCTGCGGGTGTGACGGCAAACCAACAGGCATCTGAGAATGGCCTGATATGAAAAAGGGGATATTATTTTTACAGATTAATTAAAAACCACTGCATGGATTTTTATCATTTTAGGTTAGATGTGTACATACACTGCCAACACACATTAATGTTCAAACAACATGAAAAAGTGAACTTAGCATCCCATGACCCCTTTAAGAAAATGACCAATCGTTTCGCTAGGTAAGACCATTACTCCTCGGCTGGGATCATGTAGAGCCCTTTGAAGCTGTATTAAAACTGCAATTTGGACCTTCAACCTGCTGATCCCCACTGAAGTCCACTATATGGAGAAAAATCCTGGAATGTTTTCTTCTTTTCAACTGAATTTTTATTCCAGTAGTGAACTAATCTTTTAAGGCCAGTTCATCATCTTCTCTACAAAACACCATGCAAACCTTAAAATTAAACAGTTGTTGGTATATTTAGCACATATTTACATAGACCAACATTACAAGCCACCATTTATTTCATATGGATTGTTATGTTTTGTATGTCAATGATAACATAGTCTCATGTTCAGTAATATGGAAATTTATTGATTCTGTATCTAAAATACAATTTTTGTAAAATTCTATTCATTGCGACAATCTATGTTCAATCTAATGTCGACAATCTAATGTCTTACATTATCTTCATGTGGTGGGTTCCGTCAGCAAATACTGATAAACAATAATTGTAAATAATAAGCCTGTTTAATCATGAAATAAATTGGATTCAGTTCTTTTTTTAATCAGAGCCCAGATCTTGCAGTCTAATTTCTTGCATTCGTTCCTGTTCAGAGGCAGTGATTCATAGCTCTCTGTGGTTCTCTGTTTCTTTAGCAGTTGGAAGTAACACGTATCACACTTGTTCATGGTGTTGCCTGGTTTGGCTCTGCTCTAGGGCTCATGCCAGTCAAACGTCAGCCCCTCTTGGGTACACTTGTGTGTATTTTGGGATACAGCAATTAATTGGAACACGATTACCTCAAGACAAACTAGAGCTAATGAGACATGAATGAGATGAGAGGAGACACTGACTCTTAGATTTTTACATATGTTTTTAAATATGTTCCTAATAATGCAATCTTGACCGCTCAGCCTTGTTTTTCTATTCCAGCAAACCACGTGTATGACATAAAACAATTCCCCCATGCTGGTGTGTTTACATGTGTTTATTTTCATAGCACGCCGCTGTCTTCAGTGTCACCAAAAGGTTAAAAGAAAAGAGTAAGATTATATTTGCCTGGTGCTCACTACGTTAATTGCAAAATAATTACAAAATTAGGCAGACTATTAGCACTCTGATTTATCTCTGCTACTGTCTCAACAGAAACTCTCCAGGGAATAGCATCTAATAACACGCCACATATTTCTACTCATGTAAACAGTGTTTAGCATTAAAAATGAAGTGAGCACTGCTTATTCTTAATGCTGAACATGACATTCTATGTTACATTCATTAAATATTACATGTGGTAAGCTGTGACTCTCTAACACGTCACGTCAACTTCTGGCTTAACCAGAACTCCCTGTCCAAAAAAAGGCAAGGAGAAGACTGAAAGTTTGGAAACATGCTTATTTTTTGCAAACGATAAGCATAATGAGAAGAAATACGAATGGGAACTGTTGCAAGCCAGATTCAAATATCATCCACAGCTAATTTTGACACATGCAACACACAAAATTTCTTGATAATATAAAGTATCTGGTGAGTAATTATGAAAATGATAAATAAACTATCACATATGCAGAGTCTGTTTGAGATTTCATGCTGAAATCCATCCAGTGGCATCATCCATCATCCTTATAAGCAGGTTAACTAGAAAATAAAGACCAGCACATGGTAATTCACTGCTGTCCACACTCATTACATCTCTCTCTGTTTTCTTCCTTTCATGCCCCTGGGGTCCTCAGACAATCGGGGTGATTGGAAATGAAGGTTCCGAGACGCTGGACAGACAGCTAAACTTGTCAGGGTTAGAATGCTAATGGAGCACCTGGCCATGCTAATGTGCGGTTTTTGGTTTCTGACTGCAACACATGGGAAACCCAGATTAGAAAATGACTATCATGGTGATCATTTCATTCAAGGAGCGACTGTTCCAAAATGCTCTTTTGTTGGATAACTAATTTAACCTGTTGTAGGCCTCTGAGGCAGCCAAGGTCAAAAACACACAGGCCAAAAGAGATGTGAATGTGTCTGATTAGTAGTTTTTTTCTGTTTTTCAGATCTGTTTGCTGGAAAAAAGAGAAAGTGAAGATTTTATGTAAACTAAACCATTCAGAATTATTTTATTTTATTTTATTTGTTATTTACTGATTTTTTTTTTTCATTAAAAACTTTTATTCAGGAAGGATTTAACATGCTCTTCTTTTAATTTTTTTTTTTTAGGCGAGACAGGTGCAGGTGAATGGGGTAAAAAATAGGGCTGTCAAACAATTAATCGCAATTAATCGCATACAAAATAACAATACAAAAGTTTGAGTTCGCCTAATATATGTGTGTGTGCTGTGTGTAATTATTATGTATATATAAATACACACAAATTCATGTATATGTTTCAGAGAAATATGTTATGTACAAAATATTTGTATTTATATATAATATAAATTATATAAAAATTATAATAAATACATACACTTGTAAATATTTCTTAAATATATACATATATATATAATGTGTTCATATTTATTTATACATCATAATTACGCAAAGTACACACACAAACTCAGACAAACTCAAACTTTTATTTTGTATGTGATTAATCACGATTAATCGTTTGACAGCCCTAGTAAAAAACTAAGCAATAGTTATTGCCTTACCCAGTTGATTGATTGCACTGATAATTGCAAAGATTTTTTGTATTACACATTTTCTAAAATGTCAGGCTTAAATATGCAAATAAGGCATTATTTAATTAAATATGCACTAATATGCATACATTTCTAGTACAAACATCTGAACACTGGATGAAGTCAGTTTCAAAATTCTCGTTTAATGTTTGAGTCAAATGTTCTTACAGAAGGACTTTTGGGTGTCTCATTTTTGTCACTCCATTCTTCAGAAAATACTTATTTTCTGAAAACAATATATTTTAATATTTTTTGAGGAATAAAATGTATATAATCAAGCAAATTATATATGAACAAATCCCTCTGTAAAAACCCTTCAGGATATAGACAGGAATAAAAATGTAAAGTTTGGTGTAAGTGCTACTGAAGTGGAGATTTATGGTTCAGTGTAGGAGAAAAAAAAACTCATTTTGAGAAAACAGAATTTGTATGTATTGTAATTGAAACCTATTGACAGAAATAGATCAAATGCTATAAAAAGAAACACTTAACAGTGTCTTTTGGAGGTTTTCTTTCCACTAGTCTGAAAAAACATTTTATGAAAAATCAAAAAGCCCAAAATATCAAACTTGACAGGTGCATGAAAAAAACTGCCTGCAGTGTCTCACCTTACATAAAATACTTGTATGGTTTCCAGAAGTATAATGTTTTCAACACTGATAACAATAAAACTCTTTTGAGCAGCAAATCAGAATTTTACAAAGATTTCTGAAAAACTGAAGACTAGATTAATCACTGCTGAACATTCAGCTTTGCTATCACAGAAATAAATTACATTTTAAAATGTATTAAAATATAAAACAGTTATTTTAAATAGTAATAATGTTTAAAATACTATCAAATAAATACAGCCTTGTCAAATTAGCATAAGAGGGATCTTTTTTAAAAAAACATAAAAAAATGGTAACACTACTTAAAGCCTTTATGTATAATGCATTATAAAAGTAGTCTTAATGCATTAATTATGCCTTATAATGCATCTTATAATGCATTGTAATCTTATGAATAATTGTAACCACAGTTTATACATTATAGCACTTATCAATTCATTCTTACACTGTGCATTTTAAATTAGTTATAATTATTTACGAGAAGATATAATGTATTACAACACATTATGAATAAATCTAATGCATTATACCTTTTAATAACCCCTATATAATGCATTATACATAAAGGCTTTAAGTACCAAAATTCTTAAACACCCCAAAAATAGTATATTTTGTCAACACAGGAATCATCACCTTTGTTCTGTAATTAATTTCTGTAATTCATTCTCCATCTCTAAACATTGCCTCTTTCTCAAGTATTATGTAAAAATACATATGCATAACTCTTTATCTATACAGCTGTACATAGAGCAAATAATGCACAAAACTGTACATAAATCTTCTGTTCCAGATTCATACACACTATTATTATTTATTGTTAACTCTTACTAATTAAATGTTGTCTGTTCTCATGTCAGGTATGTATATATATATATATATATATATATATATATATATATATATATATATATATATATATATATATACTGGTATTGGTACACACATGCATATATATATATATATATATATATATATATATATATATATATATATATATATGCATGTGTGTACCAAGAGCACCATAAAAAAAAAAACAAAAAAAACATCAAATTCCTTGTGTTTTTGCACACACTTGGTGAATAAAACTAATTCTGATTATGAACATATTTCAAAAAGCACCCCTGAATGACACCAAGCTTGCACATATTTTAGTTCTGTATATTTTGGGCCAAGCACGCCTTGGATACAAACATCAAATGAATTGATCAGCTAAAACGGAACGTCACAGGACTACGCAGTTCTGTTGTGCGATGAAAGCGCCTTGTATTTTTGTGACAGACAGGCATGCTGAGTGTCTTGAATCAGTCTTATAGCCCCCCTGAGTCTCTCTCCTGACCCTGCTGAGCTGAAAATCTCTGTCATCTGACACAGCCGTGCACGAGAGTATGCACCCAACCGTGTTCACACACACACTCAGACAGGCACCTACTGATCTGAGAAAACATTTCTCATTGCATGTGAATTTGCATAATTTTAATAACGCCAAATATAAAACACTTCAGGGTCAAATCACACACACACACAAGATAGAAGAAATCCCTGTCAATGTGTGTGAAACTGTCACGGTGGGAGAAACCATGACTTTATTTGTTTGTTCCAGACGGTCTGATGAGGTGATGAACACAATCATCAGTTATTACAGACGGGAACAAAGCTCATTAGCCGCACCCAGAAAACACAGAGTGCACAAAAATCTCTATCACGCACCACTTCATACACTATTCCTAAGCTTTCAAGCTTTAGATGACTATGAACCAAAACTTTAACAACTATATGTTTTAAGTTCTGTTGCACAATATGCTTAGTGAGACTCATTAATCAGGCTTCTCAGTGTGATGCCGATCTAATGCTTGTGTTTCATGAGGCTGATGTGGCTTCTGAGTATTAAAATCTAACATATAAACTTCACAGTGTGAAAAAACAATGGTCAAAAATACACTATCGTTTGAAATTTAGGGATTCAATCAAAATTTAATTTGAATTAAACTTAATTGGTTCGACTGAAGCCTTTTTAGTCTGATTAAGCCATATAATCTGATTACTAATGGATCATTTGGTGGCATGTAAATATAATTGTTAGCTTCTGAGCCACTAAATAACCAAATGCATTCAAATGTAAACATTTCATTTCTCCATGAGGAAAACTCAATATTCAGTCAACTAAAAGAAAAAGATATTTTCTTATCTCACACATATGTGCAAATACATGCTTGGACATATTGATTTCATATGTAGGCAGACAGGTACAGGAGGATACAAAACTAGCTGAAAACATTGCTAGCTTAATGCTAAATACCGCCCCAGGCTTCACAGTGTAAACGCATTAGCATATTAAAAAGCAGTTACAGATTGGCTAGATATCAATATACACCACATTAGTCTGAAAAAAATAATTCACTGGATGTTATGAAGATGCTAATGCATATGGGAGTGCACAACTTAACACAAATGTGCACAGACAACACATTGGAGCTTAGTTTGGCATCTTCTGGACTTATGTGAGCTGCAAAATGTCACAGAGCATTTTGTCATTTAGTTGTTTTGCCTCAAGGATTCTTGTGCCAAAACACTCATCATTTTCTTTTCTCATGACCGATTTCCTACCCTTTCTATGACCCTGACAATTAAACAGTTTTTTTTTGCTGTTGTGCCTTTAAGACTTCAATATAAAACCCTCTTTGTATGTGAAATTTTAAAGAGGACATACCATGAAAATCTGACTATTTTCATGTTTAAGTGCTATAATCGGGTCACCGGTGCATCTACCAACCTAGAAAATGTGAAAAAGGACAACCCACCTAATTAAAAAAAAAAACTGCATATGCTGGTTAGGTAGGTTTTGAAGCATGAATGCTGGTTTTAGCTGGTTTATGCTGGTCTGTAGCTGGTTTATGCTAGTCCTTAGCTGTTCACGTGCTTGTCTTAGGCTGGTCCTGAGCAGGAGGGACCAGCTGAGGACCAGCACATGACCAGCTAAGGATCAGCTTAAAGGAGAAGTCCACTTCCAGAACAACAATTGACAAATAATGTACTCACCCCCTTGTCATCCAAGATGTTCATGTCATTCTGCCTTCAGTCGTGAAGAAATTATGGTTTTTGAGGAAAGCATTTCAGGATTTTTCTCCATATAATGGACTTAAATGGTGCCCCGATTTTGAACTTCCAAAATGTAGTTTAAATGCAGCTTCAAATGGCTTTAAACGATCCCAGCCGAGGAAGATGGGTCTTATCTAGCGAAACAATCGGCCATTTTTTTCGGAAAATAAAAATTTGTATACTTTTTAAGCACAAAAGCTGGTGTAGCACAGGCTCCAGGGTGAGCGTTCACGACGCTACGTACTATTGAATCACGATGAAGGCGGAATGTAGGCGGAACTACAGACCCAGTGTTTACAAAGCGAACGCGCAAAGACTAAGAAAGTGCAAGTAAGTCAAACGCTGTTTACAAACAAAAAGGTACAACAATGTCGGACGATTCTGAAGTTGTAGGACTAGTAGGAAAAATAAGATGGAGTTTTTCACCATTATCTACCTTTTTGAGCCAGAGTACACAGACAAACTTAGACGTGATTCATAGTAGTGATGGGAAGTTCGGATGATTTTACCGACTCTGACCTTTGAGTCTCATTCAGCAAAATGAACAAATCTTTTTTCAAGTCACTTTGTTCATTTTAGCAAAATATAATTAAAATGTTACGTGTTACCTCCCTAACACATCTACTGCTTACACAAACTATAATGCTATGAGAAACAGAAAAGATTAATTCATCGTTTACCTTTAGTTTTTAGTCTATGATTAGCTCACCTCACCTCTTATCTGACAAGTTTTCGGGTTTGAGTCGTTCGTTCATCACATGATAGCCCCATAAGCTCAACCAATGCAGTCTGAGCCGGAAAATGAATTTATTAGTTCATCTCTCGAGTCTTCGGGTTTGAGTCGTTCGTTCATCACGTGACAGCCTCATAAGATCGAACGAACGACTCGAAAAACCTGAAGACTCGAAACAGGTGAATTAATTCCAGTACAGAACCTAATAGGATGTTGCGAATGCGCAACTTAACGAATCACTCCCCGAGACGACTCGTTCTTCCCGAGTCACATTAAAGATTTAATCAAAATGAACAAATTGTTCAAGAACGACCCATTACTAATTCGTAGTATCATTGACACGCATCCCAGAGCCTGTGCTACGCCAGCTTTTGTGCTTAAAATGTATACAAATTTTTATTTTTCAAAAAAAATGACCGATTGTTTTGCTAGATAAGACCCTTCTTCCTTGGCTGGGATCGTTTAGAGCCCTTTGAAGCTGCATTTAAACTGCATTTTGGAAGTTCAAAATTGGGGCACCAATGAAGTCCATTATATGGAGAAAAATCCTAAAATGCTTTCCTCAAAAACCATAATTTCTTTACGACTGAAGACAGAAAGACATGAACATCTTGGATGACAAGGGGGAGAGTAAATTATTTGTAAATTGTTGTTCTGGAAGTGGACTTCTCCTTTAAACCGACCCAAAACAACATCCATGCTTCAAAACCTACCTAACAAGCAAATGCTGTTTTTTTCAACAGGGCAGTAACTTTGTTTTGGTAAGCATTTCTCTGCAAATATGTGAAAAAAAAAGAGCCATACAGATTTCTTTCCCAGCTGTTTACCTTCACAGATATAACTGACTGTGTTTATAAAACTTATGTGTGTTTTTAGACATAAACTTTGTGTGTATTTGACTGTTTACATGCAATAAAACATAAAGGAGAACTTAGTTTAGTACCCACATGCCGTGTGACAGCCACTTTCTGTGCATGTGCTTTGGATGTGTGTGCTCAGAAAACCCTTTATCATAAATTGAATCTGATATGACTTTAAAGCGCGTGATTTCAATGTGATAGACATGATAATCAAAACCAAACATGTTTTTTTTGTTAGAGTATCTGAGGTATGAGCGGCAAGCTGCAAGTATGTTGTCGCTCACAAAACAACTCGTGCTAAAATGTGAGTGTTAAAATCAGACTAAAGTGATCATGCTGCTAGAATGCTAAAGAATCATCCTGAGTATTGATCTGCTATCAAATACATTTCTCTTAAGGGTAAATCAGGTAACTTTCTCCCAAATATCACAGAAAAACATTTTCTTCTTTTATTCTTTCTTTCCTGTTTCATAGCAATCAATGCAGTGCTAAGAAGCCACATTTGGACAAGGTCCTCTTACATGTCGAGTGATTAGGTGGTGAAGGAATCAACAAAAAAATAATGAAAGGCTGCTCATGACTTTCTATTCAACTCACTCAAGGTCTTGCTGTTTGTACAGAACACATCAGTATCTCTGTTAAAACTTCCTGAAAGGTTTCTATACTTCTATACAACTACAGGAGGCCATTACCCATAACGCAACTGTCACAGCTCTGAATGAGAGCGACATTTATTAGAGCTGACCCTGACTCATTCAACAAGGGAAATAGAGTAACAAAAGCTGCATTAGTCATACCTAGTGGGTCAGTTTCCATTGCGTGAATAGTGCAGTTTGAGGAGCTGGGGAAGAGTCGTCATAAGAAAAATAAATGAGGGCTTAAAATACTGAGTTATGGTCAGTGGTTAAAGATCCCATTAAATGTTTAACAAATTACATTTTCTATTTCTGTGTCAACATATTTCCAGGTAAAATAGGTTGGTACCTTTAAGGCTGGTACAAACTGCTCCAACAAACACCTACATACGGACATATTTTAAACATTAAGGTGCTTATTTTATAAAAAAAAAAATTAAAATAGCGCTTGCAATTTAGACTCCTAAGAACACCTTTGCTCATGTGCAAGTGTGCGCACAACCGTGGATGATTCATTTTCCACTTAAGTCAAGTCTGGGGTGTGCAATAAACAGTACATCTTCTGCAATAATATGGTGTGTTAAGTGTTAAAGGAGAAGTCCACTTCCAAAACAAAGATTCACATATAATGTACTCACCCCTTTGTCATCCAAAATGTTCATGTCTTTCTTTCTTCAGTCGTAAAGAAATTATGTTTTTTGAGGAAAACATTTCTGCATTTTTCTCCTTATAATGGACTGATATGGTGCCCCGATTTTGAACTTCCAAAAGGCAGTTTAAATGCGGCTTCAAGCGATCCCAAATGTGATTGTAAACGATCCCAGCCGAGAAAGAAGGGTCTTATCTAGCAAAACGATCGGTTATTTTCATTAAAAAAATACAATTTAAATACTTTTTAATCTCAAACGCTTGTCTTGCCTTGCTCTCTGTGAGCTCTATGTATTCTGGCTCAAGACAGTTAAGATATGTCGAAAAACTTCAATCGTATTTTCTCCCTCAACTTCAAAAATCATTTCAAAATCATCCTACATCACTGCAGAAGTACTGACCCAGTCTTTGCAAAGTGAACACGCAAAGAAGATCAAACACCCCTAATAAAAAAGCTAAAACAGCGATATAGGACGATTTTGAAGTTGAGGGAGAACATGAGATGGGAGTTTTTCAACATACCCTAACTGTCATGAACCGGGAAAAAAAGAGTAAGACAAGACAAGCGTTTGACATTAAGAAGTATATAAATTGTAATATTTTTATAAAAATAAGCGATCGTTACGCCAGATAAGACCCTTCTTCCTCGGCTGGGATCGTTTACAACCATATTTTTGATCGTTTGAACCAATAGCCACATTGAACCATAGCAGTCCATTATATGGAGAAAAATGCTGAAATATTTTCCTCAAAAAATATAATTTCTTCACGACTGAAGAAAGAAAGACATGAACATCTTGGATGACAAGGGGGTGAGTACATTATATGTGAATCTTTGTTTTGGAAGTGGACTTCTCCTTTAATGTAATGATCTGACATTACCAAGTAGGCTACATCTCCAAATCACACACAGACTGCATGCATGTTGATTCCAGGCTTTCTAAATTGTAGATGGCAAGAATGTTTATGTATGCTTTTTATATTTATATAATTTAATATAGTTAACTTAATCTATATCACACAAAGAGTACCGATTTTCTGCAGATATCAGAATAACACATTTAATAATCATTTTATACAAGTTCAGTAAAGCCATAAGTGACTTACATTTTAGACATAATATTGTTTGTTTTTGCTCAATTTTGCCAACGAAAATAGTTCTAAACAAAGATCACAGCACTGTCAAATGCTTTGTTCCTGAATGAATCAGCCGTTTGAATTAATCAGTTGAATCTCAATGACTTTATCAGCTCATTATCAGTAACTTGCTGCCACTTACTGGCAGTTTTAATTTCACATTTCGAATATTTTTTTCTTAAATTATTTCAAATATCAGTATTCAATGCTTTATGTTAAAAAGAAAACATTAGGCCTATTTATGCATCTCTAACTGCAGTTTAAATGCATCCATGTCCTCTCTGAGATATATTAAACTGTGTAAATACATCTAAATGCTATTTGAGTTTTTCAGTTTTTTTCTCATGTTGGAATGAAAGACACTAAGTACCAGATTAAGTGCTTCTTATTCTTACCCAAAAATACATAATGGAAGAAAGAGTTATAACTGAACACAATCTTGCTACTCCTATATATGTATGTATGTATATATATATATATATATATATATATATATATATATATATATATATATTTATATATTTATATATATATATATATATATATATATATATATATATATATATATATATTTGCTTCTTTTCCATTTTGCATTTACTTGTACTTTTACTTAAGTACATTTAAGCTTAAAAAAATACTTTTTGTACTTAAATGCAGTAAATATAACATACTAGTTATATTCTAAACGGTGACTTCAACTTCTACCAAAATCATTTTCTGGTAAGATATCTGTGCTTTTACTTAAGTATGGCATTCAGGTACTTTATACACCACTGGAGGAGTGCCATATTCAGAACTCCAACCGTTTCACTGTTTGTATCACTCCACCTGTGGTATTTCTCACATTGAGTGTCATGGCAGATGCCCAAATCCACTATAATTTTATAAATAGTACTGTTTTTGTTTCCCCGAATGTAGTTTTAAGTCTTTTTAGGTGAGAATGTGTTTGTTTAGACTTCAAATATGTGGTTTGTTAATGAAGATAATGTCTATTTAAAAATTTGCTTCAATGTTTTCAGACCCTGCGTCCTCATATATATGGCCAAATCACAGCCGTGCCGATATACAGCTCATACCTGTCAAGTATCCCGTTTTGGCCGGGAAAGTCCCGTAATTTACCCTTCTTTCCCGCCGTCCTCCCGTATTAGTATTTTCCCGTAAATCTCCCGTATTTTAACCTGCGTTATTAAAAAAAAAAAAAAAAACGCCCCGCCCCCAAAAAAAGATCAATGGGACAACGAATTTATATTTCTGAAGAAGAGCAGGGTGGGGGACAGTCATGCGTTCTGTAAAATTTGTAACTGCGACTTTAGCATCGCACACGGGGGAAGGAATGATGTATGCCAGCACGAGAAATCCGCCAAGCACAAGCGCGGGCTAGAGGCACAAAAACATGCCTATATAACGTATCCTTCCAAAACAGTCTTAAAGAATGCAAAGTCTGCAACAAATGAGTACAATAAGTCACTAAAAGAGTAAAGAAAAGTTATGTGGAATGAAAAGAAAAACTGTACAAAAAAACAATATGAAATGAATGAGTGTGTGAATGTGAAAAGAATGTGGAATGAAAATGAAATGTAAATGTAAAGACAAGCAATGTTAAATGAACATAAAATATGCAAATAAGCCTTTAAATAAATGCTCTTCATATATACCCTTTTGTGTTTTCATTTAGGCTATGAATGTTCACAGCATGTCAATGTCAACAAAGGTAGGCCTATCATTGGCTTTATGCACAGCTGCACTACTTCCTGAACTTCAGCCAGCTCCTTTGTTTCCTGTCTGCCATTATTGGACAAACTGATCACCTGGATTAATCAGTTTGTCCAATAATGGCAGACAGGAAACAAAGGAGCTGCCTGAAGTTCAGGAAGTAGTGCAGCTGTGCATAAAGCCGATTGTAGTTTATAAGTGGTTGACAAGTGGTGATTTTAGCTTTCTTGTCACCTGTCTTAAAATGTAAGGGATACTGGAGCTTGGTTGGGGTGGTGGGACTGCTCGCGGCGGGCGCCGGAAAATTTCCCTTATTTTCAAATCCAAAACTTGACAGGTATGATACAGCTATAACACACTGCTACAAGTGTGATATCTCTTATATAACAAAAAATGCTAGTGCTTAATGTAGGGTAGCATAGTAAAGGTAAATACTACATTTTCTATGATGGATACTGTACTATGCTCATTGCATTTTGTGAGAAGAAAATCCTCACTACTTGCTCAGAAACAAACCAGAAGAGAGAAGACAGGAGCTGCAACATTTTAAAATATTGAGGTTTGGCTCGACTCTGCATCCTTGAGCTATCTGTGTTTACTTTATCATATATTCATTCTGACCAATGCTCTGCAGCCTTGGGCAGTCAGCAGCTTCTCCTCAAGTTGAAATATTGACATGGATTCTCACTTTCAATGTAAAATTAAATAAAGAAAAATCGTATTTTTTATGAAATCCTTGGGAAGTTCATTTTAGACTTGAAGTGTGCTCTGAGTCTGTGCACGTCTGTGAATTCCTGAAAAACAGTGTATACAGTTGTGTACTGTGTATAAGCTATACTCACCGCTCTCTGTTGAATTTGAGAGAGTGTAGGATAGCCGGACGTCGCTGTCGCAAGTTCCAGAGGTGCAGCGTGTCGTCCGCACAAGCTGTGACGAGCGCCCCCTATGGACATATAAGTGTAACAACAACACTCAACCCATGCAATGACAAATTCACACCAATATCTACATTTGCTAAAAAAGAAAGTGTTTTTATTTCAGTCGTCAGCAGCACTGCTCACTGTATCGTAAGCCACTTTATATTAAACATATAAGTTTGTTTTCTATTTGTGACCTAAAATCATGCATTTTATATACTATGTACATAACAACACTCTTGGAATTGAACTGCTTGTATGTAAAATTTAAAATGTGTTTCCATTTCCACTTCAATGATGGGAAAAATTATGCAGTATACAATGTATCTTCCAGGTAACAAATGAAATAAGAATTTACTCATATAGTTGCTAGGAAATGATCAACCTTAATTTATTCCGTCACATCGATATGTTTCAGTCTGTATAACTTTGCTGTTTTCTCATGCATTTCATGCATATTTCATGATATTAAAGTCTCCTTGGATGGAGACTGAAACAGTCTGAAGAGAGAGAATTGCCACAAGTAATGCTGTGCTCTATGTATTACAAGACTCAGGATGGTGTTCATGGTTAATGGAGGACAGAACGAAGGGAGAGAGCAAAAAGTGATGAAAGTGTCCAAAAGTGTGAGTGTGAAAAATCTCTTTTCCAGCATGCCTGACGCTGTCAGTATGACAAAGGTCTTTCTGACCCATTTTATCTGGAAGCCCTGTATAATTTTGGAAGCCCGTAGCTAATTTTCTTTTCAAATGCTGGCCGCAATGTTCACGAAGCAAATAATACAGGACAAACCTAGAAAAATTAGTGACATTTCATGTCGTGGATGAGAACATGTCAGTATTAATCTGAACTCGTTTTGTCAAATTACTGCGTAATTTGAGGGCGATCATGGGCCAGCAGGAAGTCTATAAACAGTTTATCTTCTTCATGACTTTGTGGTTTTGTCTCCATTTTTGTTCCTTCTCAGTGCTTTGGATCCAGATCCATCAGTCAGGTGACTGACAACTATGTTTCCATGGAGATGCTGTTTAGGTAAACACACATTGCACCAGCACACCAAAGGACAACGGCAGAGAAAAACAGATGCCGAGAGGGAATTTTTGTTGCGCCGTGTCAAAGTGAATGTGAATTCCCATTATAATTTCGCAATGTGATGTTTTCCAAGTGAAATGGGATATTCAACAAGGAATTAAAAGTACGTCTGACTGGATTGAATAATTCAGAATTTGGTTAGATTTTGAAGTGAGTGTTGCACACCAAAAGAAAAATAATTAAAATAAAATACAAATATGAGATTAAGTAAAATACATTTTAGAGGGTGTACTAAAATTTCTAAAACTGTAATTGAAATAAAATAAAGCTAATAGCACATAAGCACAACAAAATGACTGAAACTTACACAATATTAATAAATACTATAATAGTATATAAACAATACTACTACAACACAGATCAGAGTTTGCTAAAACAGTGCCTAAACAGCTATTTTGGCTATTGGTTACTGTCTAATAGCCTGCATGGCCTAAGGGATGTCAGTAGGAAAGGAAATTTATTTCATAAGAAGTTAAAATATCAAGACAAACACATTTTTTCTTTGAATTAACATGTAATGATGGATCACATTCACAATTAGACCTGGGATGTGCATTTAAAAAAATAAGTAAATAGGGTTATTTTGATTTTATGCTCACTTTAAGATTGAGGAAGTTTGTGAAAATGAAATTACAGTAGAACGCTAATGAAATTAGTGTTGCAATCCACTATGACGGGTGTGGGACTGGTGTGGGATATATTGTATGAATGTAACCGTCTGGTTAGTGAGGCACCATCCCTTGTGATGAAGAATGTTATTTACAGCAATAATTCAGTGTTGTTAATGAAATCAATATGAATGAAAACTGAACCCCTGAAGTGTAATATCTGAATGATGCACCTCAGGATAAAATGTCAACAGTGTGTGTGCACAATATTTGTCCAATCAATTCCTACAGTCTCATATCTCACTAAATGAGCTGATTTTCAGGGTCTGGTATAACATCTGCGGCTTATTGTGAACAGTTCATCAGAGCATGGTATTCTGAAGAAAAACAAATGTTTGTCTTTGTCATTTTTAATCAAAATGCAGTAATGTTCTCTTCATCTGAAACAGCTTTGCTTTTCAGCTGAATCATCACTTAGGCAAAGTAATGTTAAAGGGATAGTTTAGCCAAAAATGAAAATTCTGTCATTAATTACTCACCCTCATGTCATTCCAAACCTGTAAGACCTTCGTTCATCTTCCGAACACAAATAAAGATATTTTTGATGAAATCCGAGAGCTTTCTGACCCTGCATAGACAGCAATGCAACTACTATGTACAAAGCCCAGAAAGGTAGTATGAACATTTATAATATAACATATTAAAATAGTCCATGTGACATGAGTGGTTCAAATTTAATTTTATGAAATTGTAATTTTACCATGTTTCAGTCTTCGATGCGCATTCACAACAGTACATCGACATGCATCGTGGTACTCTCGTGAATGCAAGTTGAAGACTAACATGGAAGAGAAGTTTTTTTGTGTGTGCACAAAAAGTATTCTCATAGCTGTTGAACGACTCATGTCAAATGGACTATTTTAATGATGTCCTTACTACTTTTCTGAGCCTTTAACATATCAGTTGTGTCGCTGTCTATGCAGAGTCAGAAAGCTCTCAGATTTCATCAAAAATATCTTAATTTATGTTCTAAAGATGAACGGAGGTCATAAGGGTGAGTAATAAATCACGGAATTTTAATTTTTGGGTGAACTATACCTTTAAGCAATAGGCAAATTGCTATTTATGCATCATTTTAGGTTACTATTTTAGGTTCTAACTAGTCTCATCACTAGTTAACAGTACACAATTGTTTAATGTTTAATGTTTTTAATATTAATTAATTATTAAAGCAAGTAACAAAAGATTTAAAAATAGGGAAAGGAACACTTTGGGATGCTGTAGGGTGAACTTGACCTTTAACCTGCACATCCTCACCACCATCTCAGTTCTCAGCAGGTAAGAAGCTGAAATAAATCTGGCCTGATTCCTGAGGCAAGGATTTCATCATCTCCACAACTCAGATTCAGGTCTGGCTCCACTTTTCATCAACCGACGAATTCCCGACGGATGAAAAACCTGCCCTAAATGTTTTCTCGTTGGATATTCTTCTTCACTCTAAAAAACATCCCATTACCAAAGTAAAATGGCTTGCAAATGCCATTTTCTATTGGCTTCAGAAGCGTTTATATGGGCTGATAGAAAGAAGACAGAAATAGATGGAGATAGTGGAGAGCGTACCTAAATTGCTGTAATCCAAAATGGCCACCATGGCAACTCTCCCACTTTCCCTCTTATGTGAGCACACTAACTTCTCGTTATTCATGAGATGATGCGGCGCGTGTGCATAAGAGCGAGACAGAGAGGCTGAGAAACATTCACCACTTGACACGTCTGATGGGAAGTAATGACTGACTGCATTAACACCACAGGGCTGAGAGGGATGGCGGCTCTTGACCTAAACGTATTCCTTTGTAGAGCTGAGCATGCATTTAAGCACACACACACACATGCTGTCTATCCTAAAATACAGATTAAAACACACACATATGCACTCTGCCCTCCTACGTGCTTCCACATATGCTGCGTCCATGAAAATGTGTTGTAATTTATGTGTGTCTGCAAGTGTGGGTGTTTGGTACCTCGTTGATGAGAAACTGCAGTTGGAGAACTGCCGCCCCACTCTCATGCTGGCAATGACAGTCCACTCCTGGCCGTCCCAGACTGATGACATCAGAGAGTTAAGGAAAAGAGGACAGGCATTTACAAAGAAACTTTAATGCTTCAAGGTTGAACTTTCAACATTTCCCATATCGCATTAAAAGCTGGATTAAACAGATAGACAGCATAGCGACCCAAGTAAAAACTGTCTGAAGGACTATGCATGAAGTTTGAAAGCTCTAAAAAACTCTAGAGTTTGGTGTATGTGTAAAAGAAAAGAGAAAGAGAGCAAATCTGTGCCACAGGCTGTAGGAATGTGCTTAATGATTTATCTCAACTGTCCACACACACACACACATAACGATCAATCAGAAGACAGTAGGAAAAGGAAGAGCATGGTGCCATCATTTGTCTCTCCTCTTATCTAAACGTGTGTACACACAGCTGTGTCCAATCACTTCAAAGGACAGTAAAATACAGGTAATAACAAAGGAGGAAAATGCTTTCATGTCAGAAACAAGGTCAAACTCATCCAGCATTGTTCAGACCACATACAAAAGTGGTTTATATCAATATCTACTTTTATAGCGTATATACTTTACATTCATCAAAGAATCCTGAACTAAAAATGTATGACAGTTTCCACAATAATAAACTGTTTTCAACATCAAAAATAATAAAGAATGCTTCCTAAACACCAAATCAGCATATTAAAATGATTTCTGATGGATCATGTGACACTAAAGACTGGAGTAATGGCGGCTGAAAATTCAACTTTGCCATCACACAAATGAATTACATTTTTAAAGGTAATTAAATAGATGTTATTTAAAAGGTAAAAAATATTTTACAATATTACATTACATAAAATCATGGCAAAACATTCAATTCGAATTGATAAAATTGGAAAAATAGTCCAGCCCTTGAACCTACCTCAAACTTTTGAACAATACCATATATATACCATATATATTTGAACAATAGCATATATACAGGCGTCGAAAGCAAAATAAATGTGGGTGAGTCCCAAAAATTAACGTGACAACATTACAAAAGACAACGATTCAAACGTGTTTCCAGTGGCATAAGTGGTGAACCCGGTAATTAGTGTTTCTGATGCAAATGACCCGAGTTTGCGTCCGCCTTTTGCCGAAATTGTTCTTCTGCCTTTTCACATCTCATTTTACATCGGAAAGGCATTTTGTTTTCAATAAAAATAAAAAATGAAGGAAATAATCGTAAACTTTGAATAAAGTATCAGGTAGGATTAGGTGTATCTGAGCAGCATAAACGCTCAGATGCTTTGTTTACTTTGCTGTGATTCGGGAGTGCAGCAGGCGTGAATAACTAGTGAAAACACAAAAAGAGTTTAATTAACATGCAATGGTGTAATGCAGGGTATACCCAAGTATACGGCGCACATTATCAGTCGGCTTTGCGTAGCCTGTACCCACTTCTAAATACCCTCTGATGCACATCATACAGCAATATCTTGTATTAGCCAAAATCATGACAGTCCACCAGTTGCTAATCAAATCGCATGTGAATAAATGCAAATATTCCCTAAACACACCCAGTAAAGACAGCGATGCGGTCAGGGCTGTGGCGCCCGCTTCCTTTGAAATATGTTTGATGATTACGCCTGATGTGCCCGCGCCTGCTCCGTCCACTCCTCCACCCCAGATGCTGCCTGTTCATACGCGGGAGCATGGAGCTTTATCTATTATCACATTCGTCATGTGGGATGGATGTGACTGATGGCTCTCTAAAAAGTACGCAGACATATTCGCTGAATTAGAGACGGTAAAAGTGGGTGGGTCCGATATCACAGGTCTTCAAAAGTGGGTGGGTCCGGTCCCACATTCAATGGTTCCGATGCCCAAGATATATATATATATATATATATATATATATATAGTAACAGGCAAGGCTTATTGCAGGCCTACACCTAAACCACAAGCATAAACACACATCTATAGTCTAGTCAACAAATAAGCTTGCAGTCTTGCATCCATTAAACAGTTGACACGGCTTTACATGAAACTATTTTAAAATAAATGCCTGCCAAATGCATATTGTAAATATAAATGTGTTCCTTGTTTTAAAAAAAACCTGGCAACGTATACAAATTTTACAATACTAACTTCTTTTCAACCGTACAAACTCGCTCTAAAACACCACTGTCCGGAGACATGTCAATGTACCCGAACATGCAAAATGATTGACAGGTAGTGAGGTGCCTCTAGGTTTTTTTTAGGTATCATGCGTGGGCACAGATTTGCTCAATTTTTTTTTTTTTAAGGCTGTCAGAGAGACAGATGTGATTTCTCAAGACTATCTAATAAATTTCAGTGATATGTCAGGTAGCAGGGTCATTTTATGCAGCTTTACACAACAGGATCCCAAGTCCATTATACACAACAGAGCAATCAAACAGTCAACCCTGCACTTTTATTTGCCCGCCAGTCCCGGCTGCTGCTCACCCGATCACACAATCAAAAGTTCAAACTGCACACCGAAGTAAAAATGCAGAACGTTCTAGAATAAACCCCTACAGTCAATAATAAAACATCTAGTGATTTTACAATGACCGTGGTTATTGATGATGGACGCTCAGGAAAGGCAAGTGTGTGTGCGAGTGAGTGTATGTGTTTTGAAGGGGATCGGTCATAGGTATAATTGTTCTGCATGCTTGATTGGCTCTTAATTGCGCTTAGTTAAATTGTGTTGACAAACATGGGCGTTCAACCCACATATTTAGGAATCAAGATGTTCAGTTGTGCCTGGGATGGAAATCACATCTGAACACACACAGACCAATGCAAGAACTTCTCTAGATTAAACCATGTGCTTTATATATCGACTGCACAAATGGCTTGCTAATAAGATGAACATCCATTCGCAGATAAACCACAGGCTCAACACAGCTACACAGCCTCTGTAAAACACCACTTTAGTGATTTTCTCCTGTGCTCCACCAAGTATTTTTAACCTTGTTTCTGAAGCCTTGGTTATATTTATGTGTTTGACAGATGTAGATTTTTAATTATTCAGTTGTATTTTTAATGAAAACCTTGCATTTAATGCAATGTATTAACATTAATATCAATTTATCTGTCTGTTAGTTTTTATTTATGACTTCCATCAATTTTTTATCAGCTTACTGGTAGCTTACCTACTTCTAAAGTATTCATTTTAAAATGTATGTTTAGCCTTTGACCCTACTGTATTATATTTGACACACACATAAATCCATAGTTGAAGTCAAAAGTTTACATACACCTTGCAGGATTTGCAAAATGTTAATTATTTTACCAAAATAAGAGGGCTCATACAAAATGCATGTTATATTACCCTGTTCAAAAGTTTACATACACTTGATTCTTAATACTGTGTTGTTACCTGAATGATCCACAGCTGTGTTTTTTTTGTTTAGTGATAGTTGTTCATGAGTCCCTTGTTTGTCCTGAACAGTTAAACTGCCCGCTGTTCTTCAGAAAAATCCTTCAGGTCCCACAAATTCTTTTGTTGTTTTTTTTTCAGCATTTTTGTGTATTTGAACCCTTTCCAATAATGACTGTGATTTTGAGATCCATCATTTCACACTGAGGACAACTGAGGTACTCGTATGCAACTAATGCATTAAGAGCCAGGGGTGTAAACTTTTAATCAGAATGATGTGTACATTTTTTTTATTTTGCCAAAATATCATATCTTTTTTTTTTTTTCATTTAGTACTGCCCTTTCAGAAGCTACAGAAGATACTTACTTGTTTCCCAGAAGGCAAAATAAGTTACATTTACCCTGATCTTCAAATTCAAAAAGTTTTCACCCCCTGGCTCTTAATGCACCATGTGAATTTATTATATAGAAAACACAAAAATATACTGCTATACATACTGCTAAACTTTTTTTGTGTACTAAAGAAGACAGAAAGTCATACAGGTTTGGAAACATGTGAGGGTACATGATGACAGAACTTTTGGAGGATATATTCCTTAATAGCTACAACCAAAGCTTTACGAGGTTCAAAACGACCACTGAGAGATGTTTTGGAAGTGAACAGGTCATTAGATTGATGTTTCCATTGTGATACAAGGCTGAAAAGAAAGATACATGATCGATGGAGGAAAGGGGAAAATATAGAGTTAGGAGATGTTGAATAGAAAGACCGGTGACTCAGACCCTTAAAAGACAGGATGGAGGAGCAGAGGTGAAACTTAGCGTATCAGTGAGGCATGAGGTGAAAGAGAGAGATGAGTCAGAGAAAGAGAGAGAGACTTCAGCAGGTTTGAAGTGGTGACTCAGATTGAGTAGGAGAGAGAGATTGAACGGAAGAGTTGAAATCTAATGGTGTCCATGTCATAAAGCAACAAACACGCACACACGTAAGGTGACATTTCATGACTCATGCTGGATTTACGCAATTTATACACTCTCAACTATAGATTTTCCCTTCATTTTTCAACATAAATTTCTATCTCATATTTGTGACCCTGGACCACAAAACCAGTCATAAGTAGCAGGGGTGTATTTGTAGCAATAGCCAACAATACATTGTATGGGTCAAAATGATTTCTTTAATGCCCAGAATCATTAGAATATTAAGTAGAGATCATGTTCCATGAAGATATTTTGTATATTTCCTACCATAAATATATCAAAATTTACTTTTACTTACTTACTTACTTTTTTCATTTAGACAACTTTAAATGCGATTTTCTCAGTATTTAGATTTTTTTGCACCCTCAGATTCTAGATTTTCAAATAGCTGTATCTCGGCCAAATGTTGTCCTATCCTAACAAACCATACATCAATGGAACGCTTATTCAGCTTTCAGATGATTTATAAATGTTAATTTAAAAAAACTGACCCTTATGACTAGTTTTGTGGCCCAAGGGTCACATTTCTGTTTTCAGCTTCACCGGCACACATTAAAGAAATCTCAGTCTCTGCTTCATTAAAGATGTGTGTGTACATTTCATATTTTTATACAACTATATTTCCCTCTATATACAATATGATTTATATTTTTCATAGAGAAGATTCTCATCGCAATCATCACACAACTGTACTGAGGACTCATTCACAGTGATAAAAACGCATTGTTAGGTTTTCTACAGAGCTACAGACTTCCTCTGCTGACATAAAGAGAAAATTATGTTTATGAACAATATGACAATTTACTGAGCATTCACAGCAAGAGAAATGAATCAGTCAAAAGGGATAGAATTATTGACTGAATAATTGCATGCAAAATGGCTTTGCAGAGAGGGAGAGAATCTGTCTAAACTATTCTCTCATGAAACCTTACAGGGGGAAAAAAACATCGGTAGAGAGAAGCAAAGAGCATTTCGTTTGTTTCCTTTCTTATCTGCAAACATCTCTTTCCAATGTTGCTAATTAAAAACATTGGCTTTACTGTAGCCATGCTAAATTATGGAGCAAGCTGTTTTCAGCGGGTATCCCCCAGTCAAATGTGTGAATGTCTGTGAGTCTGTGAGAGAGAGATTTTATGATAGTCACTGTGAGTCTGATTGTGTGTCTGGTGACACAAAAAGTCTGCTAAATCTGAAAATTCATTATCATGTTCACTTTATCATTGCTTTAGGAAATACGGAATATACCGTACAAGACAGAAAAATGTCCCCACAGAGCAAACCTTGATATTTCTCCTGAGAAAAAGCTTCAGAAATCTAACGTGCGTCAGATTTCAAAAGATATCTCAATCTCAACCTATCTTCGGATTTGCAATGATAAAATCTGCAAAAGTCAGAAACCTCAATATGAACTCAAACATGAAAAGACTGAATTATCTAAGATATGCTAATAATGTTCATTTTACAGCCCAAAACTCCATTTCATGTCAACATTTATCTTATCTTTGACTATTTTATCTTTTCTAGAGAGTGTTAGTAGAAATATATGAGACAAATGTGATTGTTATTAAAATGAACATTAAAGGGGTCTTTTACAAAGTCTTGATTTTGTTTTGGGGGTGTACTAGAACATGCTCTCATACTTGGTGGTTCGAAAATTATTTTCGCATTATTTTTCACATAATTTACATTATTACAATACCTTTCTTCCCAGCCTGGGACAAATGGCTTGATTAGTTTAGATTAGTCTAATGAAGGCCCGCCTTCCGAAAAACAAAATGTGTTGTGATTGGTTAGCTGTCTCACTGCGTTGTGATTGGCGAACAGCTTAGACAGTGTTTCAGTACTGCCACGCCCCTTACCAAAGCAGCAAGTTCCATGTACAACTAGTTAGCGCAAGCTAGATTAAATTTTAAATATGGATATTTTTCTTACAAAACCACATCGATTCGCTACAGGAGCAGATATAAGTGAAACGCTATTGGCTATTTTTAAAAGGGGGCTTAGTTGCTCTTCCTGTTTCAGTTGAAATTACATCACCACATAGAAAAACGCTGTGTGTTTCAATGCACTTCAGTGGACCTTTAACTAGAACTCTAGAGCAATGAAAGAGCAAACTCTGAGTCACAAAACTTTCCTTTGGATTATTTTATTAGTTGTGACGTTGGTGGGATTGACGTAGGATAATGTGAAGGGTCAGGATTAGCCTGTCAAAAATCATTTTCATATGTGAAAAAGCTTGAGTTCTACAAATAGTAAGTATACTCAGCTTCTTTTACACATTTTTTCTGTTTTGTAAACAGATATGAGCCCTGTTACCTTTTGAAATCAATTAGACATGCAGAAGAGAAAAGCCATAGGGTGTGTGTATGTGTGTGTGTGTAGGTGTTGACATGTGATATCTCAGCTCCACACTGATACAGTCATCATGGGGAAGATGATTATTGTAAATTAACACACCAAAAATTTTACCTTGCTGGCTTCTCTCATTTAGCTGTGTATGTGCATCTTGTGTCTTTATTTAAACAAACAAATCACCATATTTTTGTGTGCTACCATGGGAATACTGTAGTATTTGAAGAATGACCTTAGTAAATACCATAGCACATGAATATGTTAATCACTTACATTTATGCTTCTGGCAAATGCTTTTATCCAAAGTGACTAACACGGCATTCAGGGTATACATTTGATTATTTCACGTGTTCCTTGGGAATCAAACCCACGGCTTTGGAGTTGCTATCGCTTTGCTCTTTTGTTTGTGCTACAGGAGTGTTTGTGTGCCTGTATGCACAAAAGCATTCTGTTTCCTTCTATCAGTCTCATTTCCTATCTCCTTCCATATTGTTTCTTGTCTCATTGTTCCATCTATAAAATAGCAAAATGGGAAATATAAAAAACAATTACTATTGTTTTCCTCAGGTGATTTGTGGTCTGATCTATATCACACAAATAAAAAAAGGTCCACTGGAAAATGGCTCACTGTGGCCAAACTGACAACCGCACTCAAAGATAAATCAATTCAAGTGTTTATTGTTTTGTATTGATTATTGGTGACAGGATTTTTTTGCAAAGGCCAAATCAAGACTGACCCTGTATCTGTATGTACAAGCCTCCGTGCTTTCATACTCGATATGTATGATACAGTCTCCAAACAATGCCCGGATGACACAGCATTTGCTGAGATTTTAAAATGAGCAAGCAGTCAAAACTATCCCATAAGACCACATGACCTGAGGAACCATTAAATTCCAACAAGTGGAAAAAAGTGCACAGAACAGTGAGTTAGGCATCTCCTTTCAACTTTAAGTACTGTAAGTATCATGAAAGTTGTTCCTTGTGATTCAATTAAAGGGGTAGTTCACCCAAAAATGAAAATTCTGTCATTAATTACTCACTCTCATGTCACGCCGAACCTGCAAGACCTTTGTTCATCTTCGGAACATAAATTAAGATATTTTTGATGAAATCCGAGAGTTTTCTGGCCCTGCATAGAAAGCAATGTAACTACCATGTTCAAGGATCAGAAAGGTAGTAAGAACATTGATAAAACAGACCATGTGTCATCAGTGGTTCAACCGTAATTTTATAAAGCTGAGGAATGGATCATCACGGTCCCAAATAAGCGATCTCTCCAAGTGCGATAACTGGCAGGGTATTACTCTTGGTACCTGGAAAGGCATTTTCTTTTGTTCTTCTAAATCGCCTCTGACGAGCAGTCGATGCCTGTCTTAGAGATCGACAAGCGGGCTTCCGAAGGGGCAGATCCTGCACTGAGCAGATTTTTGTTCTGCGACAAGTGATTGAACAATTGCAGGAATACCAACAACAGATCTCACTGAACTTTATTGACTCAGTGACAGAGAACCAAGAAACGCTATGGAAGATAAACCGGGCTTACAAAATTCCATCTTGATTTGTAGACATCTTTCGCAACCTTTATCAAGGCTCTCGATGCTGTGCACAAATGGAAGAGGGAATAACTGATTTCTTCACGATTAAAACTGGCATATGACAAGGGTGTGTGCTTTCACCGATGTTATTCCTCCTTGTCATCGACTTTGTCTCCCACCACTTCATCGACCACCCACACATTGGCATACCTTGGACAGTTAGTAAACTCTCTCTTGCCGATCTCGACTTTGCCGATGATGTTGTCATTCTCGGCCTGACTTAAACAGCCCTACGAGACCTCACTATGGCCTTAGAAAATCAAGCGGCCAGCGCTGGATTCCAAATTAATTGACAGAAGACCAAAATTCATTTGTATCGGTTAAGTAAACTCGAGAGTACCAATTACATTCAACAGAAAAAAAGTGGAGGAAGTTGTAAACTTCACTTATCTTGGCAGTGTCATCTCCTCAAATTGAGATCATCAGCAAAGCATTTGCCGTGTTCTAGCGACTTTGACCAATCTGGAACTTGCCTTCCCTCTCTCCGCAGATTAAACAGCAACTCCTGGCTTCGATCGTTGTGAAGTGGAAGATGACTAAAACCACTGCTCGAAAGTTGGACGTTTTCCACCTCCGTTGTTTACGACACGTCCTTAAGATCAAACATGAAACATGAAAATATACCGTCGCACCTACATACAGCCACTTAATGCAACAGTTACAGAACGCTGTTTTCGTTTCGCCATGCACATCTTACGCCTTCTTCACCATTGGATACTCAAGATGGCAATATCCTGGCGGCCTGCACAAGGCAAATGAAAACATGGACAACCTAAATTCACCTGGCAAAAAAACTATGGAAGATCTGCAAGCCGTCGACATTCCATGGGACGAGGCTGAAGTCACGGTCACGGATCGATGCCGACGGAGAGCGCTTGTCTCCCTATGCGCCAAACGGCGCCAGTAGAATTAAGGTATTGAAGCTATGGGAATATGTTTTGTGTGCAAAGAAAACAAAAATGATTTTGACGCATGTTCATGACCACAATGTAAAAAAAGAGCTACAGCCATAAATATTCAAGTTTTGTACATTCTGTATGTGAACCGTTCTAACATCAGCATATCAGAGTCTATCAACCTCGTGTGTAAAACATTAATACTCATGCAGATGCTGCTAGCCAACCTCCAGTAAATCCACTCTGATTAATTGATTGTGAATAAGCAATCTTTCTCCTATCTTCTCCTCACAATGCTGTGAATTATTCAGCGAGGGGTGATGTTTTTAACTCAAGGACATTCGGTTTGGTATCCAGACTCACAGGCTCAAGGACAGCGTGGAAATGAGGGTGTGTGGGAAGCTGTCAGCCTGATTCTTTGAATGTTTTTCACTTTTAACATAAGCCTTTCATTGTAATTCGCCGGGTAAGAATAATTGTGCAGATGAGGATGTTGGCACCCTGGGCATGTTCCTCACGCCAGATCCTAAGCTAAAGCTCTTTTTAAATAACGTTCAGCAAACCAGACATGAGGGGCTATGATGATCTCAGAGAGTTGAGGCATTCGGCTTACGAAATGTCAGCAGGTAACATGATTTTTCTGGACTGTGTCATTTCCTGCGCATTTCTGCCGATTCAAGTTGGCAGCATCGAGCCGGGCCCAGCGGCGTCCTGGCTATCGCTTTTAATTATGATCCCTCATTAGGCTGCGCACATTCTGCCGAGCCAGAGGATCCAGGTGTTAACGCCCGCAACCAAACCTGCTCTGACAAATGACCTCATCCTGAGCTGAAGCCCTTCTGGCTGCGCCTCACACATCTGCCAGACGGCGAGAACGCGAGGACGCTGCAAAGAGAGTGCGACTGGAGACATGTGACCCTGACGGAGCACAGCTTATGTAGGTCTTTAATAATAAAGACAATAGGAGGACACAGGTGTTCGTTACAGAACGGAAGACGCCGGTAGCGGTTATTGATAGAAGATCCTCCAGCTGTTCCAGTACCAGTGGGGAAAAAAGCTCTTTCTTGCCCAGACAGGACTGCTGACCCGGGGCGACACATTCGATTGGTCTGCTATTGCATTTTTGCAGGGTGACATTTTATGGTCCCTTTCACACTGAACGCCTGACAATTAGAATAAAGGACGAGAGGCAATTTGCATACGGCGGCCCATGATGACTGCCAGTTATCTTAGATAGGCATGCTCTTCTCTATTGTTAGATTTTTTTTATTTAGCATTCTCTAATGCACGTGATTGGCAGATATAGCAGGTCTGCGCTGATTATGCAGTATGTCTGAGGCTTGTTCTATTATTCTCTGTGACTTTTACTAGGGGTGCTGCTATAGCAAATATCACTGTTACTGTTGCTATAATTTTAACATGCTTATTTTAACTCATCCTGTGCTACAGACATCAATGATACCTCAAAACATGCAGCTTAATTTGTTGTGCAACAGGTTTGTAAATACTTTTTCTAAGCATTCTAAGTTTTTGCCTGGTAAAAATACTGAATATATTCAGAAAGGATGATCAAAAGTGACGAAACAGAATTTTGGTAACACTTTACAAAAAGGTTCCATTAGTTAATGTTGTTTAATGTACTAACGAACAAACAATGAACAATACATTTATTACAATATTTACTGATCTATGTTAATGTTAATGACAACATAGTCATTCATCGTTCATGTGAATTCACAGTGCATTAACTAATCTTAACAAGCACAACTTTTGATTTTAATAATGCATAAATGTTGAAATTAACATTAACTAAGATTAATAAATGAAATAATGTTAATAAGTTTATGTTAGCTAAAGTAGTTAACTAAATGAACTAAACGATGTAAATGTTAACTAATGAACTTTATTGTAAAGTGTTACCAACTTTGTTACCAAATAAATAAATAAAACAAATTTCAAATAAATGCTACACTTTTGGACTTTTCATGAGAAGAATGAAATCAGCATATCAGAATGATTTTTGAAACCTCATTTGACACTAAAAATTCCGCTTTGACAATCACAGATGTAAATTAATTAAAAAATAGTAGTTAATAATAAAAATAGAAAACAGTTGTTTTAAACCATAATATTTTCTATAATATTAATTTTTGACTGCATTTCTTATCAAATAAATTAGGGCTGTCATCGCGATTAATCGCATACAAAATAAAAGTTTGAGTTTGCCTAATAAATGTGTGTGTAGTGTGTGTAATTATTATGTATATATAAATACACACAATTTATCAATTTAAGAGAAATATGTTATTTATGTACAAAATATTTTTATTTATATATAATAGAAATTATATAAAAATTATAATAAATACATATACTTGTAAATATTTCTTAAATATATACATGAATGTGTTTGTATTTATATATACATAATAATAACACACAGTACACACACATATCTTAGGCAAACTCAAACTTTTATTTTGTATGCGATTAATCGGGATTAATCATTTAACACCCCTAAAATAAATACAGCTTTGGTAAATAAATAATAAAAACACTTAAAAGGTAGTGTATATAAAACATTTTAATTTATTAATAAAAATACAATATAGAGACAATAGCGGGTGTGATTTTTATTAAAGCTAAATTTTCTATTTTTAGGACTGAATGTATTACTAGTTTTTTTCAAAAATGTAAAACCTCAAAATTTACACATTAAGCAATGAACAAATAAAATGTTCATTTCTGCGAAACAAAGACATAAGGTGTCTCTGGAAATGGTAATATTTTAACCCTTTAACTGTCACTCCCCATCTTGAACATAGACATGAAAATGCATCCAAAGTTACATTTATATAATTCATGAACGAAAACATTTTGTAATATGATTTCCATGGTAATGCAATGTCTGATTTTAAAATGGTTTTTAAATGATGAATTTTCAGATTTTAAGTTTTCAGCTGATATATAATTTCTTAAGATTTCTATTGCGTGAAAGGGAAAAAGGCAACGAA
This sequence comes from Cirrhinus mrigala, assembly GCA_036247105.1. Taxonomy (NCBI): domain Eukaryota; kingdom Metazoa; phylum Chordata; class Actinopteri; order Cypriniformes; family Cyprinidae; genus Cirrhinus; species Cirrhinus mrigala. The sequence continues at coordinate 18,538,637 of CM070015.1, forward strand.
GAAAGTCTTTTTGTTACAAAGGTCAGAACTCCTGTTATGATGTAGATTTTTGAGGTGCACTCTTGTCATAAATTAATATATTACTTTTCCTACATAATTTGTAACACAAAAGAGTGGTAAAATATCTATTTAGGCCGTCTTAGACCTTCCCAACGATATATAGTTTGTCATGATTGGATTAGAATTTATTTGTAAAATGGTCAAGTAAACTTAGCCGTCCCACAGAGTGGACGGTAACAGTTGAAAGGTTAATAAAGTAAATAAATTACTGGTGGTTTAGAATTTTAAAAAGCACATAGCAACACCCTAGAGACTTAAGAAGTCAAGTTTTGCACCAGGATCATTATTATTTTCCTCATGAAATCCAAAAAGTCTGATTATCATTATAATTTTGGAAAACACTCACACTTGTGTGATTTCCTTCAGCAGTTTTTTTTTTTTTTTAGGTCTTGAATTTGTTCTGTCGTGTACATCAGTTCTGTGTTTTAGCTCATCTTGTTCTATTTTCCCATAATACTTCTCTTGTTTTGGCCATCTTCTGTTTTCCGGCATGTTTCGTCCTGTACCGTCTTAATTACCCTCAGGGGCAGAATGGCTTGTTCCCGTGACAACGGACAGTCAGGCAGCTGCATTGGGGTGACAAATTAAAGACCAAATCGATCACCATGATTACAGTAGAGATAAAAACCCCTCTGTCTCTCACTCCTTCCCTCTCTACTACTCTTCCTTGAATTCTATCTGTCTCTCATCTGCCCTGGGCCGCCTGTTTTTGGGGAACCAGTGCCTGGCGGGGCGGTAAATAGCAGTGTTTGTTCACTACGCTCCATTTAATGAGGACGAGATCAAATAAAGGCAGGATGATTGCGCTTAAGGGGACGAGCCAATGAAAGTCACACTTTGAAGAGAGAAGGAGGTAATGAGGGGGAGGGGTCAGGGGTCTCCAAGAGCAATCAATAACCCTTGAGCAAATTATTATTGGCTTGTCAGCCTCAGTATGCTAGAGCATGTTAAAAAAAAAGCCATTCTGTTGCCCTCTTTCCAAACATGTACAAAAGAGTCAATGAAAACACCTACACTGGAGAATAACTATCATTTGCAGTTTCTGTGCTCACTGACAGAAGAAAAAAAAAACTGCACAATGTGACATCCAATATTTTCAAAATCTTCAATAAAAATTAAAGCCTTGAACCAAAAGAACTAGTTCTGACATAAATATAGATCAGGGGTGCCCAAACCCGGTCCTAGAGGGCTGGTGTCCTGCAGAGTTTAGCTCCAACTTGCCTCAACACGTCTGCAGGTACATTTCTAGTATGCCTAGTAAGAGCTTGATTAGCTGGTTCAGATCTGTATAATTGGGGTTGGAGCTAAACTCTGCAGGACACCGGCCCTCCAGGACTGAGTTTGGGCACTTCAGATATAGATACACGTGTACACACACACACACATCCAGCTATCCTTGTAGGGACTCTTCAATGGTTTTTATACTGTACAAACCATATTTTCTATCGCCCTACACCAACTGTACACCTACACTCATCACAGAAAACTTTCTGCATTTTTACTTTCTCAAAAAACTCATTCTGTATGATTTATAAGCTTTTGCACCCATGGGACCTCAATTTAGGTCCCCACCTTGACCCGCGTCCCCATGAGTGTGAGTGTATTCAGGTTTAATTCTCCACCAGGATATGTAAACCAAACACACGCACACACACACACACACACACACACACAAATAATATGATTAAAATATTTCAAAAAATTGTTTGAGGGTTTAGGAAGACTTCATCTATTTCATTCACAATGATTTATGGGAATGGAAAATCACTGTTAAGCTCTTTGGCTGTGATTCCCATGTCTACGGTAACAGTGACTTGACAGCATGATTGATGACATCTTGATTCAAGATAATTGTAAATCTTTTTACCTGGAATTCAGCAATTAAACATGACTTTTTAAAAAGTTTAAATTAAGGGAAAAAAATTAAATTGTAACAGGATAGTTCACTCCAGAATTAAAATTTGCCGATAACTTACTCACCACTATTTCATCAGATGTTCATGTCTTTCTTTCTTCAGTCGAAAAGAAATTAAGGAAAAAAATTTTCTCCATTAAGTGGACTTGAATGGGGATCAACAGGTTGAAGGTCCAAATTGCAGTTTCAATGCACCTTCAAAGGGTGATTTATACACATAGTTGAAGTCATCGTTTAGAATATTACTTAAGTAAAAGTATGTAATATTTATTGTACTTAAATAAAAAAAGTATTTTTTAATGTTAAATGTACTTAAGTATTGAAAGTAAAAGTACAAGTAAATGCAAAATGGAAAAGAAGCAAATATATATTCCAGAAGGCCATTTAAATGCGGCTTCAAACAATCCCAAATGCGGTTGTAAACGATCCCAGTTGAGGAAGAAGGGTCTAGCAAAATGATCGGTTATTTTCATTTAAAAAAAAAATACAATTTAAATACTTTTTAATCTCAAACGCTCGTCTTGCCTTTCTCTTCCTGAACTCTGTGTATTCTGACTCAGGATAGTTAGGGTATGTCAAAAAACTCCAATCGTATTTTCTCCCTCATTTTCAAAAATCATTTCAAAATCATCCTACATCGCTGCAGAAGTTCCAACCAAGTCTTTGCAAAGTGAACATGCAAAGGAGGATCAAACACCCTCAACAAAAAAGGTAAAACAGCGATATAAGACGATTTCGAAGTTGAGGAAAAACATGAGATCATACCCTAACTGTCACGAACCAGAACAAAAACTGTCCAGGCAGAGTAAGACAAGATGGCATTAAAAAGTATATAAATTGTATTATTTTTATTAAAATAAGTGATCGTTACGCTAGATAAGACCCTTCTTTCTTGTCTGGGATCACCGCATTTGGGATCGTTTGAAGCCGCATTTAAACTGCATTTTGGAAGTTAAAAATTGGGGCACCATATCAGTCCATTATATGGAGAAAAATGCTGAAATGTTTTCCTCAAAAAATATAATTTCTTCACGACTGAAGAAAGAAAGACATGAACATCTTGGATGACAAGGGGGTGAGTACATTATATGTGAATCTTTGTTTTGGAAGTGGACTTTAATGAGTCATGGGTGTGTTTTGGGTGTAACGTGCACTAAACCAATCAGAGTCTCATCTCTCCTTTCCTTTAAGAGGAAAGTTGTGCTTCATGAATCAGTTGTGCTTGCGCCATGGCAAGTGATTTTTTTATTTATGTACACAATAATAATCTTTTACATTGTAATCCTTTCATTTTTAATATTTGGCATGTTTGTGTGCTGATGCGCGTCCCTGTATGTGTAATAAGCAGAGTGTATGTGCATTGTGCACCTGCCTATAGGCGCATATTACTAACGCGCTCTTTGAATAACAAGAAAAATATTGCACCATTGACTTTAGACCAGATTTTAGTTGGTCAATGGCGCAGTGTATTTCAGTTGTCTCAAAATAGCAACGCGCCAACAATACACTTGAACACCTCGTTTTCAGATCAGCACGCCCACGGATGCACAAATGGGCATTTGCTATTTAAACAACGTGGCGCAAGCAATATGATAACTGCATCGGGCTGAAACTAGCAAACATCACCTCCGTCGCGTAAGTTTGTATGACAGGGCCTCGGGTTTCTTTATTGGCATCAATAGTTCCATGAAGAACGCTGAACATCCATAGAACCTTTCAAATGCAGAAAAGGTTCTTTACAGAGGAAAAATTTTTTTAGTTTTTTTAAATGTTCCCTTTGGAGCTTTTATTTTTAAAGGAACACTCCACTTTTTTAAAAAATAGGCTCATTTTCCAACTCCCCTAAACAGTTAAGTTTTACCGTTTTCGAATCCATGCAGACGATCTCCGGGTCTGGCGGTAGCACTTTTAGCATAGCTTAGCATAGATCATTGAATCTGATTAGACCGTTAGCATTTTGCTTAAAAATGATCAAAGAGTTTTGATATTTTTCCTATTTAAAACTGGACCCTTCTGTAGTTACATTGTGTACAAAGACGGACGAAAAATTAAAAGTTGCAATTTTCTAGGTTGATATGGCTAGGAACTATACTCTCATTTATAGCAATAATCAAGGAACTTTGCTGCCGTACCATGGGTCAACTCTGCCGGCTGCAACTCTGCATCTACACAAACTTAGTGGTGGTCACTTTTAGGCACTGCGTAATATCACTGCGCCTTCTGCACCCATGGTACGGCAGCAAAGTTCCTTGATTATTACGCTGGAATGAGAGTATAGTTCCTAGACATATCAACCTAGACATATCAAATCGCAACTTTTCATTTTCCGTCAGTCTTAGTACACGATATAACTACAGAAGAGTCAAGTTTTAAATAGGAAAAATATCGTCATTATATATGGTCATTTTTGAGCGAGATGCTATCGGTCTAATCAGATTCAATGATCTATGCCAAGCTATGCTAAAAGTGCTACCGCCAGACCCGTAGACCGGCTGAATGGATTCAAAAACAGTAAAACTCAACTGTTTAACTCTAGGGGAGTTGGACAATGAATCTATTTTCAAAAAAGTGGAGTGTTCCTTTAAGTGTGCAGATGACAACTTCAGATGGTTTGTCTATCTTGAAATGTTTACACTTACAGCTAAATAACAATATTTCTACGTAGAAAATGAATGGATCTATTATTATGTTCTTTATGGGAAGCTGTATCTTGGACAAACAATGGAGAAGCACAAAGAAGCAGAAACCAAAAATAAATGGATGCTTATCACATAGCTCCAAGTAAGGACATAGCATCAAACGGTGGATGTTGGAAATTGAGAACCAATACAAAGTGAATAAAAACAATAATGCTTCCCAAAAGTTCCTTTTGCTTTTCATCTGTCCTTATTTAACTCTTTTTATAGCACTTATCTTGGTGTGAGCACACCTGCATGTCCCAGACACAGGCCTTCCGGATCACTGTCACTCCATTAGCGTATAATGTCAAAACTATTTTTCTATCTCACTATCTCACTGTCTCTCTCTCACACACAGAGCTGATCATCCCAGGAGGTGATGGTTTCAGTGCATGCTTACTGTGTCACTCAGTTTGGGGCAGAGAGAAAAAGGGTGCAATTAGACTGAGTGGGGTGCCATCACTCCACCCTATAAAAAGGACAAAGGAAAAGCAGAAAGGATGACAGGACGAGTGGGAGAAACAAGACAGAACTTTTGCCAAATTGAAAGCGATCTGATGAGTTCTACGGGGATATGTGCGATTTGATAATGATCCTATTGGCACGACCGCAGTACGGGACGCTGGGCTCGTATGATGCGTGTAGATGAGGGTCAGCAGAACGGAGATGAAGCTGTGAACATAATTGAGTTTTTCACACTCCTCCTTCTCAATTCACTCCTTATCTCTCACTGGCTCTCTCTCTTTGGGGCAAGTGCGAGAATCCAGCTCAAAATGAACAATTTGTTCCATCTGCTCTAAAATCAATTACTTCCCCTGCAAGCTAGCAGAAAATGGTTTCTGGGATATGCAAGAAATGCCTAAAGGACAGAGAAAAACATGTGTAAACCCTTAAGAGAAAGAATGAGTGAGTGTAGGGAGGGATACAACGAAAAAAGAAGGGGAAGAGATTAAAAGACATTTCATTAGGGGAACAGCCAAAAAGAGCTTTCTTTTTACTCGTTCCAAATGCGTATGACTTACTTTAACGTCATTAGAGTCTTGTTCAAAGAACAACTGTTGAATAAATACATAATTTGCATTACACCTCATTGTTTTGTTGTTCTTGCTGTTTTACAGTGACACGGCAGATCAGAATGGTTGCTTTGAAACACGCTTGACTCAACAAATCTCCCACTAATTGGATCAAAATTCACCAGTTCAGTCACTCATAAACAAGAGCGCATAAAGTGCAGATACTACTCCTACTGTCGTCTGTTTGTACAAAGAATCATTTAGGCTAATAAACACACACACATACACACAAAGGGGTCAGTGCACATCTGGAGATGGAGAGATGTAATGTGAGCAGACAGACAGACATGCCGTAAACTCAATCACTATGGCAACCAACAACCGAAGGACAAGGAAAGGAAGTATGTAAAGAAAACAGACACAGTAACAAATGTATGAGAATAATATATGGCTTGCAACACATATCATGACTTCAGTGCTAAAATGTAGAAGAATTACAAAAATAAGAATAAGAATAATAGAATATAATTAATAATATTGCATTTAATAATACAGTATTATTATAGTACGTGTTGTTATTTTGTTTTTATTTAATAAATATTATTAGACCCTTTAATAAAACAATTTTTAAATAAAAATACAACAAAATGATACAGGTATCAATTTGTAAAAGACTGGGATATAGAAAGACAAGAAAGAGCATAAGAAAAGAAATTAAAAAGATGAAAAAAATAAACAATAAATTAATCAAATAAATTAAGATAAATTAAAAGAGTGATGTGCCCATTTAATTAATTTCATGTAATTTCATGATTTTGAATGCTAAAATTTGGCAATATATAAACATGCTTAATTTTGTAAATAAATAAATAAATAATATTGAAATACAATATTTATATTTATATATGCATCAAATAAAAAAAAAAGACTGTTATACAGAAAGACAACAAACAGCATAAGAAAAGAAATTCAAAAGATGAGGAAAAATGAAATGTACATTTATACAAATTAATTTTATAAATGTGATACATTTTGAATGATACATTTTGGCTATATATGCACACATTTAAATTTGTATAATAATAATAACAAAAAATAATAATATTGATAACAACAATAGAATATAATCAATAATATTGAAATACAAATATTTTTTATTATTTTGTTTTTATTTAATAAATACTATTAGACCCCTTAAAATTAAATAATATAAGTATCAAAAAAGACTGATATAGAAAGACAAGAATTAGCATAAGAAAAGAAAAAGATGAAGAAAATTTAATTATTAATCTCATGGTTTTGAATGCTAAAATTTAGCTATACATACACACATTTAAATTTGTATAATAATAATTTGAAATACAATGACATTATATTATTTTTTATTATTTTGTTTTTATGTAATAAATATTACTCGACCCTTTAAAAATATAATATAATATGTATCAAATTAAATAAAAGACTGTAATATAGAAAGACAAGAATCAGCATTAAAAAAGGTATTTTTATTATTTTAGACCCTTTAAAAATAAAACAAAATAAGATAATATGTAACAGATTTAAAAAAAAAAAGTGATATTGAATGACAAGAATCAGCATAAGAAAAGAAAAGTAAAAAATTAATAAAATATATATGTATAATAATATTAATAATAACAAACTAATAATAAAAATTGTGTACAATTGTGTTTATTTTATAAAACTGAAATACAGTATTGATATACACTACCGTTCAAAAGTTTGAGGTCAGTACATTTTTATTGCTTTTTATTCACCAAGGATGTATTAAGTTAATAATTAAAAGTTTATTAAAAGTTAATAATAAATAATTTACATTGTTATAAAATATTTATATTTTGAATAAACACTGTACTTTTTAAACTTGTTATTCATGAAAGAATCCTGAAAAAAAAAAATTACAGGTTCCAAAAAATATTTGGCAGCACAACTGTTGATATTATCCAACATTGATCATTCTAATAATAAATCCGCATATTAGAATGATTTCTGAAGGATCATGTGACACTTAAGACTGGAGTAACAGCTGATAAAAATTCAGCTTTTCATCACAGGAATAAATTCTATTTTAAAGTATGTTAAAATAAAAAACATTATTTTATATTGTAAAAATATTTTGCAATATTACTGTTTTTTTTTTTTTTCTATATTTTTAATCAAATAAATGCAGCCTTGATGAGCATAAGAGACTACTTTAAAGACTATTACAAGTCTTACTGACCCCAAACTTTTGAACGGTAGTGTATATTTATATTTGGATGCTTTTAATAGTAATATCATATAATTTTATGTATAATATCTAATATTGCTGACGCAGAAGTAATTAATTTATCTTATTAATGTATATGCTATAACATAACACTTTACTTTGACAACCCTAATTATGAATAATGAAAAGGTCTCTTTATAATTGTATTATTTTAGACCCGAACAAAACAAAATAATATATGTATCAGAGTAAAAAAAGACTGATATAGAAAGACAAGAATCAGCATAAAAGACATTCAGTAGATGAAGAAAATGTATACACATTTAAATGTGTATTATAACAATAATAATAATAACAATTTATTACAATACAATTGTGTATACTTAACAAAATTGAACTACAATATTAATATATTAATATTTCACCATTTAGACCCTTTTTAAAAACAAAGCAATAAAATATGTATATATATTATGTATAATATCTAATATTGTTGCTGCAGAAGTAATTAATCTTATTAATGCATATGCTATAACATAACACTACCATGACAGCTGTAATTATGAATAATGAAAAGTTCTTAAAAAGAGACTGCGAGATAGAAAAATTAACAGAATAAAACAAAGTGAAAAGAAAGACAAAAGATGATGAAGAGAAAATGAAACATAAATGAAGAGTACAGTGTGCCCACTCTTCTGAAAATAAAGTGGGCACTTCATTATGTTGTTTTCCAAACCCTGCCGAAAAACATGAATATGCATCTTTCTGTCTCCTTCTCTCTTTCTCCCTGATCTCTCTCTCTCAAACACACGCACAGAGTCATCTGACATTAAGCTGAGGTTTTGTTGCATGTACTCAGCTGAGCTGAACATTACGACACAGCAAATATTAATGTGAGGCCAGCTGATATGCATACTAATAAGAAAGCCAAACAACACATGAATATTCAATACGTAACAAACCTCTTTTTCATAAATCACTTCATTTCCTTTATGATGATGAATGACATTTGACAACACATAATAACACAACAGAGCATTCATCTGCAAAATGAAAAACTTAATCTCACATGAAATGAGATCTTATTGCTTTAACCCCACAGAGGCCATATCAGACAATCATCTGTGTCATCGCATTGTTTCTGTTATGTTAAATCACTAATTAATTACTGCTTCCTGTAAGATTTTTCTCTGGTGACTCCATCTTATTGTCTTTGCTGTTTTCTTAGGTGTGAGAGACATGGAATGTGTTTTTCTGTGAAACTACAGACTTAAACAGCACTGAATGACAGACACAGGTTGAGACAGACTGTGTCACATTTTGACATGAACACACAATTATGCTTGTCCTCACAGTCATTCATCATCGTTAAAAGAAGAGTTTATAATTGAGAAATGTATATTCTGTCATACTCATGTCTTTCTTTCAACCTATAACAACAGGCTTTCTTTCAGTAAACACAAAAAGAGATATTTTGAAAAATGTTCCTGCTGCTAATTTCCATATAATGACATTACAGTGACAAAGGTCTGTCTAAAAAGGCAAAACACCTCATATAAGCAGTAACACTTTACAAAATATGGGTACCATGCTGAATACATAAACATGTTTACATGTTTACTATAGATAAAATGTTTCAATATTCAATTAAACTTAAGTATTTTAAGTACATTTTAATGATTTTCTATATAAAGTAACTTTAATGCACAAACTGTACACTGCAACTTGTATAATCATAATTTTCCTTTTTGTCCTGGCTAAATAGGCTCTAGGACTCAACCAAAATGCACCACTTCGAGTAAAAATTACCAAAATTGCAATTATTGAAATGGAAAGTTTAAATAAATAAATAAATACTATTAATCAAAAGCATTTATAATTATTTATTGTTATAATAATTTATGTTAACTTTATTATTATTATTATTATTATTATTATTATTATTAACAATTTAATAATTAATTATGTTAACTTTATTGACAAAAATACTATTATTCTCACAAAAACAAAGAAATAAATACTATTATTAAAACATTTATTATTATTTATGTTAAAATAATTGATTATGTTAATGTGATAAATATTATTAAATTTATTATTATTTTGGAATTTATTTTATTAATTATTAGTCTTCATAGTATTATCAAAAACAAGCAAACAAATACATAAATAAATGTATAATTATTTTAAACCTTTATAATTATTAATTGTTAACTTTATTATTATTTATTAGCATTATTGTTGTTGTTGTTGTTGTTGTTATTATTATTATTACTACTATTATTGTTATTATTATTATTATTTATTTTGTTATAATAATTAATCATGTTAATTTTATTGGCAAATAAATATTATTATAAAAAAAAAACAAATAAAAAATACTTTTAAAACATTAAATATTATTTATGTTATAATAATTTATTATGTTAATATGATAAATAAATAGGATTAAATTTACTATTATTTTGGAATTTACTTTATTCATTATTAATATTCATAGTATTATCAAAACCAAATACACAAATAAACGTTAACATTATTTAAACAAACTTTAGAATATTTATTGTTATAATAATTTATTATGTTAACTTTGTTGGCAAATAAATATTTTTATCCAAAAAAATCAACAAACAAATAAATAAATACTAGTATTAAAACACATATTATTTTATTATTATGTATAACTAATATTAACAAACAATGAATAATACATTTATTACAGTATTTATTAATCTTTATTAATGACAATACAGTTGTATATTGTTGGTTTGTTAGTTCACAGTGCATTAACAAGCACAACTTTTAACTTTTAATAATGCATTAGTAAATGTTAAAATTAACATTGAGATTAATAAATGCTGTAGAAGTATTGTTAATTTTTAATTTGTTAACTAATTTAGTTAACTAATGTTAACTAATGAACCTTACTCTAAAGTAGGGGTTGTGACGAGACACTTATCCCACGAGACGAGAAGAGACACGAGACTGGGTTCTCGAGAACATGACGAGACGAGATTTTTAATCCTCAGAAGAAATCCTCAGTGATGAAATATATAGAGAAAATATTCCTTTATTCAACTGAAAAAGACAAAATGCAAAACATGGAGGTGCATTTTGAACTTTATGAAAATACACTTCCATTTGAATAAATTATATGCATTAATAAACAACATTCAAACAAGAGCTTCACGATAAATTGAGAATCCCAGTTGTTTTTAATAAATTGGAGACCATGATTCTCTCACGATTCTGGAGAAAAAAAGATTAGAAAACTAAACAAAATAACGTAATTTACTAGTGGTTCTGACAAACTGTTTATTGCTTAAGTCTTTTAAAAACATATATTCATTTAAACAAATTAAAAAAAAAAAAAACATTCAGTGAAGGAGTCAGTGTCTCACTTCATTAAGACTTGTTTGACCACTGAAATCTCCTGAATGAATGATTCAATGACATACTTTTTTTAAACGGGCAGTTGTCGCCACCTCCAGGCGGAAGAGGATAAGCGTTACAATACATACAAGTGTTAAAATAGTTTCGTTTTGATCGCTGCTGTATACAATAAGTGTTTATACCCAAACTATAAACTATTATCCCAGTACTTCTATTATTTAAATGTCTGTAACACAGAAATTATGATTATAATGTGGTTGAAAAGACTGTTTGTGTTGCTCTTTCTGTGTTCACATTAACCCCGACCCTCTGATTCATTAACATGGGCAGTGACAAAATGTGCTTCTCACGCTCCACTGACACTCGCGATGTGAAACAGTCCTAATAGACATAGCTAAATCGTTGTCATTCAAAAGTAAGATCGCGTGGGTGTTTGAATCGAGATCTCGATATTTTAAGGATTAATCGTGCAGCTCTAACACTGCAAAATGTTTTGCGAGGATATCGTCACGAGATCTCGCGAGATCCCGTGCCACGAGATATCGTCACATCCCTACACTAAAGTGGTACCAATTTACTATTTTGTCATTTATTTTCTAATATTCATTATTCATATATATAGTAATAAAAAAAAACAACAAACAAACAAAAAATTTCAGCTATGACAGGTAAAATATGTGTACTTCAGAGCTCTTAATGAACATGTAAGGGGAAAAAGTATTTTTTTTCTTTCGAAAAAACATAAAAACAATTACTGTACAGTACACTGTACAACATCCACATAAGTAGTCTTTACAACTCATGCACTATTATGGGTGCAGCGTTGCTTTAAATTGTATCCAACAGTGCTAATTATGTTCTTCTCACATGCCAACAGCGGGACGTAAAGACCATCGCAATCATCTGACAGATACAGTGCCTTCCTGCACGGACAGTGATTCAGCATCACGGTCAGCAGCTCTGTGCCACTACCCGAGATGTTACGAACCACAAGACGATCGAATAAGTCAAGGCTGAATGCTGCCGCTATGAGCTCAAATGCCAAGTACATTCTAATAGCCTTAAATCCCACACCTAGTTTACTGTACTCCTGTAATCTCTCTGGCTCCGTGATGTCCCTCTGTATTTCTCTAATGCTGGGATTAGTCTAGTACAGCATGCTTTTCAATGAATTGCTCATGAATATTTCTCGCACAGAGCTGCACGTAAGGTTATGCAGAGGTCTGCTGTCCTTTTGCCTATAACTGTCTATCATTCGCGTACAGTGCTGAAGGTCTTGTGTTTTATGTGGATAATTCCCTGCAGGAGGCAAACAGGCCACTGCCTACATTTTCTGCTCCAAAGAATAAAGTGCAGCTAATACAGCATCCTACCAATCCTCTCTATCTCTGATTCTCTCTCTTTCACACATACTCACATTGCTGCAGCTAGTTGGCAGGTCCCTCCCTATTACCCCTTCACTGCCCTCTGCTTCTGTCTCTCTCTCTCTCTCTCTTTCTCTCTCTCACCACTATCAGGAGATATTGATTTTGTAGCCCAAAGGCTTTTACAGCATCAGGGGCATCGTAAGAGTTCTCTATCATCAATGCACAAGCAATCACACACCCATGAATGTTTCACACAAATCTGCACGGTTACACAAATAGGGAGTGCGTGTGTGCAGTGAGGTGGTTATATACAGAACCTGTGCTTGTAAAATGCTCCCTGATAAAAGCGGTCACATCTACCATTGCTGCTTGGTTTGAAAGTGACTTGTGTGTGTGAGCACTGCTTCATACATCGCTATGTTATTGATTAATGTTATTAGGTGGTTGATTATATGTAATTGGTTTGCAAAATAGCACCAAAATAATGCTAATGTGACCGATCTAAACTCTGAGGTACAGTATTACATCATATTCAAAAATGTTCCAACAGTAGCTATAAACTTAGAATATGCTCCAAAAAGCGCAGTAAAAAAAAAAAAAAACAGTTGAGATTGAATTGAGATCAATATTTTACATAAATAGGTTGCTATACATTCAGTAACGAAAACAGAACATTTCTTTCAAAAAAAAAAAAAAAAAAAATCACAACCCCTGTAGTCTTTGTATAGCATTTTTAGTAAATTAAAATCTATTATACACTACAAGTCAAGTTTTTGAACAGTAAGTTTTTTTAAAGAAGTTTATTCTGCTCACCAAGTCTGCATTTATTTGTTCCAAAATACAGCAAAACAGTAAAATAAATGTATTATTTAAAATAACTTTTTTCGATTTGAATATATTATAAAATGTAATTTCTTCCTGTTATCTCAAAGCTGAATTTTGAGCATCATTACTCCAGTCAAATGATCCTTCAGAAATCATTCTAATATTCTGATTTGCTGCTCAAAATATTTATTATTATTATTATTATTATTATTATGCTGAAAACAGCTGAGCAGATTTTTTCAGGTTCCTCTGATTAATATAAAGTTAAACAGCTTTTATCTGAAATATAAATATTTTGTAACATTAAAAATGTCTTTATCATCACTTTTGATGATAAAAAGTGATGAAAAATTACACCGACTCCATTATACTGACTCCAAGCTTTTGAATGGTATAGTGTATAATGTTACAAAAGCTTTTTATTTTTAGATAAAAGCTGATCTTTGGATATTTCTATTCATCCAAAAATCCTTAAAAAAGTACTCAACTGTTTTAAATTTTGATAATAATATTAACAATAAATGTTTCTTGAACAGTAAAGCAGCATATTGTAATGGTTTCTGAAGGATCATTTGACACTGAGGACTGGAGTAATGATGCTGAAAATTTTGCTTTGATCACAGGAATAAATTATATTTTAAAATATATTCAAATAGAAAACAGCCATTTTAAATAGTAAAAATATTTTTAAATTTTACTGTTTTTGCTATCCTTTGCAGAAGAGACTCCTTTAAAAAAACTTAAAAATGTAAAAACTTAAAACTTTTGACTGGTAGTGTACTACCTTTCAAAAAAAGTTTTTAAATGAAGCATTTCTAAAGAAAATCCTTAATTATATGACAAACCCTATTTAACTGGCAGCAATTTTCACTGAGATTGCAAGATGGTGGGCTGCTTTAAGGTGACTGAAAGCCTGCAAGAGGAGGTTGTCCAGATGAAGGCCAAAGGGATAACACTTTCAGCCACACTTTCAGAAGTTGGTCATTAAAAATCTGTGATTTCAAGTCCCCCTAAAAGGCTGGTCATCCATGTAAGATGAACGTATGAGAAGACAGATAATGCAGAGACTCTTAATGGGGAATTGGTTCAGCACCGCAGCTGGAATTGCTTACCAGCTCAGTGCTGAACAATGTAAGGATCTGTCTCCGCATGTTTCAGAGAAGCCGGACTGAAATCCCACTCTGCAGTGACCATGTGTCTCATCAGCAGAAAGAATCAAAAGGCTAAGCTCACCTTTGCTGAGAAGCATGTTGTATGGAGAGAGGAGAACTGGTCCCAAGTTCACTTTAATGAGGAGAGAAATTTACTTGGGTCCAATGGGAAACTTTTTTTTTTTTTTTGGCAGAAATTATAATGCTTTTTTCAGGTTTATTAGAAAAAAAACAATATCATTTATTTCAAATAGAATTTTTTGTAACACTATGGATGTCTATACCATACTTTGTATCAATATCAAAAAGATATTCCTCAATATCTGTTTCACCACATCTGAATGCTGAAAATATTGAGACACAATTTTTCCCAGATCTATACTGTCATTCTAAGCCACAGTCTGGACATCTAAATGTTTACATTACTTATTAAAAGCACACAATCAAATGTCTGTCAAGCAGACAGCAAATATGAAGGTTGGGGCCAATGGCTCTATATGGCTGTTTTCTCTAAGCTGCTCTCAGAGGGCACATATATCTAAGCTTTTACTCATCTGTGGCCATTTCTGATTTTCAATCCCTTTGTTTTCACTTCCATCCATTTACAGGATTGGCAAACACATTTTCGTAATGTAGCCAATACATGAACACAAAAATCAGCCCATAAAAATGTGCAGCACTCTACGGATTTCAAACAAACACACACACGCCTACACGCTCACACACAAAAGCGTCCGTAAATGCTCACAGATTTTGACAGCAAAAAGAGAGAGTGCAGCAATCATCATGTTGATGCCATTGAAAACAAACCCAATTACCATCATCGGTGGTTTTGTCTGCAGCTGACATCACTGCAGGAATGTTTTGAATCATTATATATACATCAACAAGTCAAAAGTTGAAGCAAACTACAGTGCATAATTCTGTGTTTTTGAACATTTTCCTCATTCACTGCCCTGCATTGACATTCCGAAATTAACAATTGAGGCTGCGCATTCAAAAATGCAATGCACCAAATATGTGACATTTCATTCACTGACGCACTGAACGCTCTTCAGTTGGAAGCGCTAAACCCGGGAGCGCCAAAATAAAAGCTTGCTAATTTAGGTTTGAAAATTATGAAAATGCATAAAAAAGTACATTTTATCATTTTAAGTTTACTATAACATTTTTTTTAATACTATTTTTTATTCAATACTCCCTTTTAAAAATTAAAATAGTATTCCCACACTTTATTATTTGGTTTTATTTATTTTAAAAAAACTAACTAAATAAAGTCCAAAAATATTATTATCACCATTATTAGTTTATTTAATTAGAGTTATATTTAACGGCTCACACTATGCGAAGTGTGAGGACCAAAACAAATCTCCAGGTACTCTTATGAGAACCAGGCTAAAAAAAAACGTATGTGCACCCTTATTAGTAAACCAATTCAAAAGATATGAGTCATTGAGAACCAAAATCCCTAAGGCCATGCATCTCTAAACTGTGGCACAAATTCATCTGTTAGCTAAGTTGGGCAGATGGCAAAATTTTGAATGACCTGGCCTCATCCTCAACAAACATGAATGAAAATATCTGAGGTAAAAGAAACTGCAGACTACTTTACAACTAGAATCACAACTCAACAAACACAAACATCATGATATCCAGTGTAAAATCAACCATTTGAGAACCAGTGCAGTAAACTATATAACACACACACATAATGAGAGAGGATCTGGGATCTACTCTCTCTCTCTCTCTCTCTCTTTGTGAAACATGAGCTGGTCGGATGACAAGTGGTGAGTCACAATGTGGGCTGGTGAATAATCTTGATTTAAACACACTCATACACCCACACTCCCACACACACGCATACACACGCTGACCTGTGTTCTAAATGTGAGAGATGTGTCTTATGTAAAGCTATCGGGAGATTGTGAAGCTACAGCTTCAGGAATTTGCTTCATTCACTTCAGTTCAAACAAAAAGAGGTTAAACATGGTCAATCTGGTCAGAAAAACACACCGCAATATTCAACAACAGTGTTAATGCTGAATATGATGATGGCATGCACTATTGTTACGTAAAGGTTAAGTGTGTTATTTTCTTTGACATTACAATATTTCTCTTACCCCAGTAATATTATGCAGAGACAGCTAGGGCCTGTGAAGGCTGACTTTCAGAAGACTGTAAACACTGTGGCATTTTAAAAGCATTTCTTGATTGATTGAGGGTTCTGACATGTCAACGTCTAGCTTAACCAATGGCATAAGTCTGGGGCAGCACAGCCTGTTTCTTTCACATTCTTTCACAGTGAAACCTGTTCATTATTTTTTTTTTTCCCAAATGTTGCTAATGCTGCTGATATTATACAGTGCACATTTAAATATCAGAATCAAAACGGTTTATACCAGCAGAAAAAGAAACAAGCTCATTGAAAATAAAATAAAATTTAAAATAGTGATATTGTTTTTCTTTTTCTGTCTGTTTGTTTTTCTCATTCTTTCTGTCTGTTGGCGGCTAGGGAGACTTTGCATAATGAAAGTCATGCCACAGTTCCCAACAGAACAAATCTATCAATCTTTCCCTAGCACTTTTTCCACTCTAATCAGTTCAGGAATCAAAATCTAACATTATCTAAAAGGCCAAGCATATTTAAATGACAGCCATGTCCCTCGTTCAAGGGCAATCACTAATTATAATGATGACGATAATAGAAGAACAGATGACTGATTGCAAAAAAAAAATGAAAATGGAGAAAAGGACAATGGATAATAGCCGAGCGCTAGAGATTTTTTTCAGTTGCCGCAACCCTCATTTTAGATAAAATAACCACCTGCTGCTCTGCTGCTGTGGGAGTGGAAAATGCATATGACAGAAATTAGCATTTTCTTTTAGGTAAATGCATATGCGTTTGTGTATGTGTGCCTATGTGTGCTGTATGGTTCTCAGCTATGAATTAACTTGTGGTAGTAATGGCACAAAAATTAACATTTTGCTAATTCCTCACAAGTTCCAAATCTGAATATAAAACTGTTCTTTTCCATACAACAAATTAAGTCAGTGCATTTACAAATGATGTTATAATCAATAGTGTATATAAGTATATAAATACACTGACTTGTGTCAAACATATCACATGTTTTTGGGTGAGATATACATTTGAATCACACACACAGCATGTCTCTTACTGCAGTGGGTGAGTGCAGGGGCCCTTCAAATCAGTTCTGCTCATTCATCCATCCATTCATTCATCCATCTCTTTCTCTTTATTCCATCTCCTTCCTCTCCCTTTCTGCCTCTCTAATACTCCCATTAGCCTTTTTCTATCTGCTTGTCATTGAGGTTGAGTTCATGAGTACACACACACACACACACACACACACACACTGACAGAGCTAAAAACCACAACTGAATTTGTCTAGCAAACAGAGATGACAAAAGTATACACATCCTTCACTTAAGTAGAAGTACAGATACTCATGTTTAAAAATACTCGGGTAAAAGTAGAAGTACTGACTAGACTTTTTTACTCAAGTTAGAGGAGAAGTCCACTTCCAAAACAACAATTTACAAATAATTTACTCACCCCCTTGTCATCCAAGATGTTCTAAACAATCCCAGCCGAGGAAGAAGGGTCTTATCTAGCGAAACGATCGGTCTTTTTTTTGTTTTTGTTTTTTTTTGAAAAATAAAAATTTGTTTATAGCGGGTTCTCGCGTAGCACAGGCTCTCGGATGCGCGTCCACGGGTCGTTCTTGAACGATTCGTTATTTTGAACGAATCTTTAAAGTGACTCGCGAAGAACGAGTCATCTCGGGGAGTGATTCGTTCAGTCATCCTATTAGGGTCTGTACTGGAATTAGTTCACCTGTTTCGAGTCTTCGGGTTTTTCGAGTCGTTCGTTCATCTTATGGGGTTGTCACGTGACCCTGATTTTGCTAGAATTAATGAAATGACTCGAAAAGAGAGTCGTTCATTTTGCTGGTCCGAGTCGGTAAAATGATCCGAACTTCCCATCACTACTACGAATCATGTCTAAGTTCATCGTAAGGTAGAGTATGGCAAAAAACTCCATCTTATTTTCTCCTACAACTTAAGAATCATCCAACACCTTTTTGTTTGTAAACAGCATTTGACTTGCACTTTCTTAGTCTTTGCGTGTTCGCTTTGTAGACACTGGGTAGATCTGCCCACGTTCCGTGTGACCTTTCAACATGATTCAATAGTATGTCCTGAACGCGCATGCCAGAACCTGTGCTACACAAGCTTTTGGCCTTAAAAAGTATACACATTTTTATTTTTCAAAAAAATGACCGATCTTTCGCTAGATAAGACCCTTCTTCCTCGGCTGGGATCGTTTAGAGTCCTTTGAAGCTGCATTTAAACTACAGTTCGGAAGTTCAAAATCGGGGCACAATTGAAGTCCATTATATGAAAAAAAATCCTGAAATGCTTTCCTCAAAAACCATGATTTCTTTACGACGGAAGACAGAAAGACATGAACATCTTGGATGACAAGGGGGTGAGTAAATTATTTGTGAAATGTTGTTTTGGAAGTGGACTTCTCCTTTAAAGTAAAGAAGTATGAGCTCTTACATGTACTTAAGCAAAAAGTACTCATTACTACTGCTTGTTTAAGTGTCACGCGGGTAACTGGAGCTCAGGTCATGTTGACACATTAATGCAAAATAACAGGACTGGGACAAAATTTCAGGCCAGGAAATCTCACACTCATCCAGGCCATCCAGTTCACAGACAACAAATTCTGCAACCACAAAAAGCCCTATTTTTTGTATGGCAATCACATTCAAAAAAAAGGTTTAAAAAAGGTTTAAGCTGGGGTCGTGCAAAATAATTAAAAGTTCTCTCTTGAACTGCACCTTCATTTCTATTTTCTTTTTCAGTCTTTTCATTTTCCATGATTTGTCTCTCCATCTCACTTTGTGTGTTTTTGCTTTTTTTCACTGTTTCTTGTACCTGTCCCTTTCCCCATCAGCCATCTGTTATGAACAGAACTGTCTCCACCTTCTTGCAAAACAACCACCTCATTGTATTCTGTTTGCAATGTTTATTTTATGTTTTATCTTAAAATTACTTAAATACTATAGATTTAATAAAACTATATTTTCTAAATTGCCTAAATGTCAAAATTAGTACAATAATAATTACATCATGACAATATGTAAAAAAGTCTAATACTAAACATTTTATCACATTATCATGAGTCATATTTTTCTCTTACCAAAATTAACCATGTTTTCTTTTTTTTTCTTTTTTTGGCGAATTAATTTACAGTCATAATTTTACTACAAATTTCATGGTAAGTCTATGGTTAGTGTAGCAAAAAAATTGTGGTTACCATAGTTTTACTATAGTAACCATGGTTTTTGGTTTTAATTGTCCTAAAGGTTGTGTTGTTATCTGCCCTAGCTCCATCTAAACGTATTATAAAACGATGTCTTATAACATATGTTTGCTAAATTACTACTATAACTTTACAGTAGATAATAATTTTGTCCTTCAGCATACAGTATTTTGAGTGATGTTGATAGTAATTAATTTAGTTTACAGTAGCTATCATTAATCCTCTGGCTACTGCTGAGAGTTGCTAGCACTTAACTAAGTAAACAGACAAAACTACAGTAGGCAATTTACAGAAACTAACCTGCACTTAAAGTCCTGAACAGGTCAGTAGTTTTCCCTATTTGATCCACTCAATTCTTCAGTCACTCTATTAGAAATCGTTTGGTGCGAGCCAAATCGCGTTGTCAGAACAGACTAACCGATATATGATTTAAAAATAAATGAAAAATAAATGAAAGTGAAGTAAAGTACTGATACCAGAAAAAAAATCTACTGAAGTACAGTAATGAAGTATTTGTACTTAGTTACTTTCCATCTCTGCTAGCAAATAAAAAAAGTGGACAATTGAAAGATAAAACTAATCATTTTCTCTTTCTGACTTTCTCCCTTTTGCATTTTCTATTCAATTTAGTGTACCTGATGCAACGAAAACTTTACATTTACATTGTCAAAGCAGTGTAACATAACATAATGCAAACAGAAAAATAAATTAATTAAATAAAATAAAATAATTTCTCCAAACCTAATTTCTCTAACTCTTTCTGTTTGTCTAAACACACAACAGCAAAAAGAACAAAGAATTTTAGGAAAAAAATAAATAAATACAAAATATAAAAGAAAGAACACAGGTGTGAGAGGGAGAGACAAAAAGTTTAGTGCTGGGAGACGCACAACATTCATTTAATAACACATATAAGTCTTCCCTTTTCTCCTGCCCTATCTTTTGCGGTGTTCATGTCGAACACTTGAAAGGCAATCAGGAAGGCCCTGACTCTTGAGGATATCGATTGAGCACAGGCCCACGTGTGTCTGTGTGAGATTTGATCTGTGTTCCGAACTCTCATGGGACCATTTCTGTATGCGTTTTTGGACAGAATGTTTAGTGTGTACTTAAAGGGATAGTTCATCCAACAAAATGAAAATTCGGTCAACATCTCTTTCTGATAAAAGTTCTCTAAAAGTGGTTCATACAACTCTTGCACTGAATTCAAAGGTCCCACTAGAGTAAATAAGGTTTTACAGTCTAAACACACCTGGTGAACATTTATAAGCTTTATTGAGCTTTTTTATTATGTAGTTATTCAGCAAAACATCTATGTGGCAGCCAAAAACCAATACGCTGGACCGTAGGCCAAAGAATATGGAAGCCAGTTTTTGCCCCTGAATAAAAAAATAACAAAAAAGTAATTGCAACCTTTTTATCTCACAATTTCTCATAAAAAGCAAGTTTGTATCTCACAATTCTGACTTTTTTCTTGTAATTGTGACTTTTTATCTCACAATTTTGACTTTTTTCTCACAGAAGTTTGTATTTAGCAATTCTGTCTTTGTCTCAAAATTGCAAGTTTATATCTCGCAGCTCTGACCTTTTTAACACAATTCTGACTTTTTTTCTCAGAATTGTGAGTTTATATCTCACAATTGTGACTTTTTTTCTCAGAACTTCATATTTCACAATTCTGTCTTTATAACACGCAGTTGTGAGTTAATAAGTCAGAATTGTGAAACATAAATTTCTGAGAACATATCAGGGTTTTTTTCCCCCCAAAATTGGACTTTATAACTCTTTATATCTCACAATTCTGAGAAAAAAGTCAGAACTGCATGGAAAAAAAGTCAGAATTGTGAGATATAAACTCGCAATAACCTTTTTTATTTTTTATTCAGTGGCAGAAATGGGCTTCCATAAAAAAATAAATAAAATAAAACTAAAATAAAATAAAATAAAACTATATTGTTACATCATTGAATCTATTTTAATATCCAAAGAACCATAATAACCTCAAGCACTAGTGAATGACCAATTTGAGGTTTGTTTGTTTTTAATTGCCAATGCCGATATCTTAGATAGCCACAGCCAATATTTGATATAAATTCAATATGTTATCACAAATTTATTGTAAAGCTAGTGAATAGCACATGCACTTAAAGATTGGTGCAGTATTTACTAAAACAGTTTGAAATAATTATTTGGAAAATAATCAATTTGTAAAAAATAATGTAAACTTTTTTTAAAACTTAAAAATAAAATCAGTACCTCAAATTTATTTGCCATCAAAATAAAATACCAGTTTCAAACACATACCAGCTAATGTAATACAAAAAAAATGCTATGTGCCACTATTACAACCCTATATTAGTGGTTCTCAACATTTTTGACTCAAAAGTCAACCCACAATATACTGTATGTAATAGAATACGATTAGAACTATAACGGTAATAAACTAAAATATATTTTTTACAGAAACTGGGAGTGTCAATATAAGTCAGTTAATTAACCACAGTAAAAAACAATAGATACTGGTTAATTGGGGGGATATAAAAATGATATATTCATTCATTTTAAGTTACCTTGCAACTTCTTTGAAGTTTGCTGAGGTTGAAAATCACCACACTTTACAGTATAAAATATTTTTGATCAGTAGATCTAGTTGCTACAATGAACCACTGAAGAAGCTTTTATTCTATTTGTGCAGGAATGTTCGCCTCAGTGTGAATACACTTGAGAGCTGTGTGTGTGAGCGCATATGAGCACATTTGCTCGTGTGCCAGTCAGTCAGTCAATTTTTTCCCTCCATCATTCTTTTGATCTGCTCTTCAACCTCTCCACCTCCACACTCATCAAGCCCATAGGCATTTCTTTCAGTAGCTCTAATTGCAATCATTTCTGCACAATGACCGAATAACGCCATGTATCTCTCTTTTCCATCCTTGCCTTGCCGCCTTGCTGCCACCCCTCCCCCGCACTCCCTCCATCTTTCTAATAATCAGCCAATCAACATCCGCAAAAACTTGACCACTCCATCAAACCGAGACCAGGTCAAGGAGGCAGTTGACATGCATAACACGCACATCAAGACCAAAATCAACATAACGCACATACACACAGAAATGCGCAAACACAACACATAATACACCAAAGCAATTTGTATGCTGGTTAATTGAAGCCTGAAAGGACAGAAGCCTCAAGGACACACAAACATAATCCAAATATTATCTTAATTAAGTAAAGTGTGAAAGTCTTCAAACGCACACACACACACACGTTAAATCACACATGATTGACCTTTCTACACTGCTGCTTTGAATATCTCTATGGCCTTTCACTAAATTTATAACTAATATCCACAACTATATATAGTAAAATATGTGCTTACATTGTGGGGACCAAATGTTCCCAGATGGAGAGTAAATCAGAAATCACTGTCATTTTGTGGAGCAGCCAATGGGCCCGAGAGGAAATGACTTAACAAGCATACTAAATGATGTTTTAATAAAAATGTAAACATGCAGAAAGTTTTCTATGTAAATTAGGGAATAGAAAATATTATAAGCTCAATATAAAATAAAACAGAAGTTAATGGAAAGACCATATGCCATGATAGAAAAACGAATGTGTGTGTAGGTGTGTGTATGTCCTGTATCTTGTTTCAGCCATAAAATGTTCATTAATTTAATTAGCGGCGTTCACTATAAATCAGTTTAAATCAAATGCAATTTAGCTCCCTGCACGGGTCCCTCGCTACAGTTTGCGTGTGTGTGTGTCTGTCGTAATTGTGGGCATATGGCTTGGCAACGTTTTCTGAGTCCACAACACAGAGGTTTGCTAACAGGATGAATAATAATAATGCTGGTGACATCATTGTAATACTTGAAACCTGATTTGTGATTGGTGTTCTTTTTCTTGTATCTATTTAACCATCTATAGACCTTAGTCAGGGTAGTGATCTATTTAATTCTTGACAAGAATAACAACGAGGCTGTGAGGAACAGGCATAACATACAAACTGTATAACATGCCAATAGTTTTTAGCAGACAAGACGTATCTCCTAAGAAAATTTTGTGCTGTGCTCTGAGTTATAATATAATCAAGAATTTGACATAAAAAACATCATCAAGTAATAGGCTATTTTCTGTTCTGTTTTGACCCCCCCTCATAAGAAAGCTCTGTTTGAATACGCGTGGCGGATTGTAGACTATGATTGGCTAACAGTTGTGTATGTTTGACAGCCTACACCCTTCACAGATGAACGCTGCCATGATTTAGGTTGAAATGCATAAATACTCAGTACATATCAAATGATCTCTAATAACAGACAAAGCAATAGTGAGCACATAATAAAAACACACTTATTCATACTTGTGTGGTGCGACATTACTGTCGGATCCAGTATAGTCAGCAAAGCATCGCCTTTAGTTTTAATTTTTCTGAAAAACCTGCGTCGAATTGTGGCTTGTTTGTAAACTGATCTGTGGTAAAATGAAGCGAAAAAAGGACCTTAATAAAATCTTAATAAAACGGTTTAGAACTTCATTAAAAATAAAGTTCATCAAATAAAGTATATTGTTTGGTTTCTGCGTAGACCTGCATTAGCTGCTCTCGTCATTTACCTACTACATGTGCGAAACAGTGGGCGGGGCCAAACAGGCAGTGATGTAGAAGCAGGCGTTGATCTTCTTCTGTGGAAGCGGTGTTTAGTCTAGACTATTATGTCATAGAAAGACGACATTCCACAACCTGTCGTTTTGGCAGATTGGCTTCAATGTAAGCTGTTTTTAGACTAACAAGAAAGTTTTGAGTTCTAAAAGTTACAGAAAGTTTTAATAGCACAATGACCTCTTCTATGTCAAAAGATCTGGGGAATTTTGATTTCTCAGTTTATGACCCCTTTGCTGCTCCTTCAGGAAATAGTGTATAAAGCTCAAAAAGACTGGTGGGATAATTCAAAAGGCTGAGCTGAATATGACAATCACAGGTCCCTGTCAGTGGTGACAACATCTCAATCACTGAAGCTGGTAGTGAATGTATCCATAACCAGTCATGTTGGCCCTGTCCCAAATGCTGCCCTTGTGTCCCTCCTCCGAGTCCTCACTTTGGTGAAGTAATGCTGCACAGACTGTTGGGTAGTCGTTTGCATCAGTGCAGGCTCAGCAGAAGTGTACATTGAGGGTACATAGTGGCCATAAAGGGGAATCAGTACCTTATGGTCTCATAGGCTTCACAGACACAATCCACTGCAAGACCGCAAATACACATGAAGTGCCCCATTTGGGACAGGGCCATTGTGTAAGGGTTTCATGCATAAGCATGAAGTCTAGTCCACATTACAGCTTATTCTGGCCAGAGTTCACTTTAAATCAACCAAACAGTTAGCTTTTTTGTGACATTCAGAAATAGGGTAAATCTAAAATCAGTTATATCATGACAACTCTCTGAAGATTTTAGCATGGTAATGGATATGACAGTGTTAATGTATTTGGTCTTGGTGGGATAGATCTGCTACGCTGCTGAATTGCTGCTGCTGTTGGTTATTGCTGTTGATGTAGATTATTGCTGCTTCTGCTGCCGCAAAGCAAGTTCAGGAACTTGCTACTGCCAATACATCACCAATACAGTGCTGTGAGCATTTAAGACATACTGCTGCTGCACAAGTAACATACAAAATAACCAGTAGCAGATCTATACAGGTGGAGCTGGGGAGGTGGAGGGTTTCAGAGGAACTCTAAAAGCACACTGCAAAATGCTCTGGTGAATGCTAACCAGCTATTTGTATGGAACATTAACTAGTTAGCTTGTGCCAAGTAGTTTAACGCTGTGAATATCATCAGTTTGCATTAACAAGCCATCAGCCTGCACCATCTAAAGTTTCATGACAGAATATATGCATTACCATTCAGGAAAGTCTGTACTGTTCAAGTCTCTTATGCTCACTAAGGATGCATTTGTTTGATCAAAAATACAGCACAAACAGTAATATAGTAAAATAGTGCCATAAGGTGTAATAACTATTTTCTACTTGAATTTTTCTACTTGATTTTAAAATGTAATCTATTTCTGAGATGGGAAAGCTGAATTTTCAGCAGCAATTACTCCGGTCTTCAGTGTCACATGATCCTTTAGAAATCATTCTAATATGATGATTTGGTGCTTAAAAAGTATTTTTTTTTATTATTAGTATTAATGTTGAAAAGAGTTGTGTTGTGTAATGTTTCTGGAAACCATGATACACATTTTTCTAGGATTCTTCTTTTTGATGAAAAGAAAGTGCAAAAGAAAAAATGAACAGAACAAAAACTGAGTCTAATGAGTCTAATCAATTAGGTTTGAAAGCATATTTTGTATACTATATGTATGTATTGTATGTGGTCATGATTAATTGAAAAGAGCTAATTTAATGTTAAAATCAAATGTATCAAAGTGTACCAGGCAAAAGGAGAGAATTTTAAAAATCAGCACGAGAGAACTGGTGCAAAGATGTTATAAATATTAAGAGAGGCCGTAAGGAAGGGTGACATATTGTCAGCAGGAAAGATGGCAGCAGCGTGCTAACTATCAGCGTCAGCGCTAAGATCTCAGCATTATTCACTGTCACTCTGACCACACGCACAAGACATCTGTCATTGCCTTGGTGTTTGTGCATGTTTCTGTGTGGCTGCGTTAGATGTGTTTGGATGAGCGTGTGAGCGCGCGCATGTGTTTCGCCCATCATTCCGACATTAACTAGACAGAGGCTGCGGTGAACTCTAAACGTGCCCTGCCTGATAATGAAAACAGTTCCTGCTCTTTCACACTCTCTCTCCTGGCTCCGATAAAAATGGAACGGAAAGAGGGGGAAAAAATGATGTAGAAGGTTACATGACTCCACCCATCTCTGGTTTTGCCATCTCACCAAAATTCATCATCACTCCCATACCAATTCCTCTCTCTCTCTCTCTTTCCGCTAGTCCGCTTTGATGAGAATCGACAGCTTATCACAGAGGAGAATTCTATTACCTGTTCGCATGTACACGCTTACACACACCGACACACATACAAACTTACAAACTCTCAGAGAAATGCACATCAAATTGAATCACGTCTTTGAACACATACATGCGCACACACACGGCTAGAGAATTCTATTATCAGCGTCCTATTGGACAGTAATCCTCTCTTCACTTCCTGCTATGATAAGGACTACTTTACACAAAAAGCAGCCCGTAGTGTACCCGTGTCACAGAGGAGATCTTAACAAAAACTCCAGAGATGAATGACACATATGCTCAAAGGTGTAGATCTGAGAGGCCGATGTTTGGAAGGGAGTCAAATGTCACCCTCAATCATGCATGAGTCTGATTTTATCACAATTGAAAATAATATTTGCCAGTGAATTAGAACTGACCTGCTGTAGGAGAACTCATGAGTCATGCAGGTGATGCTGAAATTAGTGAACTTTATTTAAGCTTGTGTAAGTTATATATGTACAGTCATGTGAAAAAGTTAGGACACCCTATTGAATTTTATGGTTTTCTGTATCAGGACATAATAAAAAATTATCTGGTCCTTGGCAGGTCTTAAAATTTGGAAAATAAATCCTCAGATAAACATCATCACATGACATATTGCACAGTGTCATTATTTATTTAAGAAAAATACAGCCAAGAGGGAAAGACCATGTGTGACAAAGTTAGGACATCCTATGAGTCAACTGCCTATAGATCCACTTTTAGCAGCAATAACTTGAAGCATTCATTTTCTGTGTGACTTTATCAGTCTCTCACATCATTCTGGTGGAATTTGGACCACTCTTCTTTTCAACGTTGCTCCAGTTTATTGAGGTTTGTGGGCATTTGCTTATGGACAGCTCTCACCACAGCATTTGAGTCAGGATGAGCTCTGGACTTGGACTGGGCTATTGCAACACCTTGATTCTTTTCTTTTCAGCCATTCTGTTTTAGATTTGCTGGTGTGCTTGGAATCATTGTCCTGTTGCATGACCCAATTTTGGCCCAACTTTAGATGTCGGACAGATGCCCTCATATTTGACTCTAGAGTACTTTGATATCCAGAGGAGTTCATGGCCAACTCAATGACTGTGAGGTGCCCAGGTCCTGTGGCTACAAAACAAGCCCAAAATTATCAGCCCTCCTCCAGCATGCTTGTCTTTTGGTATGAGGTGTTTGTGCTGATATGCTCTTTAGGTTTTTACCAATCTTGGCGCTGTGATTTATGGCCAAA
Organism: Cirrhinus mrigala; assembly: GCA_036247105.1. Taxonomy (NCBI): domain Eukaryota; kingdom Metazoa; phylum Chordata; class Actinopteri; order Cypriniformes; family Cyprinidae; genus Cirrhinus; species Cirrhinus mrigala. Next base: position 18,566,840 of record CM070015.1, read on the forward strand.
CATCTCCACTTCGGTCTCGTCTGTTCAAAGGACATTATTCTAGAAGGCTTGTGTTTTGTTCAGATGCAACTTTGCAGACCTAAACTGTGCTGCAATGTTTTTTTTTGATAGAAGAGGCTTTCTTCTGCCAAGCCTTCCAAACAAGTCATTTTTGTCCCATATTTTTCTAATGGTATTGTCATGAACTTTATGATTTAACATGTTAACTGAGGCCTGTAGAGTCTGAGGTGTAGTTCTTGGGTTGTCTGCCATTTCTCTGAGCTTTGCACGGTCTGATCTTAGTGGGATGTCCACTCTTGGAAGGAGAGGTGTCTGTTTTAAATGTCTTCCACTTGTGAATAAACTTCAAATTGTTTGGAAATGGCCCTATTACTCTTCTCAGATGGATGGCAGCAACAATTGCTTCTCTAAGATGATTGCTGATGTCTTACCTACTTGGCACTGTGTTAACACACACTTGAAGTCTCCAGACCAGTGAACTGCCAAAGCTTATGCTTTTATAGAGGCGCTCAGACTTACTGATGATCAGTTAATCAAAAGTATTTGATCAGCAGTGCCTGACTGTTATTTACCCTCTTAATTCCAATGTAAACAGTAAGGGTGTCCTAACTTTGTCACACATGGCTTTTCCATTTTGGCTTTATTTTTGTTCAGTAAATAATGACACAATTTGTCATGTTTTGTTGTTCATCTGAGGTTTTATTTTCAAAATTTTAAGACCAGCCAAGGACCAGTTATTTTTAATGATGTCCTGATATGGAAAATCATGGAATTCAAAAGGGTGTCCTAACTTTTTCACATTACTGTATGTATGCATTTTTAAGATTAGCTGTTTTTTCCCAAGACATAGTTAGATGCCAATGTTTCCTGTCATAGCTATGCAAAGAATTGATTTTAAAAACAGTATCTTAGCTGTTAAACTATTTCTTATTATTTTAAATCAGTATTTCACCTCAGAATAAAAAGAGGTGCTAAAGTCTGATTTTGTGGTGGCTGTGCTTTAAAATAAAATTATTATAATCTTAATTCAACTGATGAAGGATTTTGAAAGTCTAACAGTAATCAGTGTTGAGTACTACTGTAAGGTTAACCCTGCCTGGTTTAAATGTTTGAAAATGAATAACACTTGAAAACATTCATTAGACAAGTAATCAAAAAGAAATCAAATGCAATCAGTTGCATTACTTTAATACAGTAATTGAAATAGTTACACTAGCTATAACAGCTACTTATTACATTTTAAATAGGGTAACTTGCGATCTATAACGTATTAAATTTCCAAAGCAACCTTCCCAGCACTGGTCTTGGCGCACTTTTCTGTACATACAAGAAGTGGTGTGGAATGCAGAAGCATATGTAGTTGCTATGGTAATAAACAATGACAGCTGCCAGTGGTAGCAAGTGAAACAACCTGTATAAGAGGCAATTACTATCTACTATCCATCTAATATATCTGGTGTTTGGTGAATGTAAAATATATATATACAGGTTCATCGGGAACATTCATTTTTGTTTTTAAGTTATTTAAAAAACTGAAACTTTCATATATTCTAGATTTATTACATGTAAAGTAAAACATTTGTTTTAATTTTGACAATTAGAGCTTACAGCTCATGAAAAATCCAGTATCTCAAAATATTAGAATATTTACATTTGAGTTTCATTAAATGTCCATCCCTACAGTATAAATTCTGGGTATCTCTTGCTCTTTGAAACCACAATAATGGGGAAGACTGCTGACATGGCAATGGTCCAGAAGACAATCACTGACCGTCTCCATAAAGAGGTTAAGTCACAGAAGGTCATTACTGAAAGGGGTGGCTGTTTACAGAGTGCTGTATCAAAGCATATTAAATGCAAAGTTGACTGGAAGAAAGAAATTGGGTAGGAAAAGGTGCACAAGCAACAGGGATGACCGCAAGCTTGAGAAAACTGTCAAGCGAAGCCCTGGGAGAAACACTTGGGAGAGCTTCACAAGGAGTGGACTGAAGCCGGAGTTAGCACATCAAGAGTCATCACGCTCAGACGTCTTCAGGAAAAGGGCTACCAAGCCACTTCTGAAACAGAAACAACATCAGAAGCATCTTACCTGGGCTGGAGAAAATGAACTGGACTGTTGCTCAGTGATCCAAAGTCCTCTTTTCAGATAAAAGTAAATTTTGCACTTCATGTTAAAATCATGATCCCAGAGTCTGGAGGAAGACTGGAGAGGCACAGAATCCAAGCTGCATAAAGTCTAGTGTAAAGTTTCTGAAGTCAGTGATGATTTGGGCTGCCGTGACATCTGCTGGTGTTGGTCTACTGTGTTTTATCAAGTCCAAAGTCAAGGCAGCTGTTTACCAGGAGATTTTGGAGCACTTCATGCTTCCATCTGCTGACAAGCTTTATGGAGATGCTGATTTCCTTTTCCAGCAGGACTTCCAGCACCTGCCCACAGTGCAAAAACCACTTCCAAGTGGTTTGCTGACCATGATATTACTGTGCTTTATTGGCCAGCCAACATGCCTGACCTGAACCCCATAGAGAATCTTTTCAAGAGAAAGATGAGAAACAGTCGATCCAACAATAAACAGACGATCTGAAGGCTCAATAGTGCCTCAGCAGTGCCACAGGCTGATCGCTTACATGTCACACTTTACTGATGCTGTAATTTGTGCTTAGAGCAAGGAATTTGCTGTAATAAGTGCTGCTGACCAAGTATGAGTGCATAAATGAACATACTTTAAAGAACTTGAACTTTTCTGTTTTGCAAATCCGTTTTTTTGATTGATCTTAGGAAATATTCTAATATTTTGAAATACTGGATTTTTGATTTTCATGAGCTGTAAACTCTAATCATCAAAATTAAAACCAAAAAACTTGTTTTACTTTACATGTAATGAATCTAGAATATATGAAAGTTTCAGTTTTTGAAATAAGTTACAAACAAAAAATGAACTTTTTCACGATATTCTAAATTTTTGAGATGCACCTATATATATATATATATATATATATATATTATATATATATATATATATATACATATATTCCCACAAAAATATTAGGGAGCACAACGCTTTCAGCTTTGATAATGAACATTCCTTGAACATCAAACCAACATATCTGAATTAGCATATTAGAATGGAGTCGTTACAGAATTACACTTTAAGTATATTAAAACAGAAAAAATTAAAATAGTTGTTAACATTTTAAATTGTTTTACTGTATTTTTGATCAAATAAATGCCGCCTTGGCAAGAGACTTCTTTTAAAAACACAACACTTAAATGGCAGTGTGTGAATAAATGAACTGGAACCTCATGTTTTACACTTTTATCATGCTACCATGTAAAATGCTCTTTACAAACACAATCCAGAGTGCAACTTTTCTAAATAACCTGAACTCTTACTTACAAACAGATACAAATGTTGCATACCATCCTGTAATGGTGCCATTTTTGAAGAATTTGACACAAACAGATGTGACACAACATAATATCATAATATCAAATATCACAACCATTCACAAGCGCAGAAGCACACTGCACTCCTAACAAAATGGACAAGTTTATAAGTCATGCATATTAAACCTTTTTAACATTGTTAAAACTACATACTCAGTGACTGATACCATTTTTGTCATGGAAAACACTTGTTGGTTCCCATGGAGTTCGCTGTTTTAACATATATGCTTGCTTTAATTTATTTTTAAGATCTGAGGTAAACTATTTGTTGTTGCTTTCAGTATGTCTAAATGTCACGCAATATGATATTCAAACTCACGTTAGACACTTTCAACATTGAATAAAGCACATAATCAGTACCTGAGATTATAATTGTCATAGATAGTTTGTTTGTACGTTGTTGTTCCAGCCGCAACGTCACAGATAGAAATGTATATATATATATATATATATATATATATATATATATATATGTATGTATTAGAAACTTTGCGTGTCGCTGGTTAGGACAAAAACTTAGATTTAACATGAAAAAGATATCTTGCGTCACGTGTTGTTTCTGTGTGTGCAGTGTGTGAGATAAAATAAACACATAAACACATGATTCGACTATCAGTTGACTATAGGAAAGACTTAACAAATGTTATTCGACTATGCAAATCCTTTGTCAGGGACACCCCTACTTCATACTCTTAATGTACACACAAGCATAATCTGTTAAGATTTTGCAAATATGACAATTACATTTTGTCTGGATTACTTGCTGTAGGCCAGCAGTCAAATTCATTTTCACATGGAGTGAGCAAAATATTTAGTGTATTTTCTCAAAACAGAATCTTAAGATGGATTTTCGCCTGTGTTTGGCTCTATAACATCGCTTCCTTCCCACAAGTTCAGAATGACTGTATTGGATTAGTATGAGATTGATTCTTTGTCTTCATTCATGGGGCTTGTGCAGTTAGCTGACTGCAGTGAAGTGAATGCCACACCAATCTCAGCCCTGCATACTGCCACCCTGCCAAGATCTGCATCACAACACACACACACACACACACACACACACACACACACACAGATGACATCAACAAATCTAGTTAGTATGATGTGCTCCTTGCTTACTTCAGCATTGTGCCTATTTTTATATACAGTACATAATGCGAACGTATGGTTTACACCTGTCAGCTGTCTTTCCTTCCTAAACTATAAACAGAGATGGTACTTTAATATATATTTACAAATCTTTATCAAATAAGCACTAATGCAAACTCATACACACACACGTTGAGTATTCTCCTATAAAAATGATTTGCAGACAGTGTATGCAGTGAGTGCACAGAGAGGTTGATAATCAATAGTGCAGTGTGAATGTTTAACTTTGGGCTCTCTCAATCAATACAGAGCTCTGAACAAGAACTAAATATACTGCTCTACTCAGAGTCTGAGAAAGACAGAGAGAAAGAGTCAGGAAAGAGAAAAGTGAACGAAATGGCAAAATCTGAAACAAACACAATCAGTAAGCCATCAGAAAAATGATCAACTGTATACCCAAAAGTAACAATTCTAGGGTATTTTGTCTTTTGAACGATAGCGTGTGTGCTAAACAGTAAATAAAAAATCTCTAACACTGACCCACACCAATATGGTATCAATATGCTGTACATCCCTAGACAAAAGTATGTAAGCCCTCAAATACCCATATGTGCTTGTTGAACCTTAATCAGTTTATAACTAATAAAAGGCCTAGGCATACAGTACTCTTTGCAGTGTATGTCATGCAACAAAATACAATGATGATCTAAAATTTGTGCACACAGTGAGTTCTTTACAATAGTCTATGGCAAAACTGTCAGTTGACACAGAAATGATTCCCAACAGAGTCAAAGCCCCTTCTTTTCATGTCTCATTAGCATGTAATACATTTGGAAGGAAAGACAGACAGAAAAACTGATAGAAAGAGCAGAGAAAAAAGTATCTGGAGGAGAGAGAGAGAGACAGGGGGAGTCATGCTTTTCACAGTTAAGTAACACAGTCCATAGTTATCTACGGTAATGACAGGTCCATAATTAGCACAAAGCTAATTCACAGTGATGCAAAAATGGCCTACTATCTCTCTTTTCCTCTCTCCTTTCATCATCTCATCTGTCTGCCACATGATTTCTGGGCATTTCTTTCTACTCTCTACTTCCTGCTTTGGTCTGACTCTCTGCACACAGACTTTGTTTCCTCAATATTGCAAGGAAACCTCTTGTGATAAACCAAATAAATAGCATGATCTTTGAGGAGAAACAAAAAAATTAAATTTTGGGTTTTTTTGCAGGCAATGTTTCCAAATCATAAAACACTCCAGACACTTGAGCTGTACAAGAGCTGGCATCGAGTTAAAGGAACATGATTAATTTATTCATGCGGCTGAGAAAATAAATTACACACACCACAAATCAGATCACACATTTTCGCTTCTACATTCTCTTCTAAATTATGAGCTCTCTCTCTCTTTTGTGAATTTATATTCTTTGTATCTGTATTGGAATGAATACTTTTAAAAAAGGCCAACATGGAATCGGCTGACTTTGCATTTTCTACGTTTTGGGGAAAATCTGCAGAATTTTGTCGAATGGATGCGGAAGAATGTAGTAAAACGGAATCTTATTAGCTGCTTAAAGCGTTTTAAATTCAAGTGTGCTTCAGTACTGCTCTTCGCAAACTAGCTGGACCTTCTTTTATTGTTAGGAGACATGATGTAAACACATGAGGACGAATGACCGAAGCCAGGAAATTTCCCAGCAAATCGAATCAGACATGTCTGAAAATAAAACATTGTTGTAGGCTTTCTGGTAAGGCAAGAATACTGATTTAACTCAATAATTCATTTGCTGTGGAGTTTTGCAGACACAGATTCCATGTGGGCCTGCTCAATAATGCTGCCAAAGAAATTACAGAAATGCTAATGCTAATAGGGATTTCTGTTAGTGGCCAGTACTCATGTTTATCCATTATTTATCCAGCTAAGTTGGAACTGGATATCTCACTCTCTCTGTCTCACTCTCTCTATTTTTCTGTCAGCCATTCTCAGTATTAATGCATTAGTAACATTGTGCAGCGATTCCTCTGGGAGTCAGTCAAATGGTCTTACACCCCTCTATGCCACAGGGAGGTCTTTAAAGCGAGGAAACATGACAGCATTATACCTTACCTCAGACAGCAGCTATCCCAAAGCCCAAAAGTCCTTCCAAAGTCTTGAAATTACTCTGTGGAGCAAACAGCATTGCATCACTGAAGGGGAACAAAAGGATACAGCCGTACTCCTCCGGAACGAGAGCCAATGGCAAGGATCTTCTGCACCGGGTCAAACGCCAGAGCTGTGGGCTGATAGGGAAATCCATGACGCACCGTCTACAGAGAAAGGAAAACAGAGAAAACATGAAAAAAAGAGACAACATGGTGTGCTACATTAAGAACAAAGTACTGTAGGCAACTTCAGTCATTTATTCCCACATAATAGTGACACAGCCTACGGCCTGCCTGCACCCCCTGCTACTCTCCTGAGAACAGCTCACATGAAACAATACTTCAGCTTTGTGCTGCTCAGTGTGCAGCCACACGCTCCCTTCCCTCTGTTTCAAGATATATCCTGCAATATTTTATTCATTCGGCATACACTACTGTTCAAAAGTTTGAGGTTGGTTAGATTTTTTAATGTTTTTGAAAGAAGCCTCTCATGCTCACCAAGACTGTATTTATTTGATTAAAAATACAGAAAAGTAATATTGTGAAATATTATTTTTAAAATAGCTTCTGTCTACTTTAATATATTTTAAAACTATATTGTTGTTTTTTTTCTCAAAATTTAAAGGGATAGCTCACGCAAAAATGGAAATTCTGTCATTAATTACTCATTCCGTCATTCCAAACCCATAAGACCTTCGTTCATCTTCGGAACACCAATTTAGATTTTTCTGACGAATTCTGAGAGCTTTCTGACCCTACAACGCAACTGAGACGTTCAAGAGCCAGAAAGATAGTAAGGACAGCGATAAAATAAAATCAATGGTTTAACTGCAATTTTATAAAGCTATGAGAATACATTTCGTGTGCAAAGAAAACAAAAATAACCACTTTATTCAACAATTGGTGTCAATCTTCGTTGCGCGTTCACGACAGTACCACAATGCAGGTGTGTGATGCTGCTGACGCAGGAGTCGGCGTTCTGAACCCGGATGTGTTGCAATTTGGAGAAGCAGAAGAACACGCACTATATATAAAACAGTCGTTGTAAACATGTCTGAAGATTTCGACAGAGAGGATCACTTGCAGTTTTTTGCCCAGCCTTACTTATTTGAACAGGAATATACAGTCAATGAACTAAAGAGAGATGGACGTTCTACGTCAAAACGCCAGCTCCTGCGTCAGCAGCTCCACATGTATGCATTGTGGTGCTCTTGTGAACCCGTGGCAAAGACTGACATGGAAGAGAAGAAATTGTTTAATAAAGTAATTATTTTTATTTTCTTTGCACACAAAAAGTATTCTTGTAGCTTCATAAACATAAGGTTCTTACTAGCTATCTGGGCCTTGAATGTGGTAGTTCTGTTGCTGTCTATGTAGGGTCATAAAGTTCTCAGACTTCATCAAAAATATCTTAATTTGTGTTCCAAAGATGAACAAAGATCTTACGGGTTTGGATCAACATGAGGTTGAGTAATTAATGACAGAATTTTCATTTTTGGATTTTTCCCTTTAAGACATGCTTTTAATTTTTTTATGCAAAGCTATTGATCAATTACTCATAATACATAATACACACAATGATAATATACAAGTTGAATGTTACCATGTAAGATGAGGGGGGAAAACCTTATGCATCCAATTTTACTTTTAAAAAATGTCGACATTTCTAAACAAAAACTAACTTTTATCAAATTAAAATGCAAAAAACTTTTAATTTTTGACTTAGAAGTTAACTCTTTCCAATCAGCTCTCTATGCTATATGGTAAGTGTACCCTTTAAGCCCACTTTCAACTTTGAAGTCAAATTAAAAAAAGGAAAAAATATATTTTATGCTTGTCATTATTTTAACTAATTCAGTGATTTGTTAATTCCCTCCAGTCACATATGGCAACGTTGAGTTAGCCCCACTTATGTGAATGCTGTCTCAGGGTACCTCATGCAAAGACACCCAAAAACTTTGGTGTTTTGGGACCCTTCAGAAAACATATTTATGCATTTTTAGCCATTTCTTTGTTAGGTTCCAAACCTGTGGATAATATAGGAGATAAATGTATTGTTTTTGTGTATGAAGGTAGTTTATCATTTTATATCATTTTTCTTTAAATGGAAAGATGAGTTTTATTGGCCTCCTGCACAAAGCTAATCTCAAGGTCAAACCATTAGCCTTACTGAAAGATAGACTGACGAAAAATTAAGCTTGTGAACTACAAACACTAAATGATTTGTGATTCATTTTACATTCATTTACACAAAAACATCATAAATTGTTTTGCAGAGCAGATTATTTTCATAACTTAACTTTTTTTAAAGATGGGCTTAAATGCCAACCCCCAAAAAAAACACATACAAACTATAGTCAACACAAGCTAACCTTGAATGAAAAAAACGTAACATTTCTTAATATGGGGACAATGAAAATTACTATGATGCTTAGTCCACAACATATTTAAGCTTCGTGCATGTCTTTGTAACGATATCTTACAATTTTAATGGAAAACATTGTCTTTTTTTTCACCATTACTCGCTCTGGAACCATTAAACACCTTATGTGTTTTAATGAGGAATCCCTCTAATTACAAACTTTGATCAGTTTTCAAAGTTAAAGTATTTAATGATAAGTTCTTTGTGCGCTTTTAACTTACTAACATTTTACTTTACCTTACTACCTTAATTTACAACTGTATTTATACTATATATAGGCCTACAAATTACACACTGTGTAGCACCATTATATAATGGATGTCTGCTGATGTTTGAAAATACAAAAATTGTAAAGGCATGTCACCTTTACCATGAGGGCAAAGGAAAAAAAAAAAAGGTTTGTTCTAGCAGAACAGTTTGGAGTGAACAGAAGGTCTTTTTGGGAGTGAGTGAAGGCCAAGATCAGAATTGATGCTCATCAGGGACAGGAGACCTTTCTCAGTTTAGCGGTAGAGAGCAAGATATAAGTATACAGTAAACAAGAAGCTAGATTATGTTATATAGGCTCAGAGGATGCGGTAGACTTTAACACTGTCTGTCATTTTGACGGACAGGGTTGTAAAAATTCTGTCATAATCTATCATTACCCCTCATTTTAATTTTCATATTTTAATATAACACATTTAATTGCCTTTATTTTTGTTTACATTTTCATTTTTAATCAGGGACCTACAGGACGACAGCGCAGTGTTTAAAAACGACAAAATACGCTAGGGTAAAAAAAATATATATATATTTCTCGATTTTATTGGACCAGTTTTGAGTAGACGTCACTTGCAGCTGCACGGTTGCAGAAAAACACTGGTAACCAGTGGAGGTAAACGGGTAAAGTCCATGGAAAAAAAAATTGTGCCTTTTGATGTCAAGATCTGAATGCAAATAATTTTTATAGAATACTGTAGTCAAAGACGCCATTTGAAGCTAAACCCAGACGTTTAAACGGACATACTATGGATGAAAATTGCTATGATTACTCTACTTTTAAAACATAAATTTGATTTAAACAATAGGTCTACATAATATTCACATATGCTGTTCATAGGGGATGTATTGTATTAGCCCTACAGTTACAACATTAAATATTATTTAAACCTATTGCTATTAATATTTTTACATCACATTTTTTTTTGTTTTTATCTCACAATTCTTTTTTCTCACAAATGCAAGTTTATATCTCCTAATTCGGACTTTATAACTCGATTTAACAAAACTAGTGAGTTTGTTAATTCTGAGGGGAAAAAAAGCCAGAAGTGTGGGATATAAAGAGAGGGAAAAAGAGAGAATGACGAGTTGTTTTTCCTCTACATTTGTGGGATATAATCTCGTAATTGTGAAAATGAAGTCAGAATTTTGAAATATAAATTCAAATTTACCTTTTTTATTCTTTTATTCAATGGCTCCATAGACTGCCACTTGAACCACCCACAAAAAAACATAAATTTCGTTGAATAACAGTGCTTATCGCTGGGTGACAAGCTTTTGTAATATGCGAATAACATTTTGAAAATTACATCTAATCAATATAATCTATACCAGGTATTTTGTACCGCATCCATACCGTATCTCTCCTGGGTTTTCTGCAACCATGCTGCGCGCGCATCCCGAATGTTTACAAACAGATAATTGGTCTATACCAGGGGTGGCGAACTCCAGTCCTGGAGAGCTGCAGCCCTGCAGACTTCAGCTCCAACCTTAATAAAAACACACCTGCCTGTAGCTTCCTAGTAATCCTTCAGACCTTGATTAGCTTGTTCAGGTGTGTTTGATTAGGGTTAAAGCAAAACTCTGCAGGGCTGCGGCTCTCCAGGACCGACGTTTGCCACCCCTGGTCTATACATTCTCATTTTGATGAACCAATATCGACTCTTAAATGCCAATTGATCTTTTGGTATATGCTGTTTTCAGCTGATTGATGAATGAACAGTACATAGTGCGCCTTCCTTCCAATAAATAACAATAGGCTATGCTTTGTGTTACTTTTGATACAAAACAGAGTCTTAGATTTCAAATTCTGTCCATTTCATTAGGAAATTCATGCAATAAATACCATTTTGGCACTCTTCAATGTGCCATGATAGATCGTTGTAGCTGCTGTGTACTCGCCATTGACGGTACTTGCCTGTGCGTAATCAAACGCATAGAAAAACATTTGTGACAGTTTCGTTTTGTTCTGGATCCCCTGCTCTGCTGCCAGACTGGAGCACACTCGCCACCAACTGGACAGGGGTGGGAATTACAGCTACAATTTACAATAAATCACTCTCAGTGTAATCTATCAAAGTCACTGATAAAAAAATGATGGACAATTTTCGGTTAACGTGACCTCTGTAAAGGCTAAGTGTAAAATGAAAGGAGGAAAAATGTGAGGTGAGGTAAGGTGATCTAAACATGGTTTAGACTACAGTGCCTTTTTACAGTCCTTACAGGTCCTGTGTGGCTGGGGTTAAATGTCATTAGTACAGGTGATGAGCGCTAGCATTAGCCATTTTTAAAACACTGAAAAAAAACTATTGATGTTTTACTTCTTTAAAATCAATAATTATTTAACATTTTGTGAATAATTCTTTATGTGGGCTTATTTGGAACACATGCAGGCGTAAATGGTGCCAAAGTACCAATTAAGCCAATGCCAGACTTTTGACTTTATTCATAAAATATCTTTTTTAAATTTTATACTCTAAAGTGTACATCAACTAATTAATACAGTTTCAAATGAGAGATACATCTTGCATTTTAACAGTCGATTTTTTTCTTATAAACCATGTCGGTATCTATGAAAAACACGCAAACTTAGATTTTGGTGGGCTTAATGGGTACACTTACCCTACCTTCCATACTTCTGCTGCTTTGTGTCTGCAAAAAAGCCTCTTCACCTAATAAAGTTTGACGTTATGTTGATAGCACCATAAAGAAGAGGTCAAATTACTCAAGTCAGTAAAACAAAACAGATATGCCCTGCTACTTAGTTTACTGGAAAGCAAAATCACTTGGGATTTGAACCCGGGTGCCTTTCAGTCACATAATCATCTATCATCAAAGATGATGATGACACCAGATCACTTGATTGAGCCACTAAATCATATGGCACTTCATGCTGCTGCCATGCTGACAACACTTCACTTTCCATCTCATTTCCTTTACCATGTCTCCATGTCTACAATCTCAGCAAAGATCTCAGCATGCCTTTCTGGCACCTCGCTGACCACTCAAGCTCAACTTCATCAAAACTGAGCTCCCCTACCCCCCAGCCAAAGCTTCCCTACTCCCCCCACCCCAGTCATCTCAGCTGAAGGTCACACAGCTGTCAGTGCTTGCTGTGCAAAAACGAGGGTGCCCCCAAGACCAACCACCACATTTGTGGACAAAACTGCAACAACCACCTAAACCAGCAAGCTTTTCCCGCACTCCTACACCAAGCAGTTGTTTTAGTTTCTGCTTATTTAATAACAAGATTACTCACTTCTCATTGGCCTTCCTGTATCTGCTACATGATCTCTTAAACATTTTCTCAATTTCAATTCAATTCGATTTCAAAGTACTTTATTGCTCATATTGCCACAACATCAATACACACAAAGTAACAAATAACCTGAATAAAGTATTATTAATTAGGAAATAAATCAGAAATAATCTATCAGTAATGCCAATAAAATAAAATAAAAACATTTAACAAGATTTTAAATGAATGTAAGGTAGGTTAAGCACATGTGGGTATTGAACCAGCAACCTTCTGGTTAAGAGCCCTGTGATTTATTCTGTAAAGCACACTGTATTTAAAGGATTAGTTCACTTTCAGAATAAGAAATTCCTGATAATTTACTCACCCCCATGCCATCCAAGATATTCATGTCTTTCTTTCCTCAGATTTTTCTCCATATAGTGGACTTGGGGATGGGGATAATAGGGATCAATGGGATGAAGGTCCAAATTGCAGTTTCAGTGCAGCTTCAAAGGGCTCTACATCTAAATGCTCGCCTTACACTAGTTCAACTTCACGCATTATGTAGTCACGTTGGAAAGGTCACATCTTTACAAAGTGAACGTGCAAAGAAAGTCAAAAAAGGTAAAACAACAATGTTGGGCGATTTTGAAGTTGGAGAAGAAAATGCGTTGGAGTTTTTTGCCCTATCCTACCTTTCTGAACCGGAGTACACAGATGAAGAACTAACCACACGTGACCTTTCCGTTGTGATTACGTAATGCGTGAAGTTGTAGAGGTGCATTGCAGTGCTAGTGCAAGATGAGCATTGTAGTTAAAATGTATATAAATGTTTTTTATTTTTTTTTTTTAGAAAATGAAAATCAAAAATCGTTTCGCTAGATAAGACCCTTATTTCTCAAATGGGATCATGTAGAGCCCTTTGAAGCTACACTAAAACTGCAATTTAGACCTTCAGCTCATTTCCTCCCATTGAAGTCCACGATATGGAGAACCTTAATTCCTTTTCAAAAACCTTAATTTCTTTTCAGCTGAAGAAAGAAATACATGCACATCTAAATTATCAGGAAATTTTTATTCTGGTAGTGAACTAATCCTTTAACCTCTAGAATTTCTCACACGTTACACTTCCGCACAAATCAAAGTCAAGATGCTGTTATCTGCCATTAGCAGACAGCTAACTGTAAGGACCCTGTGGAGCATCACTGGGTTAAGTGCTTTGCTCAAGGACACAACAGTGACATGGGAATCTATTCCTGCTAATTCACCTGCAACCAGTGTTAATCTCGTTATCAATAAAATTACTGACAAAATGCTTATCACTGATGAGTTTAATCAATAAAAAGGTAAAATTGTGCATCATGATGCTAATTGAAAAATTTGAAAATATGACAAGAAAAGTAATACTACAAGCTAACAGTGTTATTGAAGAAGAACATTTTACAAAGAATATAATTGTTTTAAATAATGCAATCACAATCAATAATATCAGGGATTGCCTTGTTTGAACTTCTGAAAGTGAACGAACACCAGTAAACTAAAGCACTTTTTTTTAACTCATTAGAGATCAATCATATAAAGTTGAGGTCAAAAGTTTACATACACCTTGCAGAATCTGCAAAATGTTAATTATTTGATTATTTTAATTATTTTTTATAAAAATTACCCTGTTCAAAAGTTTACATTCACTTGATTCTTAATACTGTGTTGTTACCTGAATGATCCACAGCTTCTTTTTTTTTTTTTTTTTTTTTTTTTTTTGTGATGATTGTTCATGAGTCCCTTCTTTGTCCTGAACAGTTAAAACAAATTCTTTGGTTTTTTAGAATTTTTGTGTATTTGAATCCTTTCCAACAATGACTGTATGATTTTGAGATCCATCTTTTCACACTGAGGACAGATGAGGTACTCATATGCAACTATTACAGAAGGTTCAAACGTTCACTGATGCTCCAGAAGGAAACACAAAGCATTAAGAGTTGGGGGGTAAAAGCTTTCTGAATTTGAAGATCAGTGTAAATTTAACTTATTTTGTCTTCTGGGAAACATGTGTATTCTATAGCTTCTGAAGGCCAGTACTAAATGTAAAAAAAAAAATATGATATTTAGGCAAAATAAGAAAAATGTACACATCTTTATTCTGTTCAAAAGTTTAAACCCCTGGTCCTTAATGCATCATTTTTCCTTCTAGAATTTCACTGAGCATTTGAACTTTCTGTAATAGTTAAAAATGAGTCCTTCAGTTGTCCTCAGTGTGAAAAGATGGATCTCAAAATTATATAGTCATTGTTGGAAAGGATTCAAATACACAAAAATGCTGAAAAACCAAAGAATTTGTGGGACCTGAACAATTTTTCTGAAGAACAGCAGGCTATTTAACTGTTCAGGACAAACAAGGGACTCATGAACAACTATTACTAAACAAAAAACCACAGCTGTGGATCATTCAAGTAACAACACAGTATTAAGAATCAAGTGTATGTAAACTTTTGAACGTGGTCATTTTATAAATTTTATAAATTCAACTACTATTTTGTCTTTTGGACTATATGTAAACGTCTTTTATGTGAAATGTCATATTCAGGTCAGTACTAAATAAAAAATACCATGCATTTTGCATCCCTTTTATTTTGGACAAATAATAAACATTTTGCCGATTCTGCAAGGTGTATGTAAACTTTTGACCTCAACTGTATATATACATAAATGTAACATTTATTTGCATCTGCACAAAATGCACACGTTAACTAAGTTACATGCTAGTCAAACTGTGTAAGTCACGTTGTGAATACGCTGTTTCCATAACAACACAATGAACCAGAAACAATGAATAATTGCATACATATTCATACTGACTGTATATTATGACACTAATTACAGCAGAATACTTTGATGTTACTTCAGAAGATCAGGTTTTTACAACCGGACAGTTTTCACACCTTTTTGTTAAATTTTAATATATGCTTAAATTGTATTTTAAGCTTACTAAGCAACTAAAATGCCATTTTCAGCAACTCACTTTAGAGTAAAACTACAGAAACTAATAACATCTGTTGGTAAACGCTGGAACTCATGGAACTTTAAAATTTTCTTGTATTAACTAGGAATTTACATTTCTGCTCCACACACCTGTCCCCTTGTTGCAGCTGGCATCACGTCAATCTTTAAATAGCCAACAAAACAATTAAAGTACTTCAAAGTTCCCAAGCCTCTCACTAGCAAGTCACTTATGTGCCATTTTACACAATGCACATTTACCTTGTTACACTTGCAGCAAATTGCCTGCAATCACAGTAATCAATCAAGCTGGTCAGAGGCCAGCTTCAAATCATGCCGCTCTGAGTGTGTTTTATTTGGTGCACTGAACTGTACAGAAGCTGTCCAGAATGTGTGCTCTGAAATGTAAGAGCAGGTGCTGTGTCCACAGCCACCGGTGCTGGAAGCGTGCAACAAGAGCCATCCACAGCCTGCGGGTCTGTGCTAGTGCTCTGGCGCTGGCGATGGCCGCCACAGATGGTGTTGAAATCCATCACACATGCGGCTCCAGAGCTGTGACGCAAATTGTGACACTGTCCAAAAATATTTTAGAAACAATTCTGCAGATTAGCGTCGAATAGTTCCTGATTGGGACACTAACAGAGAGTGTAACAAATTCCAGTGGTCCGTGAGTTAATTTGACTTTTTTTATTTTTTTTTATTGTCTTTCACTCACTCACTTTCCCCATTTGTTTGGCTCCCTTATGAAGGTACGTTCATCAATAATTCATCTGCATGGCTCTGGACTGATGCAAGCAACTACTGGATGAATGAGCAGGATGGAGTGATCACAAAGCAAGTGAAAGACAGAGAGAGAGTGAGTGAGTGAGTGTGATGTTCCATCCGTGGCTATT
Source organism: Cirrhinus mrigala (assembly GCA_036247105.1). Taxonomy (NCBI): domain Eukaryota; kingdom Metazoa; phylum Chordata; class Actinopteri; order Cypriniformes; family Cyprinidae; genus Cirrhinus; species Cirrhinus mrigala. Next base: position 18,583,324 of record CM070015.1, read on the forward strand.
AAGCAGGAATAGAGCTGTGACGAAACCATTGTCATGTCCAAATTCTCTCGACTTGCGACTACGACTGCAGGTTTATTGTCTGCTTATGCAGACATTTGGAATCATTGGTCTGAGTCTGCATGGGCGTGGCTGCGTTTGATGTTTCGGTGCATATGTGTGTGTTGCCTTATCGTCTCTATTAATCAAACGAGTGCTAATGAATGCCTCGGCGTATAGATTTTCATTCAGTGCTCTGCTTTATTGCAGACTATTTAAGCATCCCCCTCCCATTCCCTATTCATCTCTCGGTTTCTCTCCTCTCGCTCTCTCTCATACTGATATGGGCTGTTGTCTCTGCTGTTTAGCTATTCAATTTCTCCACCCTATTTCTACTACTCCATGCTGTTCTATCACTCTTAAAGAGACAGTTCACCCAAAATCGAAAATTCTGTCAAGACGTACACAAACCTGTATGAATTTCATTCTTACGTGGAACACAAAAAAAGAATGTCAACAACATGAGGGTGAGTAAACAATAACAGGATATTCTTTTTTTTTTTTTTTTGGTTGAAATGTACCTCTAAGTATTTGCATGAAGCAAACCATTTCTTTCAAAAAAAGAAGGGGGGGGGGGGGGTATCAATGATATTTTAATATTTTCTGGGATTTTATCGATAAGTTAAAATCCTCTGCTTTGCATACCTACAGCAATAAATGGTTGGTAGAAGCATCATGACTGAGAACGAGAGAACCAGTGTTCAGCCGTACATATGGGAAGCCAAACACACCTAAAGTGAGACAAAACAGCGCAATGTTACAGAGAAATGTCATTGGCATGGGTCGACTTGACAGCGAAGGAAGGACGTATTTGCTAGCGTCACTGAACAGAAGCCTGCACTGATCAATTAAATACTTTGTTAACATATGCACACAAATATAGTTAAAAACATTAACTAAGTGCTATAACAACATGACATTCGCAAATCAGTCTGGAGAGAAATTATTTGCACAGACATAAATGTATTTAGGCAGATTTTGAGGTGCATTACCTGCATCCTCAGTGGCTCAGATGTTGGGAGAAAATGTTCAGTCTTACATCTAAACACACCGGGATTGCTTACGAGACAGTGTTGACATTACAGCTGCTCAAGCACGGAGAACATGGTGGACAGCATACAACCGGATGAAAACTATAGCAATGCAGGACTGTCAGTCAGCGGCTGTGGGTGGGCCCTAAACAATGTGATGTCACATTGTTTTGAGAATCAAAACCTAATGAGACTGATCTGGTTTAATGATGGTTTAATTAATTATATCATTGTAGGGTGGTTGTGTTTACACACTGCCAACACGCATTTATGTCCAAGTATCATGTAAAAGTGGATTTTGCATAAAAAGGTGCCTTTTAAAACCCACACTTTTGAATGGTAGTGTATTTATCTCATTCACTTCGTTAGTAGCTTCTACCCATGATTAAATATCCTTCATCCACAAACATACGACTGAAACAACACATTCTTGTTCATTCCCACTCACAGAATCAAATGCTGTGGTCTCACCACACATCTAGGTGTCACAACCCTGAAAAAGGTTATGTGTTAATTCAGAGAATCAGGCCAAAACCACATATGCAGTGTGTTTAAGCGTGCAGTAACATGCTTTTGTGCCAACCAAAAAGCAAACCCGAAATGAACCTCCCCACCCCCGCTCTCCATTTCTCCAAGTCATTCATACGGGCTATATCAGCTTCTACATGCTGCACGTATCTGTCTATCTCTCTGTCTTACAGTTTGCTAGATAATGCAGAAAGGAATTAAACATTTCCATTAATGTTGCTGGTCTGCTTTCAACTCATACTTCTGTCAGTAGCCGATGTGAAGCCGTGATAGAAATAAAAAATCTCTACAGCTGCATTAATACTGCCCCAAATGGATTTTTGAACTGTGGCTTTGTGACATTTTGTTCTGTGTAAATGTTTTAATAGGAATTGTGTGACTGGATGCTTTTATGGGTTTTCTGCATCAGCTCATGCTAGTAAAGAAGGGCAGAGTAACCATAAAGAACTGCAATTACCACACAGAATAATTATTTTAATTCACTCCATCTCTGTATATAAACAAATAGGAAGTGAGTTTTGACCATAAATGCCTTAAAGGGGCCGATCACCGGAAATTCTGTCATCATTTATTCACCCAAAAAGTAAACAGGAGCTGTCAAACCGCAAGATGTACAATAAACTCTTATGAAAGTACAATAAATGTAGTCTGTATGTATATATGTGATCCTGGACCACAAAACCAGTCATAAGGGTAAATTTTTAATAAATAAATAAGCTTTCCATTGATGTATGGTTTGTTAGGATAGGACAATATTTGTTCGAGATACAACTATTTCAATATATGGAATCTGAGGGTGCAAAAAAATCAAAATATTGAGAAAATCACCTTTAAATTTGTCCAAACAAAGCTCTTACTAATGCATATTACTAATCAAAAATTAAGTTTTGATATATTTACAGTAGGAATTTTACAAAACATCTTCATGAAACATGATCTTTACTTAATATCCTAATGATTTTTGGCATAAAAGAAAAATCAATAATTTTGAGCCATACAATGTATTTTTGGCTATTGCTACAAATATACCACAGCGACTTAAGACTGGTTTTGTGGTCCAGGGTCACATATATGGACATATGGAGGATATATATATAATTTATTAGAGCATAAATAAAATGTATTTATTGGAGATTCGCATGCTTGCTGGACGTCCATATACTACTTTAAATATTTCCTGTTCCTTTAATCACGGTGAAAGCTACGTGGAAATCGATGTCTGTGGTAATTGACAGCATGATACAGATGCGGTACACAGACATTAGGTTGAAAACAGCCCAGAATATTCCTTTAATGAGCCACACACACATACACTCACACACCCCCGTCTCCCGCAGCTGGAGTAGGGGCGGGTGGTCCGGGTTTGGCAGCTCTGCATCCTTTAATCATGGGCTGGAGAAGAGGTTGACACACAAGGGGGCGCTGACCTCCTGTCTGTCCCAGCAGGGCAATGCGACCTGTGGCAGGAAGGAGACGCGGAGCCCCTGGGACCTCCCCGTATCCATGCATATTACTGTGGGGGGGTGCAAACAGGCCCCATACGGCCTGCAAAGAGAGTCATTTGGCATTAAATATACATAGTACAGAGAGAGGATGAAAAATACATCTACTGGCCCCAATCTTTAAAGCCTCATCCATATTTCATGGCCAGAAGATCCATTTTTTCCCTCTTTTTCTCTCCCTTTCTATATCTCTGGCCTTCGCCTTTAGTTTTGGTTTTCGCTTCGCAATCGACAGCGCGTTTAATTCTGCATTGGACAGCCACGGGAAGGAAGAGAGCAACATACTGTACAGTAAAGAGACCTGGGCGGCACTGATGTCATAGAACTCTCCAGAACACTGAGCAAGGGTCTCTCTCGCTCCCTCTAGCTCTATCTATCTCTATCTAATTACATTTCAAACCACTCTTTCGCCATCGCTACAAATATTCCAACACACACACAATGAACTCTCTTTCTCGCTCATTCACTCAGCCTCTTCTTTCAGAGGGGAGGGCGGGCGAGTCTAGACCCCAATCTAAAAATAGACCACACATCCAGCGCTCCCATGCACCGCTCTGTGCCTAAGACTGCAGATCTCGCTCTCACACTCGCGCTGTGTCTCTCAAAAGCACGCACACACATCGCGTGTTAACGTTTTAGCGATACAACAGGTATTGTCATACACTCTCCCAAATATTCTTGGATGGACTGTCGACATTCATATAATCCCTTCTCCCTCACACACTAATTTATTTATATATATGACACAGCATTGATCTGTTGCTGCAATGCAATATAACACAGTGTAAGCAAAAGATGGTCTATATAAATGTCTGTTGAAATCATTACTAATGCAGTGTGTATTAAAAATGTATTGAGCGAACTATTAATGCTATACACATAGTAAATGGCTTTTGTACAAGGAAACTGATAGTTATCTATATATGTGTTTATGTCAGAATATGCATATATGAAATATTAAGGTAGAAATGAGTCATGAGTAGTATATACTCGCACATAACAGTATAACAGTTCTTGGTCCTCGAATCTGATTGGCTGACAGGAGAGCAATATTCTAGTGATATCGGAGCCGTTTCACCATGTGTATCACTCCACTTGCAGTGTTTCTCACAGCGAGTGTCATGGTGGATCCAAAATCCACTATAATTTAAAAAATAATACTGTTTTTGTGATTTTTTAAGAGTTTTTAGGCAAGAATGTACTTGTAGTTTATGCAGCTTATTAATACAGATAATGTCTATTTGAAATTTTCTTCTATGTTTTCGGAGATGTGAGCTCCAGGGCGTCAGCGGCTGTTCAGCACTCATGAACCCGCCTAGAGAAGCCTTACCTCGGCCAGATATTTTGGAATTTGCCGCTGGCTCTGACGTCTCTATAGTGGTTAAACGTGAGATACAAGTTGTTTTTGGTAAATCTAATGATCTGTCTTTGGTCTCATTAATCTATTATTTGTTCCAGAGCAAATAGTTTTGGCTTAGGGCAAAATCTCACCATGTTACATTTTCTGTAAATTTAATGCTGTATATCAGAGCACTATCTTTGTACTTTAAATTGCCTAGCAACTTTTATGTTGCCTGTTGCTTTTGTTTATTAAATATTATTATTCAATTAATAATAATAGTAGTATTTAATAATAGTTTTGAGAAACGTTTGTGTGTTTGTGACAGTGATTTTAGTTACATTATTCCGCCATTAAAGGTCAACAATTTTTATTTTTATGTGTGAGTCAGCAGTAGACATTTATGTTGAAAGAGACTGAAACAGGTTTGTAAACAAGGAAGTCATTTTTACTTTCAACAACACCTTGTATGATGCAGCCAACAAATGCACTGAGCAGCGCTGTCGTCGAGAATCACCCTTAACAAATGAAAGGATAGTACGACAAAGATATCGCTTTTCTCAGTGGACATTCAAGCTAATGATTCTATTGAGAATATGAAATTGAACTGATGAATATTAGATGCAGGTTATCACACTTGCTCAATCCATCTCTCTCTCATAATACTCTACATAATACAGTGAACTTTTAATATAGTAATACAATAAAGTTTTCAGTGAAGCATCTCATCAACGTTCCTTCGTTACTAGTTCTAAAGTGATGTTTTTGAATGAGCACACTCTTAAAAATAAAGGTGCTTTAAAAGGTTCTTCACAGGGATGCCACAGAAAAAACATTTTTGGTTCCACAAAGAACTATTCAGTCAAAGATTCTTTAAAGAACCGTCTCTTTCTTTCCATTTTATAATCTGAAGAACCTTCTTTCAGATGTTAAAGGTTCTTTATGGAACCATTTACACAAAAAAGGGTTCTTCTATGACATTGTGAAGTACCTTTATTTTGAAGAGTGTTTAACAGAAGTTTGGGCTCAGCTGTTAAACTGTCAAACTGAGATTTGAATCTGTGGTGGAAGTTAGTATTTCAAACAAAAGAGGGTTTTAAAGACATTTCGTTGTTGTTTCTTGTGTCGAACTGCCGTCGAACTGTTGTATAAATGCAATATCACACTCGTAGCTGTGCAATATGGCGATATGGCTGTATTTTGCATATCGAACTGCTACAAGTGTGACATTGCTCATTTGCAATTGGCATAGTTCTGTGTATATTTCATACCTTAAACACAGATTTGTTAAGCTATATAAAATTGTTTTGTTATTCTAAAACAATTTGTTTGTTGTTTGTTTGTTGACTTTTAGAACAAACACGTCTCTTTCTTGACTTTTGCCTTTAAATTTTTCCAAAATTCCATAATTTAAAAGAAGAATAAATGGCTTTTTCTTCACCTTACTCTAGTAAACTTCTCTAGTCATATGTAGCAAATCTTTTAGCACTGCCTGTTACATATGGTGGAGACACTCAGACTGCTGTTCCCTGATAAGCTCTATGCCTTTAATATCCCACAGTCTATCCGTACATGGTTCAGGAGGAGAAGCTTCCAGATTGGCACTTTGTGGTGTATGACTCATTCGCATGAAGCTAGAGCTACATCCTCTCAATCCTTCAGCCAGAAAAGTAACATCTAGACACTGAACTTTTGAGTAACTTTGAACCTTTAAAGCCTGAGACATTGACAAAGATTTCCACTCTAATTGAGGGTTGCATTCATTCTTAAAATCTCAGTTTCAAACTTATGATCAGCAGCAAATTCCAGACTAGCTCTTGTTTTTTTGATGTAATAACAGAGACAGATGTGTCTGAAAGGGATAGAGGCAGGTCTAGTGTTACATAAAGTTACATAAGCACTTCTAAAGCATGCACTTTTACCTAAAGCATCTTATTACAGGAACACTGTTATAGAGCAAATCATTCTACAAACCATCTACATAAAATAAAAATAAAATAAAATAAAATAAACAGCTAATTCTTTACTGAGTAACTTTGGTACTTTGCTTTGCATTTTTAATTAATTTTTGCATACTTCACTATCTCCTTAATGAATTGCTTATGTTGCATTCTTCATTTGCAAGTCGCTTTGATTAAAAGCATCTGCTAAATGAAGAAATGTAAATGTAAATAACTCTGAAACTAATCTGATACACTCACTACTAAATGCCTCAAACAAAATCCTTATCTTTCAAGTACTCAGTGACATACAGTAACTCCCAAACTTCAGCAAATCTTGCAATTACTTCTTTCGCAAAATTACGTAGATGCCAGCCAGTCACATTCAAACTGTCAATTTTATTTTCATTCAAGCTCTTTTTCTGCAATAGACATCAGCGAGTCCGTGAACGGTTTGTGGGTGGTCTGCCTGAGAATGAGACTATAGCGCAGGGTGTAGGACACTGTGTTGCTTCGTTCTGGGGTCTAAGGTTTAATCCCTGCAATCCCAGAGGATAGTTATATTGCTCAGAGGTTGCTCTTTCAAAGATGTGTTATTTGGTGACTGAGAGAGGTACAGTACTGGGGATTGCCTTCAACAAATCACTTAACCCCAGGTTGCTCAAGCAGGACCATGCCTGTAATAAGTCTACTGTAAGTTGCTTAGGTTAAAAAAATATATATATATCTTATAAATAACAAAAACTCTTTAGACTGCAGAAAACAGTAGGGCTGTTCGATTCCGAAAATTTAGGAATCGGTTCCGATTCCTGGTTCTGGAATTGATTGGATTCGATTCCAAGAATCGATTCCTCATTGTGGTTTTCGATTCTTTTTCTAGAATGGAGGAGCCTAATTGCGCACTCACTGTAGGATAAAGGTCTTAGAAAGTAACATTATCATAATATGAAGCTTTGCTTTTAAAAATTATGATACATTTTTGTATTTAAATTATAATTTTGTCTACATTGCCCATGAAATTAGTCATAGCCCACAGCGCAGCAGTGGACACGCGTTTATTGCATGAATGAAACAAGACAAGGATCAAGACCATCGATCACGTCATGATCTAGTCTGTTGTGCAGCGCTCAGGTGGACAGGATAAGCCAGTTCCACCGTAAAATAACTTATGAATCATTTTCGAACTGGTTCATTAAAACGATCTATCGGAAAGAACCTCAACGTGGCAACGAATCAGACTTCTAATCACTATTAGCGAGCAGGAAGAGGCAAATTAATAAGTGCTTAACGGAAGGCTGCATCCTCAAACTCAAACGTGCTCAGTACCAACTCTTTTCATTCAGTTTATTTTCGTGAATCGACGTTCAGCGACCTTTGATGACAGTAGCCGAGATATGCAGCCTTCGTATGATGCAGCCGTTCGTTTGAGAGGTGCCCATGTTGAACTGAAAACTGCTCTGAATGGGGAGTCGATTCCCCCTGATGGAATTGATTCCAACCTTTGGAATCGACTCTCAATTCCCAACGCCTCGGAATCGAGGAATCGATTCTTTTTGGAATCGATTCCCAGCCCTAGAAAACAGGTAAAGGTATAGAAGAAAGCACATAAAAGAGGTAACACACACTTGTTGTGGCTTGTTGTGGTCTCCGGCTAAGTTCTGTCAAAAAGAATGATCTTCCAAAGACAAAAATGAACTAGGAATGCAATCTGACTCAGAATGCATCCATAGGGTTAGTGCCTATGAGAAAGTGAATCTGAATAAAAGAAAGAGACAAGAAAAAGAGATGTGTGGAGAAAGAAAGATTTCTAACACATTCCTATATGGCAAGCAAGCGAAGCTAAATAAACAAATAAATAAATAAATGTGGCTTAAGGAAATATATTTAGTTCAACTTGATATATATACAGCCTATATATATTTAAATGCCAAAATATATTACAAAATGTACTGTGGCAAAAGAAATTCCTGTTTAAAATACATTTTGAGTGTTATTTTTTGGGGGGATATTACAAATACATTTACAGTAGATTGAAATATTTAAAAATGTAAATATAATACAACTTATAATAATATAAAAAGGTGAATATAATAATACAAATAAAATATAAATACAATATATGTAATGTAAATATAATACAAAGAAATACAAGTAACTAAAACTACAACCCAAACCTAACCCTCATAAATAATAATAATAATAATAATAATAATAAATAAGTATATAAATAAATAACAAATAAAAAAACGTTTTTAAGCTTATATCTTGAAAATTGAATGTTTAACTAAATGTGTTATTTGCCATTTCTTTCTAATTATCTGAAAATAATTTAAATTCACAATTTCAGAGTGATATATATATGCCAAAATATATTACAAAATGTACTTTAAGTGGCAAAAGAAAATACACTTTGAGCTGTTTTTTTTTTTTTTTTGATATTGCAAATATATTTACAGAAGATTTAAATATATAAAAACATAAATATAATAAAACAAATATAATATTAAATATAATATAAATAAAATATATGTAATCTAAATATAATACAAAGAAATACAAGTAAAACTACAACCCAAACCTAACCCTTGCAAATTGTAAATAATATTAATAGTAGTAATAATAATAATAATAATAATAATAATAATAACAACAAATAAAAAAAAATGGCAATTGGCAATTTCTGAGATAAAATACTTTCAAAACAAATTTCAAAGCAAATTAAATTCAAATTAAATTCAAGTAACATTTTTTTTGGATTTTCAGCTTACAAATTTTTTTTTTTTTTTTTTTGTATTTTTACATTTGCATTTAAAAAGCTTATTAAGCATCATTAAGCATGTTTATAGTGCCATTTTTCTCATCCGCCCATCCTCTAATTATTCATCTAATCCCCATAATGTAGGGAAAACCCGACCCACATCTATAAGCCGTAACCCCGAGACATACGGTTATATCATTTACAGAAGAAATACTTTGAAATAAGACAGACGTCTACAAATAAGGAAAGAATGACCAAACAGAGCAGGATTCTCTGTCTAACCACTGTCTATCAGAAATCTGGTTCAGTCAGCCTGAAATGTCATTAAGCCTCAAACCCAACAAATAACGTTAAAACAATTGAGTGAACAGGAGGAAGACAGAAAGAACTGAGTGGTGGGAGGGAGGGGGGTTGATACCAGATAAGAGAAATGAGGCTCTTTTATTGGGTCAATAAGTGTGTCATCGCCCCGGTGAAGCCACATGAGGGCAAACAGCCCACTTTAAAAGCAGTTCTGTCACCAATCAATTACAAACCAGACCATCATCCTGCACACACACAACAGAATATGACAGAAACAAAAACGATCAGACAAAATCCGGTCCAAAGTACCAAGAGATTAAAAACAAACATGAAGGTTAATTGGGAGTATTTGTCCTTTGAATGACAAGAAGACTTTTAATTCATCCGTCTACCCATCTAGTCCTTGTCGGAGCTGCTGTTTGTGTATAATACATATCTAAACGTCACTTAAAACGGAATGTGTGGGTGCAGCTTGTTTGAACCCTGCTGCTGTTTATGCTGCGGGCATCAAGCTGCGCTAAGAGCGAGACTTAGAATGCAATTACTGAGCTTACAAGCCATTGTGTACTTGAGCGTGCATGTGCACGTGCCTAACTGGATTTCTGTCTACAGGCGTATCAGCTATCCCTCGCCTATCCAGAGAGGGAGACTGTTTAATGCTGAAGCCATCAGAAAGGGAGGCTATGGAAGGACGCCAATCACAAATAAACGCATCTGTCGGGTGTGATATCATCACTGACTTGAAACAAATATTGACGAATGTTGGAAGTGAGCTTGACATGGAGGTGAGGCAACAACTTCTTAATTGAGCACTCGATGGCATTTGAAGCAATCGCACAATTCCAGCCAGACTGTTACATTTGTCTCTTTCACTTTCACTGTCAATATACATGTTACGGTTATCAAGCCTGAAAAGGGTGACAAATAAAGCACACAGTTGTCTGTCAGAAGGCTGTCGGAAATCTGTTTACGCTTCTGCTACTTTATATCTCACACTTGCAACATTATATCTCATTGTGACTTGTTTTAAAGGGATAGTTTACCCAAAAATGAAAATCCTGTAATTAATCACTCACACTTCTGTTGTTCCAAACCCATAAGACCTTTGCTCATCTTCGGAACATAAAAAGATATTTTTGATGAAATCCAAGAGCTTTCTGACCCTGCATAGACAGCAATGGAACTGACACCTTCAAGGCTCAGAAAGGTAATAAGGACATTGTTAAAATAGTTCATGTGACATCAGTGATTCAACCGTAATGTTATAAAGCTACAAGAATACCTTTTGTGTGCAAAGCAAGCAAAAACAATGACTTTATTCAACAATTTCTTCTCTTCTGTGTCAGTCTTTGACGCGCGTTCGTGAGAGTACCAAGATGCATGCTTGTGGTACTGCTGTACATTAAAATACTCTTCGTAAACAAGATTTCGACAGAGAAGATGACTTGCAATTTTTTCCCCAGCCTTACTTGTCTGAACCAGAATATACAATCAATGAACTATGGGAGATGGACGTTCCACGTAAGAACGCCGGCTTCTGTGTCAGCAGCACCACACACATGTCGTGGCACTCTCGTGAATGTGTGTCGAAGACGGACATGGAAGAGAAGAAATTGTTGAATAAAGTTATTATTGCGTCATTTAATTAAGGTTCAACCTATGGCTGGGGAACTTTCCCAACTTTAATGATTAACTTGAATTTAATGTTTTGCCACAATTTAGCTTTTTCAGAAATCAAGGAATCGCGTTTTTGAAAAGAAATATTACCAAACATTATAATTAGATTGTTTTACAATATGCCAATAAAAACAGAAAAGAGAAAAGAACGATCAAACCGCATGACGGTGCACGTGATTAACCACTCACGTGTGACATGCTCATATTGTTAGGCACCATTCACACAGAATGTGCTTTTCTTTTGACGAAGATGTGACATGGGCAGTGGAAAAGGAAAAACATGCAAGAAGATGGGTGTGAACTTCTTTTAACTTGAGTGCCGTATTTTCATAATGCCGTTTCATGCATTAGATGCTGCAAGAGACGCGAATGCAACAGTCATTGAAAAAAAAAAAACATTGAAAAAAAAAACAACGGAAAAGCAGCGCATTCGAATTAAAAAAACCTGTGAAGAACTACTACTGTATGTATGATACTTCATGTTTGCATCATGGCTGAAAGCTGCTGTTCATTGTTTTTGCAGAAGATTTATAGTTAATAATAGTATACTGATGTTATACCTTAAAGGAACATGACACTATTTTTGAAAATAGGCTAAATTTCCAACTCCCCTAGAGTTAAACAGTTGAGTTTTACCGTTTTCGAATCCATTCAGCTGATCCCCGGGTCGGTAGCACTTTTAGCATAGCTTAGCATAGATCATTGAATCTGATTAGACTGTTAGCATCTGCTCAAAAATGACCAAACAGTTTTGCTATTTTTCCTATTTAAAACTTGACTCTTCTGTAGTTACATCGTGTACTAAGACCGACGGAAAATGAAAAGTTGCGATTTTCTAGGCTGATATGGCTAGGAACTATACTCTCATTCTGGCGTAATAATCAAGGAACTTTGCTGCCGTAACATGGATGCCGCAGGTGCAATGATATTAAGCAGCGCCTGAAAATAGTCCCCAGCTACTTAGTGCCGGTCACGTTGGAAGTTACCTAAAAAGGGAACTATTTTCAAAGTTCCTTGATTATTACGCCGGAATGAGTATAGTTCCTAGCCATATTGGCCTAGAAAATCGCAACTTTTCATTTTCCGTCGGTCTTAGTACACAATGTAACTACAGAAGTGTGAAGTTTTAAATAGGAAAAATATCTAAACTCTTTGGTCATTTTTGAGCGAGATGCTAACTGTCTAATCAGATTTAATCATCTATGGTAAGCTATGCTAAAAGTAAGTATAGTTTACAGAAATTTACAGATAACTTACTCACCCCCTTGTCATCCAAGATGTTCATGTCTTTCTTACTTCAGTCGTAAAGAAATTATGTTTTTTGAGGAAAACATTTCAGAATTTCTCTTCATATAGTGGACTTCTATGGTGCCCCTAAGTATGAATTTCCAAAATGCAGTTTAAATGCAGCTTCAAAGGGCTCTAAACGATCTCTGCCGAGGAAGAATGGTCTTATATAATAAAACGATAAATTAAAATAAAAAAAAATTACACTTTATATACTTTTTAGCCTCAAATGCTCATCTTGTCTAGCTCTGCATGAACTCTGTGTATTCCGGTTCAAGAGAGTTAGGGTAGGTCAAAAAACACCCATCTCATTTTTTCCCTCAACTTCAAAGTCAAACACCCTTTACAAAAAAGGTAAAACAGTAATGTAGGATGATTTTGAAGTTGGAGAAGAAACTGAGATGGGAGTTTTTCAACCTACCCTAACTGTCTTGAACCGGAATACACAGAGTAACATCTTGGATGACAAGGGGGTGAGTAAATTATCTGTAAATTTTTGTTCTGGAAGTGAACTACTCTTTTAATGTAAGAATTTTCATTTTTGGGTGAACTATCTCTTTAACTTTTTCTCTCCCATTTATATCAGAGCATGACTTTTTCTTGTCATTTTGATCTGTCTCTCTCAATGTTTTTATATATATATATATATATATATATAAAAACAACAACAACAACAACATTATATAATAGCAGCAATAGTAGCAATTTTTGTAGGTTCTTAACATCAAAACAAATACATAAGCACACAGAAATACACAGAAACACAAAATCAGTCCTTCCACACTCTCTTTTGTGTGAGTCACTAAACGACAAGAGAAAATGAAGGGGGATCAGAGAAGTGGAGTGGAAAAAGGTTTCAAGGATATAGATTGACTGAATAGGGCTATTCATTTATGGGTGATTACAAGCACAGAGCTGTTTGGAGTATTAACTATCTTAGCCCTGCTCAGCCACTGGAGAGACAACGCAGAGTTTGAATGACGGAAAGAAATAACAATCAGGTTCAAACAACTGACACCATACAAAATCAATCAATTGAGCAGATGTAAAAATAAGAAGATAAATAGAAAAAGTGAGAGAGCGGGAAAGAAAAAAAATGGTTCAAACAGCACTGACAGGAAACTCTATATGAGTCACTAGCTACATGTCACTACTACACACATCTTTAGATGTCATTCCTCTCAGATAGAGACAGCGAGAAGACTCTGATCCTCTGATGGGAAAACCTACGGTGAGGAATGAAAGAAGTCTCTAATTCTCACCAAGGCTGCATTTATTTGATCAGTAATAGAGTAGACATAGTCATAGAGTGAAATATAATTACGATTTAAAATACAGTTTAAATAAACAGCCGTTTTCTATTGTAGTATATTTTAAAATGTAACTTATTTCTGTGATGGCAAAGCTGAATTTTTAGCGCCAGTCTTCAATATCACATGATCCTTTAGAAATCATTATAAGCTGATTTGGTGCTCAAGAAACATTTGTTATTATTATCAAACATTTTATATTTTATTTTCAGATTTTTTGATACATTTCATGCATCCTTATTGGAAAAAAAAGCATTCATATTTATTTTGATTTTTACTGGAAAGGACTGGAAAGGATTTTAACACGGATCTTTTATAGCAGTGGATGGATACACAAAAAAAGGAACATTAGCTCACTCATAATGTCTCTACTACTTTATTTTTAGCTCTTTGCTACTATCAGTCTCATTTCTATCTGGTCCTGCTATTCTGCTGAATCTATAAACAGTGTTGATGATGAAAAAATCTATCAGCAATAGAGGCTGTACAATACAATTCATGCTTGTTTCCCTTTGGTCGAGTGAGCACAGCTTTTCTGTTGAGAGATGAGGATACATGCAGACAGAGCGGGCTGCTCTAGAGCACAGGCTGTGCTGCCACTGCGGTCTCGGAGCACTGGAGAGGAAGCCAACATTGTTGACAGAGCACTAACAAAATCATACCTCAGTATCTACCTTGTTTTTTTGTCATTTGCAAGAGCCAAAACTTGCTGATCAGTTTAAAAAAACAAGCACTCTGCTGTTTTACTCTCCATTATGATGTTTCATACACATTTACATTTTCTTCTATTTTTGCTCTATGCCTTTGAGCCTATTATTCCTATATGCATCCCAGATCCATTCGGGAATGTACTGAAGTGAGAGGGGGAGAGAGAGGTCTAAATTCTACCACACATGAAACATGACAACCCATGATGGGAGCTGTTGTCAAAGCTCATGATTCAGCTGAGTGATCATAACCAGAAATGGGTGTCACGGAGTGTTCTTGAGCACATGAGAGGGTGTTCGGCAGTCTATTTCAGATGTGCGTCTCCAGAGCACTGTCTCTGTCAACATTCCAAAGAACACATCCCTCAACAGACTAAGAGGCAGATCCTTTATTTTTGTCATTCTTGTCTCTAGAATAATAACTCATACAATTCACCATTGCATGGTTTGCTTATATAGATCAGGTTCCATTTTCATTGAAGGGGTCATATCATAAAAATTTAGTGTGTTTACTATACGAAAAAGCTGGTCCGTTGGCTGAACTTCTGATGCATACGGCACACAAAAGTGGAAACACTTCAGAAGTTTTGAAGTCGTCATCGGATTGGTTGAATAATACAGGACTTCCAGGAAACGTATGTGTCGTATTCTTTAACGTTCTGCCTGGAAACAAAGATTCCGCGATGCCAAATCTTTTCACAAAAGAAGAAAGCCGTCGTGTTTACAACTATGATGATGAGCGTTGATCAGGATCAACTAAACAGTGGAATTTCAAAAGTATGTGAAATACGAAAAGAGACATTTCAGACAATGTTTGATTTTTAGATTCTTAGTGAGGTTCTCAGACAGTCCCTCTTTAGACACGTATGAATACAGCATTATAATCTCATGTTCATGAGTCACAGGGTTCCTTCCAAGCTAGCATATGTTCAACTTGTGTGGCCTAGAATGAACCTGCTTTAGTGAGCAAACCACTTTGAATTCAGTTACTTTTAAAATGAATGTTTTACATCAACAAACTAATATAATAAAATGCAATCTTATATAGAAGAATGGAAATTTAAAGGGATCCTTTCATGAGGAATTGAATTTGGGGCCTCAGGGAACAAACGAAAAAAACACTTGTATGTTATGACCCCTTTAAAAGAAAAATAGCTTTGTTGTTGTTGTTTTTTTGTAGTAGTGGGCATTTATGTTGTACTCTAGAATAGTTCAAAATTTTGTCTGAATATCTGACCTCCCTCTCAACATTCATGCAGCAACAAAGCACTCCACATCACAACATTGTTGACACAATCATGTTAGCTAACTATCAGTGCATCACTGAGCTGTGGCTAACTTTATTTTCATCTTGTTCCTTTTGTTGTGATTTATAATTAATACAGTTTAAGTGCATGTGCTTGACCAGGGCATGTTTTGAAAGCTTACTATACCTTTTTAAAATCATATAAATTTCTTTTTTTTAATAGCCAATAATGAAAATTTGCTGAATATTTATTACGCTGAAGTCATCCAAGATGTAGATGAGTTTGTTTCTTCATTGAAACAGATTTAGAGCAATTTTGCTCTCCTATGGACTCTGCAGTGAATGGGTGCCATCAGAATTAGACTCCAAACAGCTGATAAAAACATCACAATGATCAACAAGTAATCCATCCTGTAAAATAAAAAGCTGCGTGTTTGTATAAAAAACCAAAATCTTAACCAGTCATTAAGCCATTTTAACATTAAACTATTGCTTATAGCCAAAATACGAGTTCATTATCGATACACTTCCTCCAGTGAAAAAGTCCACCTGTTGTCCTCTCACATGAAAATCCATTAACCTATTTGTTTAGAACAGATTTTGCTTATAAACGGTGCATATTTCTCTTCTGATTTAGATAAGTCGATATTATGGATAGCGGAGTTACAGTTTAGCCATAAACATTCAAAATGTTTTGTAGTGGAAAAACATCTTAATGGATTAATGGATGGTTTATTAAAAATGCACAGCTTTCACTTCACAAGATGTTAATAAATGGGCTGGAGTTGTGGATTTCTTGTGGATTATTGTGATGTTTTTATCAGCTGTTTGGACAACATTCTGCCAGCACCAATTCACTGCAGAGGATCCATCGGTGAGCAAGTGATGTAATGCTAAATTTCTCCAAATCTGTTCAGATGAAGAAACAAACTAATATTCTTATTTATGGCTTTAGGGTGAGCATTTTTGGGGAGGGGTGAACTGTTCCTTTAAATTAGTCTACAACAAAGGTACATTCATAAGTTAGAAAAACGGCACTCTATATAGTTATAACAAAAACAGATACGCTACCTCAGGTAGAAACACATCCTGACAATATGTGGTGTTTTACCTCGTTTGTTTTAGCTGGCGATGAATTCTAATAGTATGTTTAGCTACACATGTTGCGAATCGCTTGCAAGTCGTTTCAAATAAAAGCGTCAGCTAAAGGCATCAATGAAAGCGAAACGTCACTCGGGGCTGTTGGGTCTGTATCAGCGCGAGTCTCTCACAGTATATTCCCCGGGGAGAGCACAACAACACCGCGGTCCCATCACTATACATGGTGAAAACGAGGCGTGTGCCGGTCGTCAGTGAATGAATGTGCCGTGCTGGGAATATTCACAAATTGCTTCATAAACTGTGATTTCTGCACGTGATACATTCCTGCACTTCCATTCAACCAGCACGGCTATTGTTCGTTCTCTCTTACCGCTTCTCCGCTGTGTAATTTGCTATATTGCAGAACAACACATGGCCGATCGCTCTACAGTGAATTGTTTACTCCAAATTTCAAGCTCGAACCGAACCGATTTAAGTGGCGGCAGAAGCGCTGCAGTCAGCTTCCGCTATCCCGACCGGTTGCAATAGGCCCTAAAAATATCTAAAAATAGCTTCAGGAAATATGACACAAGCCCGGAGACTACGGCAGGCTCTCTCACTTTTTATATAAGCGAAGACACCTCGGTTATGTCATCGATTCCCTATCACTTGACTTCTACACTGCGGAGTGAATTGTGTCCCAAGAATGTCTAATCCTGAGCATCTCACTCCCAATGCATTGGATACATACTGTAGAACTATAGATAGAAACAGACAGACAGATGCATAGATAGACAGATAGCAAAAGTTACAATGAACTTTGATGAATTAGAAACTTATTAGAAACTTTGACAAAAAGGTAAGTTTAAAGCGATGGTTTGCCCCAAAATGAAACTGTTTATACTGTCATAATTTACTCATTATGTTATTCCAAATGTTACTCTTTTCCACTAAAGGCTAAAGGTGATAAAAAGTGAACTGGGAAATGGAACAACTCTAACAACTCATTTTTGTGTTCTTCTTCTGAAAAAAAAAAAAAAACATACAGGTTTGAATCAACATGAGAGTCAGTACATAATGACAGAATTGCTATTTTTGTTTGAACTATCAAGTTAACATTTGAAATAGTTGAGCTGATGTGAAAGGCTAAGAAACATTGAAGAATTTTCATTTTTGTGTGAACACTTTAGCATGGTCATACCGATGCTTAACCACTGGACTGAGAAACATCGCTTGTCAGTGGTTGAGAGTGTCAGAACTACAGTAAAAATGTAAACGCTAACAGTCCAAATGTTCTGTCTCTATTTTTTGGGACTGAGAGCATCCAGCATCTTTTTGTTTGTTTGTTTTGTTTTTAACACATGTTAACTGCTGGGAACTTTACAAGATGAAATGAAAATGAAAAAAAAAAAGTATCATTTACTCACTCTTGTACAATTCCAAAACTGTGTCTTTCTGTGGAACATAAAATTATATTTCAATAAGAAATGTTGTTTCAGTGTTTTTGCTAATACAATGGAAGTCAATGGTCACCAAAACTGTTTGATTACTAAAATTCTAAAAATATCTTCTTTTGTGTTCTGCAGAAGAAAATCATAAATAAAAATCATATAGGTTTTGAATAATATGAGGATGAATTCAGATTTCTTGGGTGAACTATCTTTTAATGATTTGAAGGGGACCATATTTGTGGTTCACAATGTCTTTGCACTACAGTATGTGTCTGTGTGTATTGTGTCTGCTGCTGGTGCACTGCAATTTCTATTGTGGCTCCATCCACAACAGTTCCCCCAACAGCTGCATTGATTAGCACAGGCCTCTTGGCCAAAACTAGCTGCACATCTCTACTGCAATGACAGACGAGCCCTTTGCGACAAGCGAGAGAGGGGCACCCACCTTACAGATCTGGAAGTGCTCAGACATCAGTGTCTCCTGGATTTCCAGCTCCCGCGGTGTCGGTGCCGTACTGGGGGTCCCAGCCGCACTGCCGCACGCGGGAGATCCACCTGGATTGACAGGTGAAGAAGTGGTCAGCCCGTCCAAAACCTTCCGGAACTTCTTCATCTTTATCCTTGTGTTTCTACTTCAGCGTTTTTGCTCAAACAATCTCAAAACGTGCCGTCGAGACGGTTAAAACGGCATAGGAGATGATGCGGCTTCACAGCGCGAATTCTGACTCCTCGTTTCTTCTTCCTTTCAGAATTTTATGTGCACAAAAAGTCGCAGGAGAACCTCATCTTCCAAAATAAGGCTGATGATCACAAAAAGAAGCTAATGGATTTGGGGGGAAAGGCGAGTTGAGGTTCAGTGCGCATTAAAGCCTGAACCAGGCTGGAGAAGAACCAAGAAACTTCATGGCACTTACGCAGGACGGTATCGCATCCAACTAGTAAACATTCTCAGGAGGCATGTCAGAAACATAATAAAGTACAACTGACTTTGGTCAAAAGAATGTTACTTGCCGTATTTTTGTCTAGATTCAATCGCTGTGCACGGCAAAACTCACGTTGAACGCTTGTTGTTTGGGATCCCAGACGCAGAGGAGACAAGCCGCAGAGAAGCAGCGTACAGCGACGTGCCAACGTCGAAAATGAATCAGAAACTGCCGCGAAAGAACATGGAATTTCAGCACCTTAAAGATTATCTGTGAGATGCCCTTCTCTATTTCTTTCTTCTGTGTAATTTGGGAGAAGAGGAGGCGAGCACCCTCGACCCGCACCCAGAATCTCTCCCGCAGTCGAGTGCGAGCTGCTGTCCAAGGTGCTGAAAGATTGAGCGAAAGACAGCCACACCCCTTTGTGTCCTAATTGGACCATGTGCCACGGCCCTGCTGTAATCCCCGCCTTCCAGCTGCAGCGATTGGACCATGTGCTTCAGAAACCACAAACAATGAAATAGTGATTTAATTATTTGCAGAATTTTTCATAGACTTAATATTATCTATATTGCATCATACTAAACTACAAGCGCATTTGATATTCAAATGTAGAGTATTTTTTCACGCCAACAACTGAAATTGAAATCTTTGAGATATTTAAAACACAGAGGACCACAAAGGTCCAAAACATTATGTTGGCATCGGTATACGTCTTGCAGAGTGCTGGCTGTGGTTGAGCTCATTTCAACGTAGAGGTGTAGTTTAGGCTTTGTTTGGTAAATGACTAGTCTCAAAACAACTGAAAAAGATTATTATTCGCGTAAGAATTACACAAAGACATGAGGAGAAAAGTTGGAGCAGCGGCTAAATTATAGTTCTCTAGTTACTGTCACACTTTATCCATCCTGTCTATAATGTGACTCCTCTGAAAGGCAGCGGTGGCCTCCAGGGGGCGCTGTGATGTGCATCTCGCAGATGCAGATTACATAAGCGCTTACATCATCTCTCCCCTCGGCACGGCTTATTCCATTGAGTCTTTTCCGCTGAAATCTGCTCATGTTGTTGATACCAGCTCCAGAGATTTTAAAGCTGATGATGCTTCTGTGAATTTTATTTGGAATCTTATGATTAGATGGAACATCACATACACAAAAAAGATATGGTAACTCAAAACGAATTTGATTCATTTACTGAATGTGTAAATCTGTATAGAATATATATATAGAATATATATATATATATATATATATATATATATATATATATATATATATATATAGAATACATGTTTGGTCTAAGGTTTTCAATAAAATATTTTATACAACTAAATCCAAAAGTTTACATACACCTTGCAGAATCTGCAAAATGATCATTATTTGCCAAAATAAGAGGGATCATACAAAATGCATGTTATTTTTTTATTTAGTACTGACCTGAATAAGATATTTAATGTAAAAGGCATATACATATAGTTTTAACTATACATATACATTTTACATATAGTTTACAAGAGAAAATAATAGCTGAACTCCTAAAAATGACCCTGTTCAAAAGTTTACATACACATGATTCTTAATACTGTGTTGTTACTTGAATGATTCACAGCTGTTTTTTGTTTGTTTGTTTTTTGTGATAGTTCATGAGCCATGTTTGGCTAAACTGCCCACTGTTCTTCATAAAAATCCTTCAGGTTCCACAAATTCTTTGGTTTTTCAGCATTTTTGCATTCCAGCAACAACTGTATGTTTTTAGATCCATCTTTTTACACTGAGGACAACTGAGGGACTCATGCAACTATTACAGAAAGTTCAAATGTTCACTGATGCTCCTATTTTCTCTTGTGGACTATATGTAAACATCTTTTATGTGAAATATCTTATTCAGGTCAGTACTAAATAAAAAAATAACATGCATTTTATCCCTCTTATTTTGGTAAAATAATTAACATTTTGCATATTATACAAGGTGTATGTAAACTTTTGACTTAAACTATGTCTTTTTCTGTTCTTTTGGATATTATTTAATGTGCAAAAAGCACATTGTGATTCACAAAAGCAACTTACCTGCAAACTATCCTTAAAAAACTGTCTAAAATATTCATGTCATTTTTGTAAAATAAATACATGTATGCATACACACACACATACACACTATTTAAACTATTTGTAGGTGCCTCAAAACTGCTGAGTCTTTAGTGATCTTACAGAATATTTTGTAAGTTCCTTAGAGATCTGGGTGTCTAGAGGCAGTTGAAATCAGAAACCTTGCATCCTCTTTCACAAGACTACAGAGGTGAGTTCATAATTACCATGATTACCGGGTAGAAATGTTATGCTTTCTAGTATTTTTATCTTGACATTTCAGTTATCTATTGCTTTGACTGTTTATTGGTTATAAAATTATAGATCAGGCTCAAGCTCCCCCAATTAACTGACTAGAAGCTCAGTAGGCTGCCACATGTAATTGCTTTTTAAAATCTCTTCATTAAATATACTTTTCATCATGAATGCCAAGGCCTCTTTATTGGCACATACCCCAGACAACATTTTCTATGCCTGTCTAACGGATGGAATCAGAGTTTGAACTTTAATAGTAAGAGATACAAATAAAACATGTTTATAGCAATATGTTTATAGCGATTCTATGATGTTGCAAATGCAATAAGGATTAAATAATTCAGGCTTTTTGTGCTAATATAGCCAATCACTTGATAAACATCCCCACATGGACTTGTTTATCTTAGCTGTATTATTATGTGGCCTATCACGACTGATGCACGCAAGGCAGTGTTGCTAAAGGAACTCAGTAGGGGCCTTCTCCCTCTGCTGCTTGGTGGATGTATTACAGAAAAAATCCCTTTGTTGAGAGGATTTGGGAGTGAGAAAAAAGCAAAATAATCCTCTTCATCGCTCCCTCAGGGTAAACAGCATCCAAGATAACGCAGCTGCCAAGACAACGGCACGGGGTGTGTGCTGCACAACGGGGCCGCTGCGCTAATCTTCCTGCTCGAACCTGCAGACATGGATTAGGGAACATGAACACGTCAGGTATCCCATAGTGCAATGCAGTTGGAGAGTTTTGACTGGGCATTACACTGATTAAAATATGATGTGGGAAACCATTAGCGATGCAGGCAATGGATCATGTATTCACAAATTCAAAATTACGTATGAAGGGAAACGTTGCAGTCTGCCAAAACAAATGTTACACATTTGATCCCAGGTAGAAGTAACATATGGGATTCTGGGATACTTGTCATGACCATGCCCTTGAGAAATGCACTTTACACCATATGTCTCCAGAGAGGACTGTACATAAAATTATTGTACTGCAAGCTGTTCTATATAAGACATTTATTCCAAAAAAGTACAAGCAAGCAAAAATTAGTAAAACACCTAATTTACAACAGTCTGTATTATATAGGTCAATATCACTGTAGGGTGCCTTTTGGTGTCCTGTACATAAATAACTCATTTGCCATGATAACTTAACATAAAAATGACTATGAAAAGATGTGTTATATTAGGTTAAGTTTTATATTCATAACAAAGCATTACTTGGCTCTTTAGATACAAGTTTTGTGTAGGAAAATTGCCATGTCCCATGCACTGCATGTTATTTTGCCATGTCCCATGCACTGCTCATTAAATTTGAATGAGAGTAGAATATAGTCAAATCATAAAATTTTTACATTTTGTTCCCATATTAATATTTTGTTAAATAAGAGATTACTCAGTTTGAGTGTATTGACCATTTAGTAATAAAAGCAATATTTTTTATTCAATAAAAAAGAAGATGGTTGTCCACCCTGTCGTATTGGGGAATCCGCCCCTTGAAGAAAAGGCCATATTTATATATTTATATACAAGTTATATATATATTTATATTGTTATATTTTGTCATGCTTTGCGTCCACCCCGTCATGTGCTGGTCCACCCTGTCATCTTGATATTTTAAAATAATATTTTAAATAGTAATTCAATCATATCTATTAGGTGTGGGGGCAATAACATGCAAACAAAAAACTGCATCCAAATATCACAGTTTTCTCCAGATAAGAAAAAAAAAGTGCAAATTGTATGATTTTCTTTAAAAAACATGGTTTACTTGATTTTTTTTTAATGTATTTGTAATTTGAAAGCAAATAAATAATGCTGTTTGGGAAAGGGACATTATACCTTACATAAAATATCATTTGCATCTTAATATTGCAATGAAAACGTATTTAACAGTAATATATATATACATATATATATATATATATATATATATATATATATATATAATATATATATATATATATATATATATATATATATATATGACAGGGTGGACATATTGTTTATGCTTCAAATAATGTCCCATAATTGTCTAAAAAAATCTGTGGGAGCTCAGCTGATGTTTATATAGTGAGTGATTACTATTTAGTATATATAATAAATATTTAGTATTGTGACGGTTGAAAGGCATTCTTTGGTGATATTGACCCATGTATTTGACAGTCTAAATCAGTGGCCACCAACCTTTTTAAAGGGATAGTTTACCCAGAAATGAAAATTCTGTCATTAATTACTCACCTTCATGTTGTTCCAAACCCGTAAGACGTTCGTTCATCTTCAGAACACAAATTAAGATATTTTTTTATGAAATCTGAGAGTTTTCTGACCTAGCATATACAGCAACGCAACTGACGTTCAAGACCCAGAAAAGTAGTAAGGACATTGGTAAAATAGTCCATATGGCATCAAATTCTTGAATAAAGTTATTTTTGTTTTTTTTATTGCTCAGAAAAAGTATTCTCGCAGCTTTATAAAATTCAGGTTGAAGCACTGATGTCACATGGACTATTTTAACAATGTCTTTACTACCTTTTTGGGCCTGGAACGTGTCAGTTGCGTTGCTGTCTATGCAGGCTCAGCAAGCTCTTGGATTTCATCAAAAATATCTTAATTTGTGTTCCGAAGATGAACGAAGCCCAAGACCTTGACCTCAGCCTTGCTGAAAGGTGAGATCTATCTATCAAAACAATGTAACAACACTGTAACACTTCCAGTGAGCAGATCATATGAAGTGCCATTGTTAACAGTAAAATGCTTATTCACTGAAGCTTCTAAGGGTACTACCATCAGCATTTTATAAATGCACTCTAATAACAAAATTCTAACAACATTCTCAATTAAGCTAAGTGCAGATCTATGCAGCATCACTTTTTCACAATGCCATCTGCTGCAGTGACATTGCTCATTCAAATCAGTCAGATGACTGTAACTGAATACTATCCGTGAATGCGCTGTAGTTTGGCTCATAGCTAGAGTCTGAGGCAGTCTGCAAGGTGTCTGTCAGTAAGGCAGCTCCTGTACATTGATTTAATTATTTTCATCTGTGAAAATGCCATTTCACAGAGGTAAGTGAGTCTGGCATTCACTTTCAATGCACATGCAGTGAGGAAAGTAAAATTGTCTCTGTTGACAGGTCCTCAAAAGTCACTACCCTTTATCTGGCTTTCAGCTCTGTCATTTCTTCAAATATTCATTTCAAGTCCATCTGACAAAGCAAATACTTGGCTGCAACCTGTTCTATATCAATGGGCATAAATGGCTTTGAGACAAAAGCAGCAATACATTCCAAAATGCAGACTGAATTCTGTTGCCACTTCATCCAAGTGAGCACAGCAATTTTCAGAGTGAAAAACATCCTTTTCTTCAAAGCTCTGTGACATTTCTTCCAGGGTGGGAAAGTTTCAGCCTCCCGTTCTTTAGATGTGTGATCCAAACAACGAGCTTAGACTTAAATGCATTCACTGTGCTTATCATGTGGGGCAGGTGTCAGTCTTTTCCCTAAAGCGCATCGTTTAGTGTATACAGTTTTGCATTCAAGCCTGTCTGAAACCCCAGGTCCAGTAGTCAGACATCATCTGGCAGTTTCATGTGCTCCTTGTTCCTCACAGACAGAAAAGTCTTTATCTCAGCAAGTCAATAAAGCGTTGTAGCACTTTCCCACGACTCAACCATCGAACATCAGCATGAAGTAGTAGATCTTTGTACACGGCCTCAAGCTTTATCCAGCAATACCTTGAATAAGCAATGCTGAAGTGCTTTTGCTTGTAGCAAGTTTATCAGTTTGACCACCAGTGTCATTATGTGAGAAAAGTCTACGATTTTCCCAGCCACAGCCTGGTGATGAATCACACAATGATGATTCATGGAGTCAGGAAAATCAGGGTCATTACAGCACACTGCTATAAAATCAGAGCACACACCATGCATCGCCAGTACTCCATCTGTAATACCTCCTATCAGTTCATGAATGGGAATAGACATTTTCACAGCCTTTTTTTTTTTTTTAAGCTCATTGTAAATTTCCTCACTTCTCATTTGCTCCTTTAAGACAGATGAGTGAGGAAGTCCTTCTTTGTTGTAGAATCCTGGAAGGTCATTCCGACAAAAACAACAAGCTGACAAGTAATTTGGCCTTCTTTGTCACTGATGCAGGACTGAGCGGTACATTCTTAAAAATAAAGGTGCTTTAAAAGGTTCTTCACAGCTATGCCATAGAACCATTTTTGGTTCCACAAAGAACCATTCAGTCAAAGGTTCTTTAAAGAACAATCTCTTTCTTACCTTTTTATAATCTGAAGAACCTTCTTTCGCCACATAGAACCTTTTGTGAAACAGAAAGGTTCTTCAGATGTTAAAGGTTCTTTATAGAACCATTCAGACAAAAAAGGTTCTTCTATGGCATCATGAAGCACTAGGGGTGTAAGAAAATGTCGAAACACGTGTGTATCGCGATATTTTGTTTGGCGATACTGTTACGATTCTCAAAAACGGAATATAAATATTAAAAAAAAAATAAATAAATAAATCAATCATACAAGATTCATGACAGTTGCTTCGTTTTGAGCTTATATCCTGACCGCTAGACTGCAGTCTTCTTATCTCTGAACTTAAACAGTGACAGGAAATACTAGCATAAGGGCACGCGACTAATGTTAGCCTTAATGGAGGATGAAAGAATAGTTCCTGCTCCCGCCTCGGTGTAAAGTGTGGAGTCATTTCGGCTTTTGAGGTAACGTTCGCTCCAGGACGCAGCAAGCAGCAGAAGCGAAGCGGGGCCGCTACCCGTCTGTGCAGCAGAAGCGCCCCGTGCAGCCGAGGCGGCCCCCGCGCCGCGATTCCGCGGCTCGCTGCATCCGTGAAAGGGCCTTCGCGCCGGGCGTAGTGGGGTAGCCGCGCGGTTGCCCGCCGCTTTCTCTCGTGGTGGGACTGTTTTGTGCAGTTCAGGTGGTGCTCGCGTCGCGGTCTCGGCGATTCCACGCGGAGCATAATTACAAACTAAAAAAACTTGCGAAATCCAAAACTTTTGAAATTCTCAGAACAAAAAGGTTCTCAGAATGTCCAATACCTGCATTTATTGTATTGTTTTACAATTCTTTTATTTTCTTTAGGAATCCTGTATGCACTTTATTTTTTATTGATATTAAGCAGATGCAATTCTTAAGTTCAGATCAAAAAGATCTGACATGGTTACAATTCAACTTAAATTGTAAAGCAGGGTCTAAAAATATATATGGTCTGTTTATAAAAGCTTACATTTTATACATTTAATAACTAAAGAATCTTGCAAGCACTTTATTTTCCCCCTTTACTGTGATTCAATAACACTGAATGGTTTGTATATGGTGGTGTGTTCTTAATTACAGCTTTCCTGAAATGATGTCCTATTCATATAATAAGAAATATCCCAATATATCGCCTGGTTTACAATATCGCAATGTATTGCAACATATCGTATCGCAACCCCTGTATCATGATTGTATCGCCAGATTCTTGGCAATACACAGCCCTATGAAGCACCTTTATTTTTAAGAGTGTACACCATGGATTGCGCCATGGTTTTTATGTCATATTTGTTTTTGACATTCTTAAAAATGGTCCCTGCAGTTATAGCTATTGGTTTCTTGAATAAATCACCATCTGTAAAACACTGTTGTTTTTTCCCAAGTGACTTACAAGAAATGATGGTTTAGTAGCAGCCTTATTTTAAGCAGTGATTGCTGGGATTTCAACTCAGATTTCAGCTCAACAACTTTCCCAGCAGATTGTACTCTTTGGTGGGTAGCTGTCTTTAAATTTCAGGTGGTTGGTGTTGTGGTGCCGGTCCAGATTTTCATTTTTTACACTTTTGTTTTTGGTAGCACAACATCCATACACGCTTATCTTTCAACAAAGCTAAAAAGAAACTCTTCTTCCCATCCTGGATGAAAATTGTATGTTTTCGACTTCTTTTGTGAAGAACGTGATTATAAAAATTCATATGAATTACCCACCAATTTGCCAGAACACAGAGTTATGAAGTGCCATGAGGATGTGTTAGACAAACCACTACAACATCACTGTTGTTGTCACAGTGTATTGTTTACATAGTGGGAAAACAAGCAATAATTAAACTTGCTGTGCTGGAATGGCCTATTCACTAGTTTGGATGATTCAGGTTAAGAATTACTTCTTAAAGGGGACCAATCATGAAAATGTGACATCAACTTAAAACTTCAAGTCATTTCAACTCACTACAATAAAGTGAGTTGAAATGACTTGCACTTTTAAATTGATTTAACTTAAAATTAAGGCAGCTGCTTAACTTAAGTTTTTAAGTTGAAACTGGTGAAACCTTTTTACAGTGCAATAATCAGGTCCCCAGCGCATCTACCAATGGAAAAAAGGGCAACCTGGTAACTTTGTTTTGGTAAGGCTTTTTCTGCAAGCATGTGAAAAAACTAGCCACTCATGTTATTATTATATTATAATGTTATTATGTTTCCACACACGGTGCCATCATTCTGTTTTCGCAAGCGACAGCGGTGTACCAGTTGTAACGCCACAGCAAAAGTTCAAGCAAAGCATGCTAACTGTTTTGTCGTTGGCTGCACAGATGAGCACAGAACACTATTTAGAATCCCAGCCTCAGAGGAGACAAGAGCAGTGGATTTATTGATTCATTTACTGTAATTACGCTGCTGACACACAGATCTAATATAAACATGCAATTTCTTTCCCAGCTGTTTACGTTCACAGACATAACTGACTGTTTTTGTAACTCGTGTGTTTTTAACATAAACTTGTGTGTATTTGACAGTTTAAGTGCAACAAGACATGAAAGAGAGCTTAGTTTAGTACTTGCATGCTGTGTGACGGATGAATGCGCTCAGAAAACCATATATCAGAAATTTAAACTAATATGGTTTAAAACACATGATATCCAAACAGATACCCAAACAGATGTTTTTGAGAGTATTTGAGCTGTAAAGGCACAGCCCTATACTGAAAAGGGGGCGGGGAGCAGCAGCTCATTTGCATTTAAAGAGACATGCATGAAAATAGTGTGTTTCTGCTTCCACTTAAAATAGGCATTTTCAAAATGATATAATAAATGATCTGTGGGGTATTTTGGGCTGAAGCTTCACAGACACATTCTGGGGACACCTGAGATCTATATTACATATTGTAAAAATTGGTCTCCTTTAAATCACTTCCATGAACTATCAGCTATTAACTATGGCTTCTCTTTTTAAAAACAATAGCAGCACTCTTAAGTAGTGAAATTTGGACAGAGAGCACTAACACACCAGCTAGTTAAATGTCATTCTAATACTCTTTCTTATTCTTATTCACACTTAATCAGTTGGGGGACAAAAACCAGGGGTGCTTTCACACAGAATGATCAAAAGTGTCAGTAGTGTTATATTAAAATTCCCCATAGAGATGTAAAAGACTTGTCAATCCAGCTTAACAATGTGTTCTTAATTGTACATTTTCACTAGGCTCTGAGAGAAATGCCAACACATGGAGTTCAAGTTTATGATTGCGCACAAATGTAGCCTGAGGTAAAGCAGGTGCTTTCACATCTTTCTTTGTTCCAACATACTCTATAGTAAATCTTCAAATTAATATTTTAGCATTCAGTAACCCATGTTACAAATGCCACACTGCTTAGTTTCCTTTCCCGAACAATTAGAAAAAGCAAGCCCCACATGCACATCCACATGTGCTTTCCAGGGTCATAAATCAACTCATGGTCTACCATGAGGAATATGGTTATTAAAATATAATTGTCAGGTCTTAGACAGCACGCATTGTTTAAACGTCCGTTACTGCTCAGCACCCGCAATAAACGTCAGCCCAGTCGCTTGCGATCAAGACGTTCACAAAGGCCAGTCACTCAAGATGAAGCTGTTGTTTTTCAATTAGGGCAAAAATATGACTTGACTGAAATTTTTAATTACTCTCACACGTTGTTGCTAATGTGAATGTGTACCACGTGACAGGGTTTGAATATTCCCCTGTGAGGACATCCTGAACTGATTTCCATCTGGTCAGTGTTTGAAGGACAAAATAAAGCAATGATGTTCGACACACGCTCTCTTTGTTTCAGAAATGCTAATTACAAGCGTTAATCAAAAACTATTAGTTACTTATTTACGTCAGTTTACATTAGTATTGGTGTATTTTTGCTCATTCATTTGGGGCACATTTACACAAACAAAATGTACTAAAAACAAAAGATTTTGTTTCGCTTTTTTCATGTACAGATGACAGTGTTTAAAAGTGTGCATTTTCCGGCTGTAAAACACTGTTGCTGTGTAAATAAATGCCCAAAATGCACAAAATAAATAAAACTAAAACATTTTTAGGTGAAAACAGTTCTAAAAAGAAAGACTGATTACCCATTGGCTAACTTCTAGTTGGTCAGACTAGTCACTTAACACTTAAGTGGTTCCAAACCTGTAGTTTCCTTCTTCTGTGTTGCACACAAAAGAAAATACTTTGAAGAATGTTGGTAACCTACAATTAAAAGCAGTAATAGAACATTTCAAGAATAAACTATGGCTTCATTAAAAGAAACTGTATAATTTTAAGAGTCTAAAGTTTTATCCTTCAAAACAAGCATACATTTTTGTTTCAAACCTTTCCATTTACCACTAGTTGACCTCAGATCAGGTCAGCTGCTTTTGTTTGTCTGCACTATCGATCTAACCGCCTACATGCCTGCACCGTTTTTGGACCAGAGTTTATTTGTAGTTTTCTCTGCCTCTGCAAGAAAGGAGGAAAGAAAAAACAGGAAAACTGAACAAATTCTAAAGATATAAGTGTCAAAATATAAAACTTCTCAAAAAAAAAAATGCAAAATTAACATCTCAGCAAATTAAATTAATAAAAAATTAAATTATGGAATGTACTGTATGTATCGTATTAAAAGGTATAGGCTCTAAGATGAGAATTATTAAAAATCTGAAAACAAGTGTAGGAAATGAGACTATAAAAAGGACAGAGGCTACAAAAGAAAGAAAGAAAGAAAGAAAGAAAGAAAGAAAGAAAGAAAGAAATGTAAGATGTATTCTATTATTTCTATGGGTTCCTGACCAAAGATAGTGAAAAATTAAAAGTCTTTATCACCAAAATGACATAAAAGGTCACACGATAACAGCTGCCTTTGGTTGTAGCCTCATGCTCCTCCTCATTATGTTTCTTGTTGGAATTCAAAATAATAAAAAAAAAATAAGATCCAACCATTCATTTCATCTGCTTTCATCAAAAATGATTGAATTAGGGACAATGGTTGTGGTGAGAGCCTTAGCAAAGGACTTCATTCCAGCCTCACCACCTTCATCTTCACTAAGCCTAATGTACTTCTTCAAACCCATGGCTGTCAAGAGGTTCCCCTCCTCCTTCAGCTTCATGTGACCATTCACATATCATGCCATTAGCCTGTTCTTTCCTCTTATTTGCAGGACCCCTGTGTAGATGTCCTATTGCCATCATATTTTCACTACAAGCACCACAAAACCAGTCATCCCCACAGCCATGCACAGAAAGTGCTTTATTTTGAGGTCAAAAACAGGTTTTTCTACTATTTAAAATACAATAGTGTATTCATAACTATCAAATATATGATGTAAATAGCATAAAAAACTAAATGCTGAATAAATATTATAAAATATATAATAAGAGTAGTGGTCCCCTGGAGTTGTGGTGTTACCATTTAACATTTTTTTTTTTTTTAAATAAAAATCACAATGATGACATCACTTGACTTCCTTCTTCCTATTTCCTGAAGATCTATGAAAAAAGACCTATGTTAAGTCCACTGTCTCTTTTCAGTCATCAGAAATTTTCTAATTTATCTCATGATTTCATATGAAGCTTTTAGTTGAGGTCACTGGTGTGACATACTTTATTGTTAGGGAACTGTAAAAAACTAGAATACAAATGGATTAAACTACTTAATTTAGTGAGTATACCATGAATGACAACATGTGATTTCATACCTTGCAGCAGCCATTTTGTAAAATGCATTTTTCATTAAATTTGTCACTGGTGTTACCTTCCTTATGAGTAACAACAGTGAAGATCAGTATATCAGGTCTTATGTCACTGATTTATGGTGATTCATTGTGTCACTGGTGTTACTGTGTTTTTTTCTGTCACATTAAATAAAACAATCTCATTTCTGGCATTTTCATCATTTTTCTCTAACTCTGACAACATGTGCTGAAATTTTTTTTT
Organism: Cirrhinus mrigala; assembly: GCA_036247105.1. Taxonomy (NCBI): domain Eukaryota; kingdom Metazoa; phylum Chordata; class Actinopteri; order Cypriniformes; family Cyprinidae; genus Cirrhinus; species Cirrhinus mrigala. The sequence continues at coordinate 18,615,008 of CM070015.1, forward strand.
TGAGAAATAATATTTCATAAAAACCTTTAATATTGCCACCAGTGACAAAAAAGGTACATGTGAGGTACAAAAGCTAAAACGGTCATTAAAGGGTCATTTTAAGCTGTCATTTATATGCATTCATAAAGTCAAAGTGTAATCTGATAATGTGGTCTAAGTTGAAATGTGAGAAAAAAAAAAATCTTGCCATACCAAAAGTGGACATTTGCAGATCTGTAGACTGACCCATCTACAACTACAATTTTATGTAAAAGAAGCTAAAACCTGAAAACTGATGGAAAAATCAAAAGGAAATTGAAGGGGAAAAGCTGGTGAATGTGCAAATAGACTCAGAGAATATGGATCTCATGCTGAGCGAGTCTACATACAGTGGAAAACAGCAATGGCAGCGTCAAGGCCGCTTGTTTTTGGATGTCATTGTGACAGTCTCAGTGGGGTAATGGGGGTGCACATTCTGTCACAACAGAATTTGTGTCACTATCCCACTGTCACAAGGGTGAGTCACCAGAGCCTAAGAGCCTAAGATGCACACAGAATGACTCAAAACATCTGCCTTTTTTTTTTTTTTTTTTTTTTTGGTTCTTTACATTTATACATTCCTTTTAGAAAAAGGAAGTTTGGACAAAACACATTAAAGGACTCATCCCCTAAAAAGGGATCAATTAACAAAGCAGTTGTCTGTTTGACAATATACTGAACAAATTAATAAATAACTAATACATTTTATACACAAACACACACGCATAAATATAATAGTCCACAAAAGCTTCTACAACTTTATCTATTGGATTCTAATGACCTGATTATCACATAGCGCAGAAGTTCTCTTTAAATTACCCTTAAAGGGGTCATCGGATGCCCATTTTCCACAAGTTGATATGATTCTTAAGGGGTCTTAATGAAAAGTCTATAATATACTTTTAGTGTAAAACAACACCCTTTTTACCTTGCCAAAATCAGCTCTGCAAAAATCATCACATTCTGGTCGAGGCTGCTTTAAGTGCAAATGAGCTCTGCTCGCCCCGCCCCCCTCTTCTCTCTGTGGAGAGACGAGCTTGTTTACATTAGCCGCGTTTAGCCACTAAACTTGCTAACTAGCACATTATTAGGAAAGGCGATCGCAAAGATTCATAAAAAAAACCCTTATACTCACTTCTGCTGTAAGTGAAGCTGGATCACGAATGATTTGCGCGAACATAGATGGATATATGTAGATCGGGAGGCACATTCCCTTCACAAACAAACATAATCTACTGCATCTTCAGCGGCTCAGATGTCGGGAGTAAATGAGGACCACGTAAATGATGTTGTTCGTTATTACATCCAGCAAAACAACACCTCAATCGCTCAATCGGAGATATTCTTGTCTAATTTACATCTCTGCTCCAGCATCAAAACAAAGAGGGCGGACTGTTACAGCTGATTTGAGGTAAAATGCTCATGTCAATCAACTGTTGTGGGAATGGCCTCTGTCGGTGTGACGCCACAACGACAGGCATCTAAGAATGGCTCGATTTGAAAATGGGAATATTATTTTTACAGATGAATTAAAAACCACTGCATGGATTTTTATCATTATAGGGTAGATTTGTACATACACTGCCAACACACATTAATGTTCAAACAACATGTAAAAGTGAACTTAGCATCCGATGACCCCTTTAAAGGGATACCCTCCGGGCATCCTAGGTGTATATAACTTCCTGTTTTCAGGCACTTCCAAGCTTTATCATGGCATTTCATCAGCCTAAAACATCATAAGTCAAGTTCTCTTCATAAATCAAATAAAGTGCATCCATCCATAATAAAAAGTGCCTCACATGGCTCTAAATAGAGGCCTCCAGTAGCGAATCCATGCATTTTTGTAAGAAAAATATCTAGCTTGCGCCAACTAGTCATACATGGAAGCTGCTCCAGGTGGATGACGTAGTACATATGCGTTGTGTATGCGCCGATGAGTCTCACACAAACCAATGTTTGTTTACAGGAGCAAAGGAAGCAAAGTTTCCTTACTTTAGCAAAGGAAAACCAGTCTCCTTTTGGTTTATCGAAATCCTCCGACATAATTTATGACCAGTGCTGTGTTTACCTATCTCCACGGCGCATTCGTGTTCGTCACATCAGAGCGGCGCATGCACAATGCCAACATCTTACATCATCCACCTGGAAAGACTTCCGTAGTTGCCGCAAGTTAGATTAAGGTGATTCTTACGTTTTGAATATGGATATTATTCTTACAAAAATGCATTGACATGCCGTGTGAGGTACTTTTTATTATGGATGGATGCATTTTATTGTACTTGTTTTGCACTGAGTAAGAAAAACACCCACCACCATTCTAAAGCTTAGAAAGTGCCAGGATAATTTTTAATATAACTCAGATTGGATTTGTCAGAAAGAAGGAAGTCATATTCACCTAGGATGCCTGGAGGGTGAGTAAATAATGGGCTAATTAGCATTTTTGGATTAACTATCCCTTTAAATGTAGCATAGGGTGCTGGCAGTACCATGATTAAATGATTTTATGCACTGCTTAGTGTTCCCATGCACTGTTAGTATTCTGATACACTTATTTAGGAATACGGTTTTAGCTGTAGTCTTAAACTGCACGTGTAGGTGTTGACCTAAAAGAAGGCTTTCATTGGTGGAAAATGATAGCATTTGCAGGTTTGTTTGAGATGTTTGTAAGTAAATATCCACTTAATTTAGCTCTCTTTTTATATCTTCTATCTGTGTTATTCAACACAGAAGTAAGCCCATGGGTGAGACTTCCGGTTCATTATCTAATGAACAAGAAGAATAACAACGTGCAGTAAACAGTAACTGTTTGCACTACAAACCAGTGCGCTCATAATTAAGATAACATATTTAAATAATGGTAAGACACATCTATTTGCAATATCAAGCAGCAAAACAAGCTGTTTTGTAGAGCTAAAAATAGCTGGACGCAGATGAGACTGGAAGCCAGACCCATAAAATGGACCGGAAAAATAAGGTGGATGAAATGTCTCATTACTGTTTTAGTGACAACAGCTCCAAAAGATTTCAGATCGGCTCTGCAGTTTGAATTCTGCTGAACCCATTCGATTCACTGAAAAGAACAGACACAAAAGAATGATTCGAAGACTTCTGATTCTAAACAGAAGGCTGAAAACACGGGACACACGACGATTGCTGAAATGTGAGTGGAAATGATTATGCGGTAGATAATAGCATGTTTTCTGGTCAATAGTCAATAAAGTTTTAATAGGACTTGCCTTTTATGTTCAGTGACTGTCTTGGTAAATCTGCATCACCCAAAAGATGGCAGCTGGCTTGACCACCATGCGATTTGAAAGGAGAACAAACAGCTATTGGATGAGGGCAGAGTTTAACTGATTTTGGGGGGGGGGGGGGGGGGGGGACACATGAGGCGCATTTACAATGCAAGATAATTTGACATTAGCCCTCCCTGCTGAAAAAAAAAAAAAAAAAAAAAAAAGAAAAAAAACAGAAACAATCACATAATCTGTAATGGTTTTACTGATTGTAATGGGAAAAATGTAATGGTGCCTATTGGTCTCTACTGGTAATTGGTCACCTGGTGGCTTGTTATAACATAAATCCTATAATATAATGTTAACATAATATTTAACAAATGTTATATATTATATGTTATATAATGGTTAAAATTTGATAGTTTGTAATGTTATTTGTAGCAGAAACATTATAATTTCTGTGATGGCTTTTATTGTTTGTTTGTTTTTTATGCAGGGCTAGAAAAAAAATATTTTTGTCAGCTAGCATACAGATGGATTCAAAGTTAATAGACTAAAACTGCAAGCCCAAAAGTCCAATTAAGACTTTAAAACCATTACGAAATAATGAGTTAGTCAGAGGCATTATGGAGTTTATTTGGAGGTTAGGAGAAAATGACCCAGTTAACGCAATCCATCCCTTTTCACATTTGAATAACAAACAGCACTGCGAGTCTAAATTATCCCTTTTACTAAACTTTCTGTTGTCCACAGACAACAAATGATTTGGTAACTCGCCCCTCCAATGTTTTTGACCCAAGTTCCATTAACATCAGTGCCCTCAAGCCTTAATCATCATTTACGACAACTGATAACGTTCCCATTTATCCAGCAAAGAGAAGTCTTCCAGGTCTAACCCACAGACAGGTACAGGGCACTTGTAATCGACTTAGAATTTACATAGGTCGCAACAGTAATTGAGTAACAATGGTGCCGGAGACTTTGAAAGAAGAAACAGACTTATCCCTTGAGGGATTTCTTTGATTTGCATATAAATGGGCGGGTAAATGCATGCCTGCCACTATCAGCCTGCCTGACTGGCTAAGAGGAGAGGGTAATGAGTGCCTGCCCCTTTTCAATTAGCATAGCAGCATGCGTTCCATTTCAGTGCAAAGCCACACGTGAGAATAGGTGGAGAAGAAAATAGTTCTCTCACTTGCAGGCAATACATGATAAACAACTCAAAAACACATCCAAAAGACAAATGACACAAAAATAATAGTAAGATGGCAGAGCAAACCAAGACTGCTAATCGTGATCCTGATGATGTTTCTTAATGTTTGCGTTTATCCATTAAACAGAAAAGTTAGGCCTGGCGGAGCAGGCGTTTATTTCAGATTAAGCATCTGTTTTTCACTGGAAGATCATGCACCGATCTGTAGTTCCAAAAGCTAGAGGGCCAAGTGGGAGGAAATGGCTTATTTTAGAGAAGCTATTCCAAGGCTGTTGCTCTTTGTGTTACTGTCATTTGGTGCCTATGACTCATAGGCTTATAAAGTCATTACACAGCCCTCAGTATATGAAATTTTCATCTGCTTTATGCAGAATGCAACGGCCACGTGGCAGTCTGTTTGGTCAGTGTGTGAGTGCATTTATTTATTCAGCCTACAGACTGAGAGCTGCAACTGAATTAGCTCTATAAACATAAAGTGGCTTTTTAAGTTACCGTCAGCCTGTGCGACCGCAGCCAAACAGACACCATGAGTGGAGCTGAGATAATCATAACCAGCTGAGGACAATTAACTACTGATGGAAGACAGTTGTGCCACCAGTAAAGATGAGCTGCTAGTCTCACAAGATTTCTCCGGTCTTTCTTTGTATGAAGTGACTAGAGTGGCCTGCGCAACTCTCCTGGGTCACATCATTACTTGCATTCATGCGTGGCACATTGTTTTCACTGTCCTTGAGTGAAATGGCATACAAACCTTACTAAACAGAATAAATGCATGTCTAGGATAATTCTCCTTGGCTATGTTTGGATTAGAATATTAGTGCACTACACAGCAGGCTGTATATTGTACAGTGCCAACTGTTCTTTTTCCTTTTTTTTTAACTTACAAATATTATGTACAGAATGGTGATTGCAAAGCAAGTAAATATTCTGATTTTGGTTCTTTAGTAAATCAATTTAAATTTAATTCTTGTAAAAAGGTTTTACACAGACTTGTATTCTGTATTTTTATTCTGTTCATCCAGTAAACGTTGTACTGTCCTATGAGGCCAATAGAGAGAAGTTGTGAAGGGCAGTAAATGATGTAACTGACGCTGGTAGGTCACATGACAACAACATGCTGAGTGCAGTAAGTCCAGATTAAATTTATACTATACACATTCATACTAAAACATACTTTTTTAATGGTTGCAAAGTAATTAATCAAAAGAAGTATCTACTCAAAGAGTATGCGGTCTCACTCCCCTGATCTCGACTAATGCTGGAGGTTGCAGTCTTAAATGTCCATGTTAACGTGCCTGCCTTCCATGCCAGAAATGTCAGTCTGAATCCTGCTGTGAGCAGGTCTTGTAGAATTGGAGGTGTTACATTGGTGCCATGACCCAGATGGGGGTGAGAGTAACAGAGGCTAGCTGATAAGATGTGTGTGGGTAAAACTTTACTCAAGAGGCACAGAGTTTGTGGTCTTTGGAGCCTTTGTTAGCACACCTACCTCCCATGTTGGAAATGCCAGTTCGAATCCTGCTCAGAGAGGAGTGAGTAGAACTGATATGGCAGTGAAGTTTAGGGGGGTGAGTGTAATGGAGGCCAGCAGGTAAGAGCTGTGTGGGTAAAATGTCACTCAAGAGGTGCACTAGCAATTGATACGTATTGGTACGTTTCCACTGTCACATAGGGAGCGCAGGGGAGCGAGCACTTTCAATTAATTCCTCTGGAAGCTGAGCTTAAACATTCTCACGGTGCATTATGGGATTGAAGGCGGCGCAGAGAAAGCGTTGACAGTGGCTGAGAGTGTCAAAAAGGTTGGGCATTCCTCAACTTTATGCAAATCACGAGCGAAAACCAATCGCTGTGAAAAGTATGCAAGGCAAGATTTTGACGTATGTTTCCGAGTGTTTGCGGAACTGGTGGATTACTGATCTGAGATAACGTAACATTGAAAAGTCATGCAAAAGTAAATGCTTTCATTATATGCTATGGCGCCCTAGAAGGCACCAATAAAGTGTTTAGTTTGCGAACCGCCATTAAAAGAAGACGATGAAACGCAAACAGGGTGTAAACATTGTTTTCAGAGTCGTGCTCTGCCCTAAAGTTCACACGCCCCAAAGCAGTGGCATTGTAGCATTGCCGGTGGCACTAAGCGTGGATTTGACACTGTAGTGGAAACGCACCGTTAGCGTCCCTATTAGCACACCTGACTCCAATGCCGGAAACACCAGGTCAAATCGTGCTCAGAGCAGGTTGAGTAGAAGAGGTGCTGTAACGGAGATGGGAATGTGGTTTACAAGAGTGAGTGTAACAGATGCCAGCTAGCAAGAGCTGTGCCGGTAAACCTGACTCCTCTGATCTCAAGAGACGCAGTAGAGGCTGTGGTTTTTAAATGTCCTTCTTAGCGTGCCTGCCTCCCGTGCCGGAAACGGCAGTTTGAATCCTGCTCAGAGTGGGTCGAGTAGAACCAAAGGGGTTACATTAGTGCCGTGAGATTTAGCAGGTAAGGGCTGTGCAGGTAAAACTTCACTCAAGAGGTGCACTAGCAATTGATGGTGGAGGCTGCAGCTTTTAGCATCCCTATTAGCACACCTGTCTCCAATGCCGAAAACACTGGTTCAAATCCTGCTCGGAGTGGGTCGAGTAGAACCGGAGGTGCCAAAACCGAGATGGGAATGAGGTTAAGGGAGGGGCGAGTGTAACGGAAATCGGCTAGTAAGAGCTGTGCAGGTAAACCTCACTCCTCTAATCTCAAAAGACAAAGTAGAGGCTGTTGTCTTTAATGTCCTCATTAGCATACCCACCTCCCACGCCTGAAACACCAGTTCGAATCCTGCTCAGACCAGGTCGAGTAGTACCAGAGGGGTTACATTGATAGGTGACCCAGATGGGAATGAGGTTTAGGATGGTGAGTGTATGGGAGGCTCAAGAGGTGCACTAGCAACTAGTGGTAGAACCTGCGGTTTTAACATCCCTATTATCCCTATTATTATCCCTAGTAGAACCAGAGTTGCCATATCTGAGATGGGAGTGAGGTTTAGAGCGTGAGTGTAACAGAGGCCAGTTAGTATAAGCTGTGCAGGTAAACCTCACTCCCCTGATCTCAAGAGGCACACTAGCAACTGACGCTAGAGGCTGCAATCTTTAATGTCCTTGTTAGTGCGCATGCCTCCCATGCTGGAAATGCCAGTTTTAATCCCACTCAGAGTGGGTCGAGTACAACTGGAGGGGATACATTGGTGCTGTGACCCAGATGGGAGTGTGGTTTAGGGCAGTGTTTTTCAAACCAGTCCTGCAAGCACCCCCAACACTGCACATTTAGTAGGTCTCTCATATCTGACACACCTGTTTCAGGTCTTGCTCTCTCTACTAATGAGCTGATGAGTTAAATCAGGTGTGATAGATGAGGGAGACACTGAAAATGTGCTGTGTTGGAGGTGCTCACAGGACTGGTGTGCAAACCACTGGTTTAGGTGGTTGAGTGTATTGGAGCCCAACTGGTAAAATCTGTGTGGGTAAAACTTCATTCAAAAGGCACACTAGCAACTAATGGTAGAGGCTGATGCCTTTAGCATCCTTGTTAGCACACCTGACGCCCATGCTGGAAACGGCGGTTCGAAACCTGCTCAGAGGGGGTCGAGTAGAAGCAGAGCTGCTATAAATGAGATTAGAGTGAGGTTTAGGAGGGTGAGTGTAACGAAGGCCAGCTGGTAAAAGCTGTGCAGCTGAACCTCACTCCCTTGATCTCAAGAGGCATGCTAGAAGCTGCAGACTTTAACATCGATGTTTAGCGTACCCGCTACCCATGCCAGAAACACCAGTTTGAATCCCGCGGGTTGAGTAGAACCGGAGGGGTTATATTAGTGCTGTGACCCGGATGGGAGTGAGGTTTTAGAGGACAGCAGGTAAAACTTCAATCAAGTGGTGCACTAGCAACTGATGGTAGAGGCTGCAGAATTTACAATCCTTATTACCAACTTCCATGCTGGAAACACCGGTTCGAATCCTGCTCAGAGCGGGTCGAGTAGAACCAGAGGTGTCATAACCGAGATGGGAGTAAGGTTTAGGAGGATGAATGTAAATCTCACTCCTCTGATCTCAAGAGGCACACCAGCAACTGATGCTAGATGCTGCATTCTTTAATGTCCATGTTAGCATGCCCACCTCCCATGCCGGAAACGCCAGTTTTAATCCCGCTTAGGGCAGGTCGAGTAGAACCGGAAGGGGTTACATTGGTGCAGCGACCCAGATGGGAATCAGGTTTAGAGGAGTGAGTGTAATGGATGCTTGCTGATGAGAGCTGTGCGGATAAAGCTTCACTCAAGAGGCGCACTAGCAACTGATAGAAGAGGCTGCGATTTCTAGCGTTCTTGTTAGCCCACCTGTCTTTTATGCCAAAACACACCGGTGCATATCCAGGTCAAATAGAAGCGGAGGGGTTACGCCTGAGATGGAGAGTGAGGTTTAGGGGAATGATTGCAGCAGAGGCCAGTTAGTAAGAGCTGTGCAGGTATACCTTACTCCCCTGATCTCAAGAGGTGTACTAGCGACTTATTCTAGAGTCTGGGGTCTTTAATGTTCTTGTTAGTGGTTACATGTGTCCACTCATCATTTCATAAAGAAACATGGCTAGTAACCATTTCATTTTGTTGATCAATGGCTTAATTTTTGGCAGTAAGATTTATGTCAAAATCCCAAAGTTTGTTCACTCAGCAGTCATATTTGCAAATCCTCCGGGCAGTTCTATCTACTTGAATAGGGAAATCCTGAAATCTCACTCAACTCACATATTTCAAATCAGCAACAAAATCTGTCATCGACTGTTCCATAAATGTTGTTTCTTTTGTTCAAAATGAGCATATTTCAGGCTGAACCAGCCAGTGCACATGTGCAATCCTAAGAGCATGTTTCAGGACACTGACTGGAGCTTCTAAGTTGAATGTTGAACTTCAGCTTGCAGTGACGCGATGGCTTTACCAACTGCCAATTGGCCCTTTAATTTAAAAGGCAGGACTTCCTCCGCCATATTGTGTGTTGCACTTTCTCCCATTCATAGTAATGTGAGTGCACTCTCTTGGTATTTCTATAGTACGGTAGTATGCCATTCCCACATACCCTGTGTACTTTGTCTATGCCTCATTTTTCCCCTCACACATCAGCATTGGTGAATCAGTAAAGATGCTTAATCATAAGCATACGACCCGATTCACGAGTGAAATCTCCTTAGACACACTGAAGTCAATAAGAGGAGACAAGCATGCACAGCTAGTTCATTCAAACACACCGAGAGCACATCATCCCAGTAGCATAGCTTTGCAAGGTGCCATTTTCATTCCAAGCTCTGTACTCACATGATATGATTATGATAGACAGCGTACAGATCGTAATACTTATATCATCATCCAACACAACATTATTATCTTCATCCATGTCATTATTAACATTATCATCATTAACATAATCATGATAATTATAAATGGCTTGTGTCGCAGTGAGGGAGATGTTATGAGAAGATTATATGGAGATGAAGCAAAATGAGGACATCTGTTATTATTATATCCTTTGGTACATTTGATTTCTGAATTGAATTACTGGAGAGAAATCAACATGACAGTGGAACGGAGCTACACCAGATCCCCACATACCCTCCCTCTTTCAATTTTGTTTTTTCCTCACTCTTAAGTCTACAGAGAGGGTTTGTCTGCATTACACAGTGTGAATTAGGATGACACTAGTACTGACGCAGAAGGACATAGAAGAACACACTTTAACTCTTTAGGCTCCAACAAACCTGATGCTATTATACAATACCTTGTCTTATTGTATCGTTTTATGGTATGACAACATTTAATATTTAAAGATGAAATACAGTTTGGACTACAGCACGTGTGTGTTAAAGCTTAACATTTTTTGACCTGTTCACCACATCTTGAGTGACTGATTAAAAACAGAGATTTTTTGGAAGTGTAGGTCCTGTGTATTCGAAATACATCATGTTAATCAGTTTTGGCTTGTTCCTCACAGTAGGCTAATGTATAAATTCGGAAGACTTGGAATATAGTACAAGTTGTCTGTTTTTTTGTTTTACTTATTTATTGGATAGACATTGTTTGCTATTTTTGTTGGAAAAGACAAGCCTTATCATTTTGCAAACATCCTTTGTGTTTTATAGGAGTAAAAATATACAGGGTTGGACATGAGGGTAAGTAAATGATGACAGAATATTCATTTTGGGGTAAATTATTCCTTTAAATTCACCCACTCTTTCTGTCCTTCTCCTCCTAGATGTTTGTCCTTTCATACATCATTTAGTTGATAAGGGGCCGTGTCAAGATTCAAGGCCGTGTGAGACCAAATCATCTGATGCCAGAAAGCTTGTGCTTGAAACTAGAATCTACTGCTACTACAAAAAAGTAGTATATTTTGCATTTCTTTTTAATCCTCCCTATACTAAAATGCCACATAGTAACACTTCCTTTGCTTTGTCAGTTTTTATCCCTTTAGGCGTCTCTCTTGAACGCCTTGAAATCCATTACCCATATGTGACGTTTATCTTTTTCTCCCTCTCTGAGTGGATGTGCTTTTACTGGATTTTAGCATATATAAAACATGATAATCTCATTACTCTGTCACACATTAAATCAAACACGAACTGTATTTCTGCTCTGTGTGAAAAGAGAAGCCAAAATTATATTGCTTAACATCATCTAAGAGCCAATCCATCAATTTTATGACAAATTTCACTTTTAACTCTCTTCTTGTCTTAAGAAACAGCACTTGTGATCCAAGTTGGCCTGAATTTGACCTAAAGGCTAAAATTCATACAAGGGATTAAGTAAAATTGAAAAAGATTGAAAAGATTCTAAAAAAAAAAAAAAAAAAAAAAGATTTTTTGGTGTTTTGGAGTTCATTCAATTTCATTATACTAAAATGAATTCATCTTTTTTGTTCCATGGAAAAAAGAAAGTCATGTGAGAGTGAGTAAATAATGATAACATTTTTTAATGAACTGTTTCTTTAAGAATTATATGATCTCAATTGATGCAGCAAGATACAGGCCTATCAGATTCTATTTATATATTTTATCACTTAAAAAAAAAAAAAAAAAGCGAATTAATCAAGCAATGTGCAGTGTTGCATTACTCATGGTTTCACCACAACCCTGGTGCCTGCATCACCATTTTGGAGGTCATGGTTAAACAGACAATAATCCCGAACAGCCTTTCCACATGGCTAACCTCTAACAAGAAGAGGTGTGGCTTGAGGAACATATAAATCACATTAACCACAGCGCCACCTTCAATTGCCCAGCCATAAATCAGGGGGTCACGTATGCACATACCACCAGCCATGCAAGTCTGCATGTGCATGTTTTATGTGTGATTTAATACTGCAAGTTCATAAATGTAAATGTAATACAAGGACATGCACCTTTGAGTCTCACATTCTCCTACAGATCAGCTTCTTTCATTTCATTTAGGATGTGAATGCATAATGAAGTTCCTTATTTAGCAGTCTGATGTGCGAAGGTCTGACTAATTACTATATGTGACCCTGGACCACAAAACCAGTCATAAGGGTCATTTTTTGAAATTGAGATTTATACATCTGAAAGCTGAATTTAATGAGCTTTCCATTGATGTATGGTTCGTTAGGATAGAACAATATCTGGCTGAGACAAATCTGGAATCTGTGGATTCAAAAAAGTCAAAATATTGAGTAAATTGCCTTTAAAGTTATCCAAATGAAGTTCTTTGCAATGTATATTACTAATCAAAAATTAAGCTTTGATATATTTACGGTAGGAAATTTACAAAATATCTTCATGGAACATTATGTACTTAATATCCTAATGATTTTTGCCATAAAAGAAAATTCGATAATTTTGACCCATACAATGTATTGTTGGATTGTTGGCTATTGCTACAAACAGACCTATGCTACTTCAGATTGGTTTTGTGGTCCATGGTCACATATTGATCTGTAGGCGGAACATTCAATTGCTTGAACAATGAATTGATTGATTCTCATTGATTGACTTCATTTGTTTACTAGATTTTACTTGAGATAAAGACCACATAGTCTCTTATGAAACAAAAATACATGGGAATATACTGGAAAATACAATGCAATGTATTAAGATTATGTAGTAAACTAATACTTATATCTATAATATGCTGCATTATATGCATGGACCATATATATATATATATATATAGTCACGGGTGCGGAGCAAAGCGACAGACACAGTGGGCGTGACGTCAGGCCTCGGAGAGGCTTTTATTAAACAATAAACAGAAAGTGTCCAAAAAGGGGGAAAAGTGTCCAAAATAAATGGGGGATCTGGTGTCCTCGACGTGAAGGGGTTCCGTGAAGGAGGGGCAGTGTTCAGGAGGGACGGGTCCAGGTAAAGGGCGGAGTCCGGCGGCCGCCCTTGCTCCCCGCCGGGGTCCGCGGCAATACGACGGGTAGCGGCTTCCTTAGCGGCGGCACTTCCTCAGTCGGGTGAGAAGGCCCGGCATCCTGGCCCGCAGCCATTTCCATGCGGCTCACGTCCGGACCGCGGGTCCGGCAGCTCGTCTATCCTATCGGCGGCGCTCGTCCCTTTACGCACCCTTCCTGGACCCACGAGGACACCAGCGTGCATGCACGGGGAAGAGACCGGTCTCCTGAGGAGAGGCGCGCTCAGCATTTTAACAGCGGCGGTGATGAGGCTTCATTCACATCAGGTGTGCCTCATCACACGCCACCAGACCTGGATGTTTCAGCGCCCCTCCTCCTCCCACACGCCCACTCCCGTCGGGAGCCTGGTGAAGGGCCGCGATTACCGACGGGGTGAAGCTGATAGTTAGGGGGGGAGGCAGCCGACTCGTCACAATATATATATATATATATATATATATATATATATATATATATATATATATATATATATATATATACACACACACACACATACACACACTGATATATAGCAATAAAAATGAAAATTGCCATCTAAACACTCAGTTAATTAATTTCTCTTTCATAAGTTTCATAAGTTTCTTTCGTAAGCACTGATTTACATAAATCTGAACACATATTCATAAACTTTTACCTCAGCTTTAAAGGGTGTTATCTAGCAAAATGTTATTTTCTAAAAAAAAAAAAAGTATACTTTTTAACCACAAATGCTTGTCTTGCACTAGCTCTGCGATGCGCATCTTCACATATTACGTAATCAAACTGGAAAGGTCACGTGCGGTTAGTTCTTCATCTGTGAAAATGTAGGGTAGGCTGAAAAACTCCTTTTCTCATTTTCTATTCCAACTTAAAAATTGTCCAACATCGTTGTTTTACATTTTTTGTTAAGAATGTTTGACTTTCTTCGCACGTTCATTTTGTAAACACTGGGTCGGTACTTCCACCTACATCACGCATGCGTAATTATGTAATGCATGAGGTCGAGCTTGTGTAAGCGAGAAAATTTGTGGTTAAAAAGTATATGCATTTTAAGGTTTTTTTCTTTAGAAAATGATTCATTTCGCTAGATAAGACCCTTACTCTTTAGCTGGAATGTGTAGAGCCCTTTGAAGCTGCATTGAAACTGCAATTTGGACCTTTAACCCATTGGCTCCCACTGAAGTCCACTATATGGAGAAAAATCCTAAAATGTTTTTCGTCAAAAACCTTAATTTCCTTTCGACTGAAAAAAGAAAGACATGAACATCTTGGATGACGGGTTGAATAAAGGATCAGGAATTTTTATTCAGGAAGTAAACCAATCCTTTAAAGTCATGGCAACATGGTAGGTGGAAAATTAGATTTATACCTTTGTATTACATGTATTTATACACACAAAACCATATTATTTTGTAATCTTCATATTATGAAGTGTATTATTGAATGTAAAATGATATATATTACAATATATATGCATAAATATGTTGTCACATATTTTTAATATATATATCAAAAATTATTCAATATATTGTAATATATCATTCAATATATTTTCAAAATACAGTAAATAATTTAATATATTGATTGTTATTATATAAGGAAATATATTTTCTTTGCAGACAAGTTAGGTTATCTAAATATCCAGACACGTTTAATGAATAGCAAGTTTAATTTATGATTTTATGATACTTCAATCAAAGTAGGGCTTGTTGAAAGCTTTCGTCTGAAATTAAAACTTGTGGGAGAACATGAGTAATTATATTTCAAATGTCTAAATAAGTGAAAATAATTATGGTATTCGCAATTGAGAACCCAGCCCATGGAGGACGGAAGGGTGTAATCAACTAATTACTTTCAAGCATTTCATCTCACTCATTCTCATTATTTTTCTTTTTGAATCCCATTGGTGACCTCATAAAGACTTTTTCAAAAGAACTTACATGAAGTGTAAGTAGGCCTATTAGAAATTATAATGCAACTTGCAGCGCTCATAAATAAACCCATTACATTGTTAACGGTCTCATGTGAAAGACACGACCGGATATATTACTTCAAAATTCACTCTTCTGTATGTTGCAAATATCCTTTTTATTTTCTCTTTTACTCTTTCTATCTTTCAGACACAGCAAGTACGAGCTGACAGGAGGTATCAAAACAATTAGTATCGCTCAGCTGCGGGCAGCTGCTGCTTTCAGAGAGATTCGGTGGCGAGATCGGCTTTGACATCAAAAGCGTGAGTCTAGCGCTTCCTCTCGACATGAGCACCGTTCCACTGACTCACATAATTGCACACTGACATCAATTAGACCTTAATGAGGGCACCCAGATTAGATCCAAACAGAGAAAATATGAAATGTGACCTTTCATGGACTGATAACACGTTTGCGTTTAGCTGGTAGAAATAGATTGGACACTAGCCCAATTTGGGTTTTGTGGCCATAATATTTACAGCGTAGAAAATTAGAGCCAATTTGGACTTCTTCATCTAAAACGCTCTCAGCATCTCATGTATCACAATAGTTAGCACTAAGAGCTGAACAGATTGCTGCCGGTGCTAATCGGTATGTTCAGACTAGCATGTTAATTGTACTATTTCTTTAGTAATTATAGGGTGGACAGTATGCAAGTCTTCTGTATAAATGGAACACCTGAATAAGGGGCCAATGTGTGCAGTATACAACTTTGTGTGGAA
Source organism: Cirrhinus mrigala (assembly GCA_036247105.1). Classification (NCBI taxonomy): domain Eukaryota; kingdom Metazoa; phylum Chordata; class Actinopteri; order Cypriniformes; family Cyprinidae; genus Cirrhinus; species Cirrhinus mrigala. The sequence goes on from CM070015.1 coordinate 18,630,597, forward strand.
AACTATTGGTGCCTTCAAGTCATGTCAGAAAGATGGGATTGACAACTTGAACACATTTGAACCACAATATCATGATTGGGGAACTCAAAATTTGTTCTAAGCTGGAATGCCACATGCAGCAAAACAAACAAGTCGTTATTTTACTATTTTAGTAAAATAACGACATAGACTATTTTAAAGCGAACACTGGGTATTAAGACTTGTATGGCTTAATATAACATAAATGATGTCTCTTACTGAAATATGTAGCAAAAACCCACGAAAGATTTACGTTGCTGTCTATGCAGGGTCACAGAGCTCTCGGATTTCATCAAAAATATTTTCATTAGTATGCCGAAGTTGAATAAAGGTCATACAGGTTTGGAATGACATGAGGGCGAGTAATTAATGACTGAATTAATTTTCATTTTTGGGTGAACTATCTGTTTAACTATTGGCGGAAAAGCAGAGAAACAAACTAGATAACTAAGGCAGACAAAACAGGAACTGAATACAATGAAAAGGAAAACATCAACAGAGTATACCTTCCATATTCCAGTCTTATTAACTGGAATATCAATTGAATTTTCAAACCACAAACCACTTTCTTGATTATTTGATTGGTCTGCCACAGGTTTGAATTAGAAAAATGAACTAGAAATGTAAAATAAAACGGAAACCTTCACAGAATTAGCATGTAATGTAATATAGACATTTGACAACAACATTGCACACTACTATTTGAAATGTTTATCTTTGTAAATGTCATACATTAGTATATTCTTTATATTCGAGTTCGAGTCCCAGGTCTGGCAGAGATTGAAGGTGGGGGGAATGAATAACCAGCACTCTCTCCACCATCAATACCATGACTGAGGTGAGTCCCTTGAGCAAGGCACCGATCCCCCAACTGCTCCCCGGGCGCCGCAGCGATAGCAATATGGCTGCCCACTGCTCCGGGTGTGTGTTCATGGTGTGTGTGTGTGTGTGCGCGTGTTTGTTCACTACTCACTGCTCTGTGTGTGCACTTGGATGGGTTAAATGCAGAGCACAAATTCCAAGTATGGGTCACCATACTTGGCCACACGTCACGTCCTATCCTTTCCTTTCCTTTATGTACTTACGTCAGAAAATAAATACAACGCACTTACTGTCTTCATTTTTTAAAAATGTTGGTACAATGTAAAAACGTACAAAATTAGTGCACTGTATTGAATGATCAATTTATATGTAAGCACATATTAGCCACACCTAATACAGGGCTCAACGCTAAGGATTTTTTCTACTTGCCCGGTCGGGCCAGTGGTACAATTTTTTACTGGCCCTGCCCCAAAAAACGAAAATAGTTGCTTTTATAATTGTTTTTGACTCATGTTATCTTTTTATTTTAATAAATAAGCTTATATGACATCACAATTTTACATACCAATTAAATTGTACAAATCTCGATTACAACTTCGATATCACAGCAAAACCTACTAGCCTAACAAATATAACATACAACATTATTTGTTTGTTCAAAAATTATTTATTACAAACGAAACGATACTTTAGGAAAAAACAGCAGACGGACTGAATGAGCGCAAAATTAGTCTGTGCCAGCAGGTGTCGCTTATGGAAAAATATACAGCCTTTCCTTGGTTACCGCTGTAAACAAAGCAGCGCCGTGCTTATTAACGCAAATTTAAATGCATTATACAGAGGCAAATGAAAAGAAAATGCCATGTAAACATTTCTTAATACAGTCAGTTCCCCTCAGAGAAGCATTAATATAAACCCCGTTTCAATATTTAGGATAATATTTCCAATATTTTGCATAATGTGAACCGTGATCTTGCTCTACCTGTTACCGTATTTTTTCCTCTTTGTTTTCGTCTTCGGTGTCTCTGGCCTCTGTTAACGGATGTTTAAAGAGTTCGTAGTATTTCCACACACATGACAATTTGAAATTTTATTGCATGCAGTTCGGAACAGAGATCGGTTGAAATATGTCTGGTCGATCGGTGCATCTGTAAACCATTGTATAAATATAGATTAATCATTGTTAAAGCTACAAAGTTACTCGTCAAAACGGGTATTTTGACATACTACTGTTGGCTCTGTCCGTCAGAGACGCGTCTCGATGTGATCGCTTGAAATTTTAATTGAACAAGGCACGTGTTAATGATAAACTTTCGTGCAGATGCAGCAGTGGCCCGATCGGGCCAGTGACAGATTCGTCAGCTGTCCCGAGCGTCCTTCACGCTGGCCCCGGGCCATCGGGCACTCCTTATTGTCGAGCCCCGCCTAATATGAAGTGAGACCATATATTCTATATATTAACTACTAGGAAGTAAGCTATACACAGTATATACTCTGCAGTATGGTAGTATTCTGTTCAAAACACAGTTTTTTATTGATCAAACAGAGTTCTTGTGTTTGGTGTGGAAGGGATGGGTAACCAGCCTAATAGACAGACAGTTTCCTGTTCAGAGGGTGTTTTGTTCCCTCATCAGGATCCAATAGCAGGAACTGCACGCTTATGATAGAAAAACACTTCCCCCAGAGCAGAATACAGCTCCCAGGAGGCCACACAATGACATCACCGCTCAGAGTTATTGTTCCAGAAAACCAGTTTGGACTTAGTTCAGTCAACCCTGGATGTGCAGTTTGTGTGTGCTCACAGTGAACACTGAAACCTGAGATAAAACCTGCCCTGTAGCAGGTTATGTTTATCATACAAGTTGCCATGGTTACTAGTATGCCCTTAAATTTAACCTTTTAAAAAAGCTCACAAAATTTAGGTTCACAGTTTGTTCCAAGTTACCTGTTGTATTGTAGTCGACATGACTTATTTCTAGTGTCTGTAAATTAAACTAGATAGGAGGAAGCCACAAGCAAATAATTACACATCTTGCCCCTAACCTTCAGAAAGACTGTCCCTTTAATAAAAAAAAAATTGTCCTGCTAGTTGCTTTAAATGTTCTGCCAAATTCCAAAATATCCACATGCAATTTAGTCTGGCCTCAAATTACCAACAGCATTACATTTTCATAAATATTTAAATTAGGCACCCAATTTTGCAATTACTTTTTAGCTACCTTAGGTGACTTTTAGTGGATGTAGTTAATCAAATGAACTATGAAAATGCATTCGCTAATGTTCACAACCATACAATATAACTTTTAAAGTCTTTTTTTTTTTGCTTTCTTTCTTTAAAATAAACACCACTTGCTTTGATATTTTGTTATCTAATCCAGTGACATTCAGATCTTTTTAAGCTGCTTTTTGGGGCCACTGCATGTCTCAAAACCAGACCTGATCCATTTTAGGAGTTTGATTCAAAGAGGAAAGAACCTGAGTGTGTTTGTGTGTATGAAACAAGGGATGATATTGCAGAAACTTCTTCCCTCAGGCTGTGTAAAAATCACACCACACACAGACACACACACTCACTGAGGCTGCTGCTGTTGGCCGGCAGGTGTGTCACCAGGGAAAAACTGACATGTTGTGACACTCTAAAAGGCACACAGGCTCCTGGGAGAAAGCAATAACACACACAGCCTCAAACATAGTTCAAATAACTGTCAAGGGTAGAATAAATGAACAAAAAAAACCTGTTAATAGTGACAGAAGCTTTAATTCTGAACACACTCACGACTCACCTGTCCCAAATGTAAATAAAATCCAAAGAGTCTTTCAAATGTCCATTACGATCTTTTCTAAACAGTAACTTCACATATTACCACAACAAGAACAATACAGTATTTAACATTTCATAAAAAAAGTGTAAATGATAGTGTAACAAAAGTGTAAATGATAAGTTCAAGTCTGTGCATACAGTGTAAATGTGTTTCAATGGAAGAATAAATCAATAATTAAAATGTATCTATTTATTTTGTAAAATTCCATGGAAACACAACCTTTATTGTTTCAAATATTGTTTAAATGTCCTCCTTCACACATTACTGCTGTGTTAAAATATATCTTTAAAAATTGTAAAAAAAAAAAAAAAAAATAATAATAATAATAATAATTGTGTTACAATTTTATGTACAATAAAAAGGAACCTACATGTATGTAGAAAGACAAAGTGAAAAATGGAATGTAATATTCAAGATATGCAAGAAAAAGTAACAAATAATAATAATAATAATAATAATAATAAAATAAAAAAAAAAGTCTGAAAGACCAGTTGCAATTCAGTATGCCTATTAGACTGATTTCTGAAAGATCATGTGACACTAAAGTAATGGCTGCTGAAAATTCAGCTTTGGAATCACAGTGATAAATTACATTTTAAAATGGTCATTTTAAAGTGAAAAAATATTTCACAGTATTACTGTTTTTACTATACGTTTAATAAAATAAATGCAGCCTGCTTCAGAATAAGAGATTTCTTTAAAAAAATCTTATAATTCTCAAACTTTTGACAGGTAGTGTATATACAGTTGAGGTCAAAGTTTATATACACCTTGCAGAATCTGCAAAATGGTAATTATTTTACCAAAATAAGAGGGATAATACAAAATGAACAGTTAAACTGCCCGTTGTTCTTCAGAAAAATCTTTCAGGTCCCACAAATTCTTTGGTCTTTCAGCATTTTTGTGTATTTGAACCCGTTTCAACATGGCTGTTTGATTTTGAGATCCATCTTTTCACACTGAGGACAACTGAGGGACTCATATGCAACTATTACAGAAGGTTTCAATGCTCACTGATGCTTCAGAAGGAAAAATTATGCATTAAGAACCAGGGGGTGAAAACTTTTGAACAGAATAATGATGTACACATTTTTCTTATTTTGCCTAAATATCACATTTTTTCCATTTAGTACTGCCCTTCAGAAGCTACAGAAAATGCTAGTTTTCCAGAAGACAAAATAAGTTAAATTTATCCTGATCTTCAAATTCAAAAAGTTTTCACCCCCCAGCTCTTAATGCATTGTGAACATGTTTGTATGTATGTATATCTGTATAATTATGTCCTTGTTGTATTGTACTTAAATAAGGTGGACATAAATATTTGAAACATGCTTGTGGGGATACAATTATCTCGTTACAGGTCTTAACACCCCCGTTTCCAGCTCACCCACAGCTTTCCATGTAAGAAACATTAATTAGTGTGTTTGGAAGTAAACAAAGAGAGAGGTAAACAATACACCGTAACTAATGACAGAGTGGCCGTGAGTTAAAGAGCAACATGTTCAGATTGGACACAGCAGAAGCAGCCGCAGGAGACAGCTAATGGCTTTTAAATGACTGACAGATGACAGTGTGTGCGCTTTCCTAATTGAATAGAGAAGGCCATCAGATCCAAAAATAACCTTCATGAATTCATCTCTCCTTTGTGTGTTCTTCATTAAAAAGATGCATAGGACAAAAGAGTGATAAGAATAGGATTAATTTGGGAAGCAACCAATAATAAATATTGACCAATGAAAAGCTGGTTCGTAGATCTGCATTCCCCCCATGACTCTCCAACAAAAATACAATATGCCGTAAATGGTGGGTCATTTTTTTTTTTTTTTTACTTCACTTGCTGCAAAGTAATATAAATGTACACTTTCCATATGCTAATTCTGACTGAACACACACAAGGCTACAATGAACAATCTTACTAAAGGGACAGTTGCAAGTCAAGTGTACAAGATGAAATGCAATAGTTTTGTTAGGAGAACTTAAACACATTACTAAGCGCAAAGCACAGAGCACCTTGACCTCACAAACAGCGAAATAATTGAGAGTTCTTAGAATTTTCCATCTGAGAAATGGTTTTCATTTACAGAGGTTATAAAAAGTAAGTAATATAGGTATGAGTGCTGAATGTGGCTAATAAATGGATCGGGATATGGTGTGCCAAATCAACCTGTACTGGCTGAGTACAGAAATGGTACGAAGAAAAACTCATTTACAACAACAAGGTCAGCTAACATTATACGAGATTCATGAATATGTAAAATCCAATAAAAGCCTTTTCATTTGAGATTCATTTATATGTTAAACAGAGGTTTGAGCATGGTAACTGAATGCAGCCAAAACATTTTCTTGGAAAAAAAGTTACAGTACACACTTCTGCGCTTTCATTTTTTTTCTTTAGACAGAAATTAAGAATCCTTAATTCACCAAGTTACATGCATCAAGACTCTGCTCATCACTTCTTAAGGTCACTGCAAACTGAGGCCGAAATTTTTTATCTGAAATTTTTGCACGTTAAAAAATGAATACGACCTCACGTTGCGTCAACCACGTTTACACACTGCCTCCAAAACTTTCGTCCATCATTAAAAAAACTAAAAATAAAAATAAATAAATAAATAATCGGATCAAGTTCGATTTTTTGCGTTTTTGCATCTGTAGCAAGCATTTTGATCGGAAAGAATGACGAATACGAAAAAACGCATACGAAAATTTCGGATCCAGTGTGTAAGGACCTTTACACCTTGTTACCGAATGCGAGTGGCTCGACGCTCCAAACTAATATAGAAGCCATCAGTGATGCTGTCTACACTGGATATGGCCAAAGTCCCTTTAAGACCGCACGTCTCAAGCCCCCTTCACACTACACGCAACACGCAGCGACAAAGCGACACGATCCCATTCATTTTAATGGAGAGCTGGCGATTTCCGGCGACAAGAGCGACAGCGAGCTACAGCAACCGTTGGCGACCGGATGGGGCGTGTCCAGCAACAGGACAAAGTTAACAATCCCTCAATTTTATGCAAATGAAGAGCGACTTTCGGGAGCGACAGCCAATAGGAAAGGAGACGGTAGAGCTCCTGTGATCGTTCTCCTCTCAGCCGTGGACAAGCATAGCAATGGAAAAAAGTAGGCTCTGCTTCTCATTCGTTTCTGTTTGTATGTACAGATTTAATTTATTTTTATATAATATTTAGTCTTTTGCCTCCAAAATGTTTGTATTTAGCAGCAGGAAAACTGATTCGCTGTCGAGGCAACCAGTAGTGAGAACGCCCACTAGCAACCTCGTCGCCAGCCTCTAGCGACATGCAGCGACAGAAGTGTGCTAGTGTGAACGCAGCTTCAGAACGCTTCTAATGGCAGCTGCAGTAAAGTGCTGACTTTATTAATCAATGATTGGCTCTTTCATTAAGAAGGCGGGGCTTCGTAGCCATATTGAGCGTTACATCTTTCCCCATTCAAAACTATCCACCTTATTTTTCAATGCGGAAGTAAGCTGTTTTCTGGTAATGTGTTAGACGTCCGGTTCATAATCCGCCATAGGAAAATAACGAGAAGAATATCGAAGTGCAGTAAACGGTAAAACAGTTTACACTACAAACCAGTGTGTTCATAATTAAGACAATACATTAAAACAATATGGGAAGACACACCAGTTTGCATTATCAAGCACTAAAACGAGCTTTTTGTGCAGCTAAATATAGCTGGAAGTGGATGAGACCGGAAGCTAGACACAGAAATTGTACAAATGGTTGCACCCACTCTTATGGGAAAAATAAGGTGGATACGAGTGACAAATCTTAAGTATAGTCTTTGATACGGCGCGACAACAAATCTCCGACAATTAAACTGAAGCCTCGCTCGGTTTATGATGTACTGACAGAGTTTAAAGGTGCACTAAGCGAGTTTTGCCAAACGATGTTGATATTTAAAAGCACCAAAACAAACACATCCATAGCCCAATAGGACTTTGCCGCTATTTGATATCTCCGCCTCACACGTCACGTGTTAATGTTAAGTCAGTATTATGTATATGAGTGCTCGCGCCTGTTTATATATACACATATATACATACACGAAATTACTATTAACCGTAAGATACAGTTACACTATTAACTGTAAGATACGATATGTGTGTGTGTGTGTGTGTGTGTGTGTGTATGTATGCATGTACATACATACATACAGTATATTACAGTTAATAGTGTAACTGTATCTTACGGTTAATAGTAATTTCGTGTATGTATATATGTGTATATATAAACAGGCGCGAGCACTCATATACATAATACTGACTTAACATTAACAGCTTTAACTTTGAAACGCTCCACAAAGATAAGTAGAGCAAATTCTGGTGTTCATAATTATTTTTATTTTTTCTTCAAATAACAATAACAACATTAAAAATAAGAAAAGGACAAGAAAAAATATAAGTTGATCACTTATTGCTATTTTCACCCTTTTCCGATCTGCGACGGAGACTCCGCCCACTACCGTCTGAGCCTGCTGCCGCAGCGTTGCTGCCGTGTGACTGCTGTGACGTATGGTTCTGCTGTTCTGCAATCAGTCATTATTGCCCTTCTACCGCTGATTGGCTACAAGTGTGTTTTTGGGACTTGGTCCGACACTGTGGTCAAAAGCAGTGTTGCCAGATTGGAAATGTCCATGTATGGTATCAGAAGCTCAAAAGTATCATATTTGGAAGGAAATTATCGTACACGAGTCAAAATGTACAGAATACAGCTATTTATAAAGGACCAAGAACTTCTACTGTGTCTACACCGGATGTGACTGGCAAAATACAAAATACTATAAAACCCATTATAATCAGTGATGCAACACAACAAATTCCCGACAGTATACCATAAAGTCTTTGAGTAAACTGATGCCCCGTTCTATTTATGACGTTCTGACACAAAGTTCAAATTATTTTTAATGGTCACTTTATCGCGTCCAGTGTAGACAGTAGGTTAACTGTTGCAGAAGGTTCGGAAGTCTTCGTATTGCCAGATGTTGAGGGGGTTCTTTTTTCTTTTGGGCGTACATAGTGCTCGTTGTTTTAAAAGCAGGGCATCTTCCTGCATTCATAATAACACTCTCTGAGGTGTGCACGAGTCAGTTTAGAATGTCTGTAATCAGACGATTTTGTGTATGAGTATCTAAACTCAACTTTTATCTAACTTTTATGAAAATAACCGATCGTTACGCTAGATAAGACCCTTCTTTCTCGGCTGGGATCGTTTACAACCGCATTTGGGATCATTTGAAGCTGCATTTAAACTGCATTTTGGAAGTTCAAAATTTGGGGCACCATATCAGTCCATTATATGGAGAAAAATGCTGAAATGTTTTCCTCAAAAAACAATTTCTTTACGACTGAAGAAAGAAAGACATGAACATTGTTTTGGAAGTGGACTTCTCCTTTAAGGCCAGGACACACCAAGCCAACGGTCGACTGTCTGTCAACGTCGGGCCGTCAACCAGCATATGTCGGACTAGTTTGTTTGGTGTGTTCCACACGTCAGCAGCAGTTTGCCCGATTTAACATGTTCAACAATCAAACATCTATCATTCATATTCTATCATAACATTCATTTTCTTTTTTTAAAACTGCAAAACTATTTTAAAATATTAAATTAGATTACAGAACCCATAACTTCCAGTTCAGAAACCTTTAAAAACACCTCCTGCATTTAGACACACCCACTGCTCTGAGCTGCAGATACCCATACTTGACTTCACACACAGTGCTGCACCTGTAATGTGACGTGACAGCAGCACTGCCGCTTTTCTCTCTGGCTGCGCGTCAACGCACCACAGATTTTATCTCCCGCACCGTCTCATCTGAGCATCATCTCATCCGCAGCTGCACCAAAGCACACCCCCGGAGACTGTGTTCCCAATTCAATTACATGATCACACATAAGAGGTCAATTCAAACATTTTTTGGCAACAGTCAGTGCGAAACCAACCTGTTTTCCTTTCTAGACAAAACAGAGTGGCACAGTTGGCTAAGACTATTCTGTGAAACTATTTGTGAAATAAAAGCAGGATTCTTGTTTATGAAACTCATCTACAGTTGAAGTCAAAAGTTTTCATACACCTTGCAAAATGCAAATTTTTTTTTTTTAACCAAAATAAATGGGATCATACAAAATGCATGCAATTTTTTTTATTTAGTACTGACCTGAATAAGATATATTTAACATAAAAACATTTACATATAGTCCACAAGAGAAAGTAATAGTTGAATTTATAAAAATGACCTGTTCAAATATTTACATACACTTGATTCTTCATAATACTGTGTTGTTACCTGAATGATCCACAGCTGTTGTTTTTTAGTAATAATTGTTCCTGAGTCCCTTGTTTGTGCTTAACAGTTAAACTGCCTGCTGTTCTTCAGGAAAATCCTTCAGGTCCCACAAATTCTTTGGTTTCTCAGCATTTTTGTGTATTTGAACCCTTTCCAACAATGACTGTATGATTTTGAGATCCATCTTTTCACAATGAGGACAACTGAGGGACTCATATACAACGCTCACTGAAGCTCCAGAAGGAAACAAATTGCATTAAGAGCCGGGAGTGAAAACTTTTTGAATTTGATGATCAGGGTAAATTTAACTTAGTTAACTCCTGGAGAACATGTAAATATCTTCTGTAGCTTCTGAAGGGCACTACTAAGTAAAAAAAAAAATATGATATTTTGGCAAAATAAGAAAAATGTACACATCCTCATTCCGTTCAAAAGTTTACACCCCTGGCTCTTAATGCATCGTTTTTCCTTTTGGAGCATCAGTGAGCGTTTGATTCATCTTTTATTGCGGTTACTGTACACACAGATTCAAGAATACACTATTTGAAGTTTTCACACTCAGCTTTTTATTACTGTAAAACGTCTAACAAACTGAAAAAAAAAAAACATCCTTTTTCCGCTTATGGATAAACAAACAAAAGTGAATAATGTCCGCTGAGGCAGAGATCAGAAAAGAAAGTGCTCATTTCTGCTGTGAAAGGAAAGCAATCTTACTCTAAACATTATCTATACTCTAGACTTTATCTCATCAAAACTCTATATAACATCACGTCAAGACAGTCAACTAAAAAGAAAATCGCTTGTCTTTCCTTTCAAATTGCAAGTCCTGCTAAATACTGTTGAGAAAAGGAGCCATGACAAGCAAGAAAATGCAGAAATGTCTCTGTAGCTTTTAGCGAAACAACATTTGTCCCCTTCTGTCATTCAAAATGTAATAATGTCAGAAAAGCCTCAAAAGAATCATTCAGTTTAGGGTTTTCTTTTGAAAAAACCATCCCAGAGGTCACTGCAGCAACACTGTTATTCATTTGGAAGTCTCTGAATGTGGCAAGACTGCAAACAAGCTGGAAAAGTAGCGCTGCGAGCGTGTTTGCCAGTGTATGATACTCTTGTTTACAACCGTGATACATTGGTATCATTGGCACCAGAGTAGTTTCATATGCGAATATGGCAGGGGGGGTGAGAAAAAAGAAGAACGGTCAATGGATATAACACTACATTTCTCAGCTCTGGCACGACGCACAACACCGTTTGAGAGTGTGCAAAGAAGACCATTTGTAACTATTTTGGAAAAAAGCGAGATACAGAAAGAATGAATGTGATGCAGACTTGATGAACTCAGAAGTACATGTCCTGGAAGAGGTTCTGGCCCATTTCGATGTACGCCTCTTTCTCCTGAGCGCTCATCTGTTCCACCAGCTCGGGTCTCTGGCTCACTTCCCTGTAAGAGAAGGGTCTTCCTCCTACCATAACCACAGGGTCGTCCCCGACCTCCTCGAACTCATCGTCATCATCTTCGTCCTCTTCAACCTGTTGTTTTCCTGGCCGCAGGGCCGTGGCATTGTGCATAGTATGGGCTGGAGCCTGGGGCGGCGAGTCCTCGTCCGATTCACTGGTGTCACTGTCAGAGTCGCTGGCGTTAGCCGCTGGAACGGTCGGTCTGGAGACGACGGGACCTCCTGGACCAGCTCCGCTCCTCTTCTCGTGAATGAGGAGAGCCAGCATCACCTCCTCATTCTCATCCTGTGCGGCTCCTCGTCCAGGCATGCCATCCTGGGTCACCATAGATTCCTCGCCAGCTGGTTTAGGAAGAAAAGAAGATGGGGCGAATTTAGATGAACATTTTCTTAACCATAAATGTGTTATACTTTCTAAATTCAATTTCTTTCTAAAGCCATATGACAGCTTCATAGGAACAGGGTGTAATTTAAGTTGTTTTTTCGATGACAATCTTGCCTTCCATCCAAGTACTCAAATCAGAAAATGCATAAATCATAGTGTTAATATGCAGTCATGACCACAAAGACCACTTTGAAAATAGTCGATGTGACTCACGTTGCTTTAGAGCATCTGTCTCGCTGTACGCCCCCTGCACTGTGCTTTCTGTCAGCCATACGGGCCTCTCTTTGGGGGCTTTTCCCTCAGTAGTCTGGCCAGGCTGAGGCTCCTGGTCTTCCATGCTGATGACCACATCCTGAGAGTAGAGGTCATACGACGAGCCTTTGTTTTTCCATACTTCCCGACCAGGTGCCCCTGCACCAGCTCCTCCTGCGGCCTGGGCGGCCCGTTCCCGACTGTGAAAAAAAGCAAAGGTGGATTACTGAGAAAATGTTGACATAACATAAACCTGACTTTAGTTGCCCATGCTTTGTATGTTAAAAGCAGGGGATATGGAGTTTGACAATGCAGATGACAATGCAGTTTTGCTAATCAGTTTTCGCTAATCGGTTCAAAATAAATGGTCTATTTTAACATAAATTTTAGTATAAAATATTAAAATTTACATTTTCGACTGCCATAGCTTTTTTTAGCATTATTTATTGTAATACTTTAATATGTATAGTATTTAATATTTTGAAATAACTTATTTACATTTTCAGTGTATTTTCATTTTAAATTTTAGTGTAGCTTTTAGTAATTTTGCTGTGCTTCTGTCATTTTTATTTTTAATATTTCTATTTATTTTATTTCTTTAGAAGCTCATTTCTGCCACTGAATAAAACATCTCAAAAAGTAATTGCGAGTTTTTCTCTCACAATTCTAACTTTTTTTTCCTCAGAATTAAGATATAAATTCCCAATTGTGAGTCATAAAGTCAGAATTGAGAGACAAAGTCGCAATTCTGAGAAATAAAGTCAGAATTGCGAGATATAAACTCACAGTTCTGATTTTTTCTTTTGCAATTGAGAGTTAAGTCAGAATTATGAGATATAAACTCACAATTCAGAGAACATATCAGTCTTTCTTTCCTCTCAAAATTCGGCTTTATAACTCGCAATTGCGAGTTTATATCACACAATTCTGAGGAAAAAAAATCTGAATTGTGAGAAAAGAAGTCAGAATTGCAAGATACAAACTTGCATTTTCAAGAAAAATGTCAGAACTGTGAGCTTTAATGTTTAATTTTAGTGTAGCTCTTTTAATTTTTTTATTTGTTATTATTTTTAATATTCCTATTAAGCTTTTATTTGATTTCTATAGAAGCTCATTTCCACCACTGAATAAAAAAATAGATAATTGCGAATTTTTCCTCACAATTCAGAATTTTTTTTCTTAGAACTGTGTGATACAAACAATTCTGACTTTTTTCTCAGAATTGTGAGACAAAGTCACAATTTTGAGAAAGAAACTTGCAATTCTGAGAAATGAAGTCAGAACTGGGAGATATTAACACTCAGTTGCGAGTTATAAAGTTCACAATTCTCACAATAAAGCTCAAAATTCTGACTTTTTTTTTAGAATTGCAAGTTTATATCTTGCAACTGTGCCTTTTTTGCAACTGCGAGTTAAGTCAGAATTACGATATAAACTTAATTCTAAGAACATATCAGAGTTATGAGAAAAGTAGTCAGAATTTCGAGATATAAACTCGCATTTGCGAGAAAAATGTCAGAACTGCGTGTCAGAAAATGTCAGAAATGTCAGAACTTATCTTGCAATTCTAACTTTATGTCTCACAATTGTGTTTATGTCAGGCAGTTCTGAGGAAAAAAAGAGTCAGAATTGTGACTTTGCATCTCGCAATTGTGAGTTTATATCACAATTCTGAGAAAAAAGTCAGAATTGCGAAATACAAACTCGCAGTAAACCTTTTATTTTTTTAATACGTGGCAGAAATGGGCGTCCATAGATTTCAGCTATTTTTAATAGTTTTAGTTGAAAACAACACTCTGAAAACAACAGGAGTTGCTGACCTCTGTTTCAGGGCTGGGATTTCTGATGGTTCAGGCTCCAGAAGATCGTGGGACAAGTTGATGTCCTCCGTCTCTCGCAGCAACACATAAATGGGCTCGATCTGCTCATTGAATCGTGCCACCAGAGTGCGGGCATCTTTCTTTGGCACGGCTGATTCGTCCTCCTCTACTTCTGTTTGACAGAAGGTACAGCGGAACGTTCCTGTGATTTAGAAAAGAAGGTCTTAAGCACAAAATATCAAGTGAAACAGTAACATTCTGCTTATCAGCCCTCATTCTCAACCACTTCACCACACAAACCCCATCCATCATGTTTGGCACCTCTAGGTCTTTCAGCTTGGAAGTTAGAGCCTAGAAAAACTTTGTCAAGGGGCTCCATATCTCTGGTTCCGTTAGACAGAGGCTGGGATTCCATGTCCCCATTTCCCACAGACATGGTGCCAATTGTGGAGCTAGAGGCAGTGCCCAATCTGGTCCCCCTATCCTTTGGCGTTTCCACCAGGCAGTTTTGGGACATAAAATTTGGCTTTGCTCTCAAACCTGCTGGTCTCAAACCAGGAACCACTAACATCAGTAGCCAGAGGGTGAGAAAATGTTGTCACCATACAAAGTTTTCAAACTAACAACAAATCAGTCTGGCAAGATGCTCTCATTATAACTGACTAGCAGTGTATGCTGGAATTGGCCAAAGCTGCATGTTGAGTCTAAAATAAAATGATTCAATTACAAATACACAACTGTTCAAAAATGTGGGGTTGGTAAGATTTCTAAAAGAATTAGTCACTTTCAGAATAATAATTTCCTAATAATTTACTCACCCCCATGCCATCCAAGATGTTCATGTCTTTCTGTCTTCAGTTGCAAAAAAACTAAGGTTTTTGAGGAAAACATTCCAGGATTTTTCTCCATGTACACTGTAAAAAAGAGCTAATGCAAGACGAGCATTTGTGGTCAAAAGTATACTTAGATATTTGAGTTGATTCAACTTAAAATTTTAAGGCAGCTGGGTTACTTACCCATCTGTTAAGTTTAACAAACAAATATCTAAGTTGGTACTTAGTACAACTTAACATTTCAAGTTGACTAAACTTATTTGAGTCGACTGAACTTAAAATTTTAAGACAGCAGGATAACAAATTATATTAAGGTGACTCAACAAATTGTGTTTTTTGTTTTTGACAGTGTAGTGGACTTCTATGGTGGCCAATGGTTTGAAGGTGCAAATTGCAGTTTCAATGCAGCTTCAAAGGGCTCTACATGATCGCAGCCGAGAAATAAGGGACTTATCTAGCGATCTGTCATTTTCTAAGAAAAATAAAAATCTATATACTTTTGACCACAAATGCTCTTCTTGCATTAGCTCAGCAATGTGCAACTTCACAAATTATGTAATAATGCTGGAAAGGTCGTGCACAGTTAGTTCTTCGTCTGTGTACTCCAGTTAAAAAAGTTAAGGTAGGATGAAAAAACTCCATCTCATTTTCTCCTCCAACTTCAAAATCATCTGACATTGTTGTTTTAGCATTTTTTTGTAGAGCGTTTGACTTCCACCTACATCACGCATGACCTTTCCAATGTGACTACGTAATGTGTGAAGTTGAGCTAGTGCAAGACAAGCTTTTGAGGTTAAAAAGTATAGTATTTTTAAATATTTTTTTAGAAAATGACAGATCGTTTCACTAGAAAATACCTTATTCCTTGCCCTGAAACTGCAGTTTGGACCTTCAACCCGTTCGCCACCATCGAAGTCCACTATATGGAGAAAAATCCTGGAATGTTTTCCTCAAAAAAATAACTTTCAGGGTTCTTTGATGAAAAAAGTTCACTTATATGAAATTTTTTTGTAACATTAGAATTGTCTTAATACTGTCATATTTGATTGGTTGAAACATCCTTGCTGAATATAAGTATTATTTTCAGTTATGGCCATTATATCAAAAACTTGTGGCTTGTGGCATAAAGATATTAAAATAAAATAGCGCTGCTAACAAAATGAAAAATTAAGATATTAAAGGACTACAAAAGAAACAGGGTCCAGACCAATTACAGTTACAATTCAATGCCATCTAGAGGACGGTGCCAAAACCACTGCGGACCATCTAATATTATTGAAACAGGAAATAGGAAGAACAGTCACAGACACAAGGACAAATATACTCGAACACACACTCAGCCCCAGAATTCACTGGCGGTTCCATGGCAAGCGAAGCTGGTCTGGTTTGCCATCTGCTGCTGAAGTTATTTACAGCCTTCTGACAAGAACACACACAGCAGGGCCCTCTGTATGAGTGTGTGGCGTACGCCAGCCACTAGCTGAATATATAAAAAAAAAAATGCCTTGACATATTTTACATATGTGTGTACTTAGCATTTAATGGTCAGTCACAGATGGTGCTGATATTGTAACCTTCCTTTAATAGTAGTCTTTTATCTAGAATGTCAATCTACACGTGTTCATGTTTTGCTATCATGAACACACTGCAATATGGTTTTTATGCCAAAATATTCCCATGTTGTTGCGCTGAGTGCATGGTAAAACAGCTTCCGAGTTTCTGGCCTTGAGGGGAATCGAACGAGTAAACGATTCGCCGCAATTTCCATTTTAAAAGCTTTGCTGGAAAGTTGACAACAAAATCTGTGAAGGCGCTACTGAAAAACAATCACCTCCAGCTAGGCCCTTTTACTACAGATGTCTTCTCTGCCAATACAGGAGTGGAGGGCAAAAAAGAAAACAATTCGACAAGCACAAAGAGAGAGATAGAGATGGAGGGAGGGAGAGAGAGACCTTAAAAAGAAAAGAAATAACATTCAGGTGAAGGCAAGATAAAAAAGGTCTCCGCCACATTTGACACAGCTCCAGAGGAAATATCGACAAGCCCGGAGTGCAGAGAACAATTTTACTGCAGCCCTCCTGGTCAGTCCGTCTGTCTGCCTGTCCTTTCACACACACACAAAAAAGAAACAGAATGAAAAAGCACAAGCGATAAGGAATGCTGAGATAACAGGCTGCATTTTAAATTTCTAAATAAAGATGACGTATGCAAACATCATGTATTGTAAGCAGGGCCACATTAACTATTGGGCTAAGCGGGGCTGAAGCCCCGGGGCCCGAGCAAGGAGGGGGCCCGTGATTGGCTGTGGAGATTGACTGGCCATCGGTAGCGCTGATAGCCAAAGCCCCACCACATTAGCACTATTAGGAGTTTTTCCGTAAATTCTATGCATTACCATTAGAGATTAAAACGTTGCGTTTGAATTTGGTTTACAAATCAAATGCATTTCACTTTTGAACAACCTGTGCATGTATCTCAGGTGATCGCTGCGCCAAATGCCCGCATTTACCTCTCTTCACTTCGTTCTGGCATAATCTGGAAATGGTAGGCTACGCAATAGAACTTATCTTCGATAAGTAAAAATGTCAACTTTTCTAAAAACAAAGGGGTCTATCTAAAAAAAAAATGAGGAGAGGGGAAAACATGAGTTAAACAAATCCCCATTTTATTTTACTAAAGCTGATGATGGTGTGAAAGTGGAATCGTGGACCAGGCACATGGAGCAGATAAAAACACAGCGTCATCCTTCCCACAGATTTTTTTATGTTAGTTTGATTATAAACTTGCTGAATGTATTAGCCTCTTGCTTTTTGTGTTTGAACAACGTATTCGCTTATGAGTTGAGAGATAGTCTGGTAGAAATATGTAAATCGTTTTGCACGTCATGATGTAGGCTAAACTTTTCATTAAAATGCATTTTAACCATTGTGTTTTAAGCAACGCTAACAAATTTAACTGTTCAAGGACAATAAGCAGCAAGGCAGAATTAATTTTGGCAAATGTGTGCGTTAAAACGATTTCAGCCTGCAGTGCAGTCATTTTAAACATTCAAATACACATAGTTATGTGTCAAAATGCCTGTCTGCTCATCAACACAGTCATTTGTGTCATAAAAATGAACGTAGTTAAAGATAAAGCATGTGTAGTAGTAGGCTATATGAGATCTTGTCATTATAAGATGAGATTTTAAAGGGAAAGTTCACCCCAAAATTAAAGTATTGTCATTGTGTACTCACCCTCAAGTTGCTCTAAACCTGTATGAATTTCTTTGTTCTCCTCAACATTCCTGGTCCCCCACTGACTCCAATAGTGGTTTTTTTTTTTCATACTATGGAAGGGGGTCCAGCAATTGTTTGTTTACCAGTATTGTTCCTTTTTTTTTGCGTTCAACAGCAGAAAGAAGCCCAACAATAGAATTTGTGTGAACTATTCCTATAAAGCAGCCTAGATGCTGTTACCATTTGTGTCAAACATTAGAAATAAATCACTGTCCTTTAGCTTGTTTTTATTAGGCTAGGTTTGTTTTTTGTTTTTATTGAAATTGGTAGCAAGAATTATGAAATTTCAATGCAAAAACTGATAGGATAAAAATGCTATTTATATATATCATTATTGTGTTGGGGGGCCCTGCAGTCAGTCATAGCCCCGGGGCCCAGTGAGGTCTTAATGCGGCCCTGATTGTAAGAGTAAGGGATGCAAAGCAGATTCCAAGGCCGTTCACACAGAATGTTTTTTTATTCTCTTTGTAAACATGCACTAAAATGACATATTTGACCGTCAGTTAAAGGGATACCTTACCGAAAAAATGAAAATTCTGTCAATAACTACTCAACCTCATATCTTTTCAAACCCGTAAGACCTTCCTTCAAGCGATGCCATAGAAGAACCATTTTTGGTTCCACAAAAAAACCATTTAATCAAAGGTTCTTTAAAGAACCATTTCCTTCTTACCTTTTTATAATCTGAAGAACCTTCTTTTGCCACAAAGAATATTTTGTGAAACAGAAAGGTTCTTCAGATGTTTAAGGTTCTTTATAGAACCATTTAAACAAAAAAGGTTCTTCTATGGCATTGCGACGTACCTTTATTTTTAAGAGTGTATTAATCAAAAAACATTTTTTGTCTCTTAAAAAAACACATTTGATAGTAGCTTGAGTTGAGCATGCAGATTTGTTCATTATCAAAATCAGTAATATCTGTAGAAATTGTAGAAACCTAATTTTTATATGGTGAAATTTAATTATTTTGACTGAGTTTTTTTTTTTTTTTTTTAACCATTGCCCTTTCATAGTATCATCCATAGATCAATGATAATAACAGTTAAAATACAGCATCTCAATACCATGGTAAAAAGGTAATATGGTTCCTACGCATTTGTATGAAAAACAATCTAAATACTTATATTTAGATTATAAATGCATGAACGCTATAGCTTAAAATCACAAAAAAATACTGTAATCATATTCCATTACTTCTCCTTCAATACATTTAACACATGTCTACATTAATAATAAAAAATTTACACAAATATACCCATATTTCTGACACAATACCACTGTGTGGTTAGTGCTACTACAGTAAATCTATGGTAAATGATGGCAATTTTAAGATTAAAAAGCCTTCTGACTGTACCGTTGCACATAGTGTTTCTCCTGTTTGTCTGCGTTGTTTCATCTGGCTTTAAACCGAGTCATTTGTGTTCTTCACTGAATTTAAGCGATTCACACTGGATCTCACAGCGCAGTTTGAGTTTTAGTGACCAAGACTCATTGGCGAGTGAATGCATGTGCTGTATTAAGTTCGCGCCGTGCCACAGTTTGAAGTTTGTTTCGAGCGGATAAACTGTCCGAGTGGCGCACTTCAAATTACTAGCGCTCTTTTGTTACGCCTTTGCCGCATAAACATTTTATCGAACATGTATCGAACTCCTGTTATCGTTTATCGAGGAAATATATATCGGGCGATAAGTATCGTTATGGATTTATCGCCCAGCCCTACACTAAATTGAGGGAGACAAAAGGAGGCAATGACCCACAGGGATGTTATATCAAGAAAGTTTTTCTGTCTTTTCTTTTTACACGCCAGTAGAGGCTCCCAGCTAGGCTGCACGATTAATCGAACGCTATTTCAATGCACAGTTTGTAAATAAAGCTGGTTCTGTAATCTGCAGTAAATCTCCATCACCTGCTTTTTTTACATGGAGCAGCAATTACTACACAGAGCCATAGTTCACTGATAGGTTACACCAAAAAATCGTAGACGATATTATTCGAAATCGAAGACGAAATCGAAAGAAATAATTTGCAATAATGACAGCTGTTTGCGTAGCTTCTCATTGAACTACAGCTCTGTGTAGGTAGTACATCTGAAAGCATGTGAAAATACCACATTTAATAAGATGTTTTTACTCCAAACTCACTTCATAACGTCAGTCGAGTGTTTGAAATAAATCCTTCTGAGATGATGTGGCGTCTTACACAGAATAAGGCACACAACATATTTCATAGTCTTCTAAGCAGTGATAAAGGCATTGTATTATTAATATACTTATTATAACGTAAATTATAATAATAAGAACTCAGATAAACCACATATTGTCGTAGTCGTGTGTTTATTAGTAACGTTAAATCAATGAATACAGTTAAATCTTCCGTTTATTCAGCTGCAGCGATCGTGATTTCATGGGCGTTTTCTTCGGGTGTTTGGTGTTTCCGCACGAGAGCGCCCTCTGGCCTTCGGATGAAGATTTACTGCTGATCACAGAAGCGTACTTCACTGAAAGGTACGCATGACAATCGCAGCTTCTGCCTAATCGCGATTACGATTTCATTTCGATTTATCGTGCAACCCTACTCCCAGCCAAAAGAATTCTGTAGAGATATCAAAATTAAAGCCCTGGACAATTAGCAATATGGCACATGCACACACTCTGGCTGTCATTGTTTGTTTCAGTCAAAGTGTGCACTTAGTCGGTGCGTACACATTGTCGCAATGATCTGAAGGAACATGGCGTAGTGCTGTTAGCGTGCAGGCATACATTAAAGCTTCTGTCGGAGAAAAGTGGGTTGGTGTCTTTGTGTTGATAGTTTTTGTATTATCTCTGAGATATGAATAGGTCTGGTTTAAATTACATAGTACTCACTCCAGTGATTCAGAGCTCTTTTGAAAACAGGACGGCGCTTTGTTCCGTCGTCTACGCCAAAGAACAAAAGAACTTTTGTGATCAGCCTTTAAAAGATGAATCCAGCATCATTTCAGCGTTTGTGAGAGGAGAAAGTTTTTTTATGAGGGGTCTGAGCAACTGTGACAAATGTACCACAATGATTCTAATTGCAGTATAATAATAATTACAATAAAAATAAAGTTAAAAAATACAGTTAACTGTTCTCTTTTGAAGGACTGTATATAGATGACTTCAAATAACTGTTCTGGATTCAATACAAGTTAAGCTCTACAGACAGCATCTAAAAGCCTATTCAGAAAGGATTAGTTTTCGGGACAAAACGTCTGAAATCATCAGCAATCCGCACTGGCTTAGCAATGTCTTTAGTAAATGCCCAGATGGGCATATCTACTATATTTATGTGAAGCTGTTGAAATTACTTGGAGGTAAGATTCTTTGAAAAAAGTCTGTTAAGCTCACACAGCCTGCATTTTTTGATCAAAAATACAGTAAAAACTGTAAAAATGTTAAAAAAAAAAAAATTAAAAAGACTGTTTTCTATATTAATACATTTTAAAAAGTCATTTATTTTTGTGATGGGAAAGCTGAACTTTCAGCAGTCATTACTCCAATCTTCAGTGTCACATGATCCTTCAGAAATAAACATTAATATGCTGATTTGCTGTTCAAGAAACAAATGATGGAAACAGTTAAGCTGCTTAATATTTTTGTGGAATTCATGATACATTTCAAGGATTTTTGGTGAACAGAAAGTTTAAAAGAACAGCAATTATCTAAAATAAAAATATTACTTTTGACTACTTTTGAATTTAATGCATACTTGCTGAATAAAAGTAATTTCTTTAAAAATATCACTAACTCTGCACATTAAATCGTAGTATAATCATATGTATGTGACCCTAGACCAAACCAGTCATAAGGGTCAATTTTTTGAAAGTGAGATTTATACATATGAAAGCAGAATAAATAAGCTTTCCATTGATATATGGTTTGTTAGGATAGGACAATGTTTGGCTGAAATACAACTATTTGAAAATCTAGAATCTGAGGGTGCAAAAATAATCAAAATATTGAGAAAATCGCCTTTAAATTTGTCCAAATGAAGTAGCAATGCACATTACGAATCAAAAATTAAGGTTTGATTTATTTACGGTAGGAAATTTACAAAATTTTTTCATGGAACATGATCTTTACTTAATATCCTAATCATTTTTGGCCTGCCTTTTTTTTTTTCTAACTGTAACAAATCACCACATCACAAAAAACACATCCTTTCTTCATCCAATATCAGATGCACTAAACCTAAAAATTAATTCTAGATGCTTTATTCATAGTTCAATAACTCCAAATGAACTAAATAATCTGTATCAGGGCCTGCATCATTTTAAATAAAGTGCTCACCGATTAAAGCTCTCTCTGAAAATTATGTGAAGAACATTTAATATCCATTGACCAGCATCCACTCCAGACACATGCAGGACTAAAGAAACAGCATTTAAATGTACAAAAACAAGCTGATCCACTGGCTTTTGGTGATTATTTATAGCATGCAATAGATGCCAAACATAATACAAATCAGGCATTGAAAAACCCTTATTTTTCAATCAACATATTGGTTGGTTACAGCCCTTGCTATATGCGCACGTGCGACTCAGAAGGAAGGAAGACTAGAGGGAGATAACAGAAATGAGACAGCGTGAAGACGTGCCGAGATAGGATCAGCGAGTGACTTATTACCGTGCAAGCCTGACCTGTCAGATCTCCTTATCTCCCCTAACACCTCACCAATCAAAGAGATTTTCATAAATCAATTTTTTTTTGCTCAACGAGGGGGGACCTGGATGCGCTTGACCAATCAGATCAATACACGCTCCTGTTCTAAGACGCAACTAAGCCACCTAAGCACAAAAGGCGGCACGGGGTGAAAACAGCCAATCGCAAAACATCCACATTTGAGCCCACTCGGAGGACAAAGAACACTGTGCATCATGAAACTCATGTTTATATAAAATCCTTTCAGGGATACTAGTCCTGGGGAGAACATGGGAAATAAGTATGCCTATAATGGCGGGGTCTACACAGGGTTAGGTGCTTCATCGTTGGCTGTTCCGTTCCTCTGCTCTATCCTCGCCAATCCTGATGTGTATCCTAGCAACAGCTTTGCCTCCCTGCCTGCCAGTTTGCTTTCAGCAGAGGTGAGGGTGAACATGTGCCACGCGGTCTTTACCTGCCTTTCTATTCCTCTAACACTCATCACTCACCTCTGGCACTGCTCTCAGTCCTCCAACACTTTCTCTCTTATTCCTGTTCCTCTCATGCGCCCATCAATCTCTTAAACATATGCTTTCTGTACAGAACAGTTCCTCCTGTCTGTTGGGTACAAGATGGTCTTCATATGCCCTATGCAATAACACCTATACAAATGTAGGTAGGGTTCACACATAGAAGGAATGACATGAAGTCAGGGACAAAGAAATTTTACAACCCTCACCATGTTGTGATGCCGTGTCCCAGCATGACGAGACAAAAACAATTAAACCCATTAGACATGAGGCATTTGTTGCATCCAGTGAGGACATAGTTATTGATTATAATGACTCAAACTGTCTTTTTACACATAACATAACACCGTCATGTCTGCATTTGTGATAGTAGAAAAGACAAACAATAAGCACTAATCTACACTGCTCAAAACTTGCGTTTGAATAGCCAGTAGCAAATTTTTTAAATATAAAAATTTACTTACAGGCTGCGAGTCAGAAGCGCCAGACTGCCCTTGCAAAGCTGGAATTGCCCCACTTTATAGTGTGCACAGCCAGCATTGTAGGCTACTCTCCCAGGTTCAGGAAACAGTCCTCCGTAAAATGCGCTGCACATACTCAAATATGTGTGTTGTACTATTGTGGAACAGTGTAGGAAATATAACTTAAGCACTGATTTCTAGTTGTGTACTCATGTGGAAGACCAAACTAAGTACTTTAACTTTCGCAACGAAACACACAGCATCTCCACAACATGGCGACAGCTACAACAATACTACAGCGAGAAAAGAAATCTCGAAATCTTCCTACAACGTGATGCAGACATGAGGGGGTGCGTTTGAATGAGCCGTTTTAGGAAGGCGTGGCTTCCATACAAAATATCTCTTTGGGTTTGAGACTTTAACCTTTGCAACTTTACAGATATCATATATGCAACAGCTTGTAACACTCCAAAAGGAAGTGAAAGGAAATTGAATCATATGACCCCTTTAAGACCTAAATTACTGTGTTTACGAGGATACTTGCAAAGACGAGCGCTTTTGACACATACAAAAATGTGTGTATTTAACTGTTTAAGGCCTATAAAGCAGCAAAAATAGCTCAATACTTAAAAAAAAAAAAAAAAAAAAAAAACGAATAGTCGCGATTAATCGATTCAAAACAAAAGTTTACATACATATGTGTGTGCATTGTGTCTATTTTTAATGTATATATAAATACACATACATACATGTATATATTAAGGTAAAATGTGTTAGATTTATATGTAAAATATTTATAATTATACATAAATTATAAACAAGTGTTTTCCCTTTATTTTTTTATTATGATAGGATAGTGGAGAGCAGACAGGAAGTGAAGTGGGACAGAGAGAGGGGGGCAGGGTCGGGAAAGGTCCTCGAGCCGGGATTCGAACTCGGGACGCCCATAGTGCAACGACACTGTATGTCAACGCACTTGCCCACTAAGCTATCGGCACCGACAATAATATACAAGTGTTTACATACAAAAACATACAATACATACAAATATGTTTTAAAATACACTCACATATGTGCTTAAAAATGCGTGCAAATGATAAGTTTGTGACCACGTAGCATAGCAATGTCATGTAAGCGTGTAACCACAACAGAGACGTTGAAAATCTCTACCGGTTGACACATTTGTACCAGTTAATCGGATCTACCGGTATATTGCCCAGCCCTACCCCACTATCTATTTGCCTAATATCCCCACAAAATCTTAATCATACAGTGAACATTATATAGTCCGATTTGATGACTACAATGGTTGAGCTGTATGTTTATGAGTCACTGAAAATAATGACTCATAACAGTCATTTGTTCAGGAATTGGATTTAACATTTTGTGCTGTATGGTTTTGATTCACTGAAAATAAATGGCCCATAAGAGTCACAGGTTCAGTATAAGTGGATTAAACATTTTGCACTGTATGGTTTTGATTCAGGAGTCTAACTACACTGATTGTGCTGAAGATTCAGTAGTGATGTTATGGGGCTAAACAGCACTGAAAAAAACACTGGCTGCATCCGAATAAGCTTACTTCCTTACTATGTAGTAGGCAAAAGTAGTATGTGTTCATATAACAGCAGGCAAAAAGTAGCCTACTGCTTCTGGCGAGATTCTGAAGTGCAAATCTAATGATAATGGACGATTTACTATCCCATCAGGCCTTGAGAGAGGATTTGTGAATTGCAGTGAAGCGACTTGACTAATGCTGTAGGTCACATGATGACAACATGATAAATGTAGTACAATTAATTTCCTATCACACACATTTATACTATACATAACACTTTTTTAATGGTTGCAAAGTCATGTTTGCTTGATAACTGCAGATACCAGAAAAATACTACCTGAAAACACTGTATATATAGAGCAACTCAACACACGTTGGTGATGCAAACTAGAAGTTTCTCCATCTACAAGAGCAGTCCATTAAAAGACAATTTCCAGTTTTACAAATCCTATTACACACTTTTTATTACTGAATAACTGCTTTAATAAAAATATTAGCTGTGCATTTCTGCTAAAGCCCTCTGGTTTTCTTGTCGGCCAGGGTTCCATTGTAAGTCCATTACTGTTAACATTTCCTGTTCGTTTACACTGAGGTTTGAAAATAACCAAAATTATTCCTTTAATTGATGAAACCACATTAATGTATTTTTACTGAGCCTAAGTATTCAGTCAATTCCCTACAAACACTGTTCAAAGCTTTTATCATTGTACACACACACTTCATGTGCATTAAAAAAGGTAAAGTGTTATTCAGTGACCCTGAAGACAAGTCTTCAGCGTTCAGTGTCACAGAGTCTGTTCTTTAGATTCTTCTCAAATATATTTTCCTTCTGAACACAAACACTGGTTAGATCAATTATACATGATTCAAGACTACTGGAATGGACTCAAACACACACACTATGCAGGACTTTGGTTTTGCTGGGTTCAGTTCGTAATAAAACCTTAAACAGTGACGGCCAGCAGTGTGCAAAGCTTCACAAATAAAACCATTATAACGCAAGTCACGTCAAGAGGAGCACTTGCGTGTGTGTGTACTTTACTAAGTACATAAATCAGCAGCTGTTGAAGTCAGAAGTGTAAAACAGTAGGCACAGAAGCAGAAAGGCTTGATGACGATTCCAATGCGGTGTGCTAATCCTTACAGCCGCCTCTACGAGATTACAGCCTGTTTATTTTTAAACGTATTAAAATAAAGTTTCATTTCCGTTCCTGTCTGTGATTAGTGTCTGCCAACTGACGCAATTCAGCATCAGTCTCCAAGTGAGGTTCATTCAAGTGTGTTGAAAACAACTGTTGACCTCTGCTGCCATCATGTGTCTGAATACAGTTCTGCCAAGAATGAATTTATCACTCACTTACACATTAAAATGTACTTACCAAAAGTGGGCAAAAAGATAACATAGATCAAACACAGACTTGTCTTAGGATTTTCTAAATTATGATACAATCCCTTAAAGGGATCATCGGATGCAAAATTCACTTTTACATGTTGTTTAAACATAAATGTGTGTTGGCAGTGTGTGTACACAACCACCCTATAATAATAAAAATCCACAGTGTGTTTTTTTTTTTTTTTTTATATATATCCCCATAAATCACCACTATCTCAGGTCAAGCTGTTCTGAGATTCTTGGCAGAGTGATGTAGTTCTGCACAGACCTGCTGTTAAACAGTCCACCAACGTCTACTTAACGATTGAGGTGTTCTGTTGTTGGATGTAATAATGAACAGCAGTCATCACTTACTTGTGACATCTGAGCCGCAGAGAATTACTTTTGTTTTTAAAGGGGTCATTAGATGCCCATTTTCCACAAGTTGATATTCTTTCTTTAGGGTCTTAATGAAGTCTATAATATACTTTGGTTAAAAATTCTCAATGGTAGTGTAAGACAACACCCTTTTTACCTTGCCAAAATCAGCTCTGCAAAAATCATCCTGTTCTGGTCGAGGTTGCTTTACATGTTAATGAGCTCTGCTTTCCCAACCCCTCTTTTCTCTCTGTGGAGTGACGAGCCTGTTTTCTTTAGCCGCATTTAGCCGTGTTTAGCCGCTAAACTTGCTAACTAGCAGGTTATTAGGAAAGGCGATCGCAAAGATTCATAAAAAAAAACTTTATACTCACTTCTGCTGTAAGTGAAGCTGGATCACGAATGATTCGCGCAAACATAGACGGATATATGTAGATCGGGAGGCGCATTCCCTTCACAAACAAACATAATCTACTGCATCTTCAGCGGCTCAGATGTCGGGAGTAAATGACGACCACTATGTTCATTATTACATCCAGCAACACAACACCTCAATCGCTCAATCGGAGATATTCTTGTCTAACTTGCATCCCTGCTTAGGCATCGAAACAGTGGAGATTACTGGACTGTTACAGCTGATTTAAGGTGGGTCTGAGGTAAAATGCTCATGTCAATCAACTATCGTGGGAGCGCGCTCTGTTGGTGTGACGCCACACCGACAGGCATCTGAGAATGGCTCAATTTGAAAAAGGGGATATTATTTTTACAAATTAATTAAAAACCACTGCATGGACTTTTATCATTATAGGGTAGATGTGCACATACACTGCCAACACACATTAATGTTCAAACAACATGTAAAAGTGAACTTTGTATCTGATGACCCCTTTAAAAGGGAATGCGCCCCGTGATCTACCTAAATGCGTCTGTTTGCGCAAGTCATTTGTGATCCAGCTTCACCTACAGAAGAAGTGAGTAAAATTTTTTCATGAATCTTTGCAAACCATGGACAGACACTATGACCGAAGTCTTGCATCATCCTATAAATAATTATAGGGACGGTAAGATTTTTGTTTTTGGAAGAAGTCTCATGTTCAGCAAGGCTGCATTTATTTGACAAAAATACAGTTAAAAACAAATCAATAATACTGGGAAATTATTCTGTTTTCTATTTTAATATACTTTAAAATGTAATTTATTTCTGTGATGACAAAGCAGAACTTTCAGCATCACTACTCCAGTCTTCAGTGCTACATGATCCTTTAGAAATCATTCTAATATGCTGATTTGTTGCTGAAAATGGTTGAAATGGTTGCAGTTGCTACATTTATCAGGATTCTTTGATAAATAGAATGTTTAACAACATTTATTTGAAACAGAAATGATAAATTATAAATGACTCTACTGTCATTTGTGATGAATTGAATGCATCCTTGCGTAATGAAAGTTATTGCTTTTAAAAAAATCTTACTGACAAACGCTTAAACAGTAGTATATGTGCAAATAATAACACAGTTCTGCCTACGAATACTCACATGGTACAGGAAAAACTCTAATGGCAGATTCATTTCTACTGCTGCACGAATATACTGTCATAACACCTAACCCTAGTGCCAAATGAGGTCTTTCAATAAAACATCCCAGAAGGAGAGCTTATCTTGATCATAACATTCAGATAAACATACTCACCAGTCATGGGGTCAAATAGCTGGTTGGCTTCAAGGTCAGTGAATGTGTTCATGCAGCAGGGGCAGCGGAAGGAGGCTCTGTTAGTCGAGTCCCGTTCGTCCGTCTCAATACGTCTGCGCATGTGGTCCAGCTTGTACTTCACCACATTAACCAGCAACCGGTAGTTAATGAAATAGTAGTTGTGACGCGTCGTCTTGCCGTCCGGCGCTGTCTCCACACGCATACGGCATTTGACGAACTTGTCGGCCTTGAGTGTGTTCAGAACTGAGCGCAGCTGCTTGCGGTCAAACTTGAGCAGTTCCAGCATGTCCTCTTCACGTACACAAGGATTCCGGATCAACACATCCAGAGCGAGAGCATGCTCAATGCCATAGAAACCTCGCACAACCTGCTTGGCCAGCCGTTTTAGAGAGGCAGGGACCTCTGTGAGCAGCTCTGGTTCAGTCATGATGGAGGGGAGGCAAAGAGTAAAACTAAACAGGGGAAGGATGGAGAAACAGCAAAAGCAGGAGGTGAAAGTATTTTTAAGACCAGGAACAATATGTTTTTAGGAAGAATAGGAATGGATTGTAATAGGAAGAATCAGCTGGTCTGGTATTCAAAAAGGTGATCAAGTGGATGACTTTGGCATTGTACGACGGTGGTCTGTGAAAAGTGGAAGAACAGAAAAAGAGATTAGTTACACATATGATCCAATAACTGTTTATATGTGCATCCAAATGCCAACAGTTCTATTTAGAGAGTAAATGGTAGCAAAAAACTGATTTTAACTTTCCCTGCTACAAATATGATAATTTTGCTATTTTTTGCAACATATTTTTTGGTCAGAAAAAAATTCTAGAAATATTTTCCATGAAAGCAAAATAAAAAAAACGTAACTTCCAAACAGCTGGAAACTCATAAAAAATATTGTTTGGTGCAATATATTACCGATGTTCCCAAGATGATCACAAGTCATTCTCACAGTTTCATTCTATGAACAATCTATGTTAGCTAGCTAGATAATATTACGTTAATGACATTTAAATCAACATAATTCACAACAACGATCAATCTATTACAATATATATATTCAGATACAATATTATAATATGCATGTTAACAGACAGCTTAAATATATAAATGTGAGGGGGCTCATTGTGTTGGAGGGTCATTTGTTTATTCTATTCAGTTTCCATCACTTTAAATTTAGAAAGAAGAGAAATTTAGTAATATTTATTAGTCATTGAGTCCGGCTACGAATGCATAATGTATGAATTACATGAACCAAAACAATGTGACAGTACAGCTCACACCCAATGATGCTTCATTTTACTTACTGGGGAGTTTAATATTAGACTCTCGAAATTGAATATATTGAAAGATACGGTTAGATTAATACCGTCAACAAAAAGAACAACATACAAGCATGAAAGATAGAATAAAAACAGCTCAAACCTTTTCCTCCTGTTTAGATCTGAACAAGTTTCCTAGTTCAGCATCATGCTAACGTTCAGCGGAAATGACGCATACGATGTTGCTGAAAAGTCTAAAGGCGATTTAAAAAAATCATTTATAATTATTAATGTGAAAGTTATGTATTAATTAATGTAAATTCATTCCGTTGGAATAAATTTAAGATAGCAAATAAATGCTCATATATTTAGCCCGAAACTAAAAACAATAAAATAATAATAATAATGAAAACAACTATGTGTAAAGGGTCCATTTTGTTGTTTCTCAGAATCACTGAATATTCCAGTCAACGGGATATAAACTATAAACTACGCGTTTATATTTTTGACCCGAAGTTCTTTTCCCTTAAATTCTTATGTGAGGTTATATTTAACATAATATGACTTTTGTTATAGAATGATGTGCAGCCGCTTCCGCTTTAGTGCTTCCTTGTTGCTTCCACAGTCTGTTTCCACGTGTGTTCAGAGTGATGCTAGTAAACAGCAAGAGAAAGCAAGGAAAAGATGTTGCTGTGAGTCTGACAGTATTTATGTTCTGTTGGGTTTCATTTAAACTGGATTAGCTCAGATCTGAAAACTTTATAAAGGTCAAATATGGCAGTAAAAATTATATTATACCGCTAACAAAAAGTGCCAATAGAATTACGTACCATGGTAATAGTAATACTGCTTTGCCCATAGTAAGTACCATTGCATATAATTTTGGAAATTAAACAATATATGGTATTTCCATCTGATTCTGTCACCATAATATGGTACTACCACAGTATCTTTTAAAGAGCATTACAATATATAATTAATAAATGTATTTAAATTATATTTAGATCATAGTGCATTTATTTAATGTATTTATATTATATACATTATAATTATAATAATACGTTTTTTGTAACATTATTCTGTACTCTGCATGTTGTATTTAATATGGTATGTTTGATGTTGAAGGTATAGCCAACCAAAAAAAATAAATATTCTGTGGTCATACTCACTCTCATGTTGTTCCAAACCTTTATTACTTTCTTCTGTGGAATTAATGTTTTATCCCCATATTTTCATTTGCATTTTCTCACAGGTACAGGGGACTAATGACAGCAGTGTGGTCAGTAAGGTGTCGGCAGCGGCACAGGGTTACTTCCACGATGATTTCCTTAAGCATTTTGTTTGCAAGGTGTCAAGAAGAGCTCCATTGATTAATAGGTAAATCTTTAGGAGACAGTTCTTGCCCCGTAAGTGATTATATTTTCATAAAACAGATGCATTATTTCTTATTTGTGTATATTTTCTGTCCCAGAGGTTATTATGTGCGCTGGAAAGCAGTCGATCACTGTGTGAAGCAGTTTTTCCATGCCACAAAATCCTGCTCAAGGAGACAGGTGGGATGAAATGTTCACCTTTTGTGTATGAGCGTTTTTACTGTAAAAAAATTAATACCTTGATCATATCCTTCTCTTAATCTCAGATTCTGTCACTAGGAGCTGGGTTTGACTCATTGTTTTTCCGGCTACATGCAGAAGGAGCCCTTGAAGGTGTCACAGTTTTCGAGGTTGACTTTCCAGAAGTGGCCCGGCGCAAGGCTGCCCTGATCAATAGCAATATTTGCCTGAAGGACGTGTTGCCAGATTGGGATACTCTCTCAGATCAGCAGACTAGTAGGACATCAACTGTATCACATATTAATGAAATAGATTACGAAACATAACCACTTAAACTGTGTAGTGCAGTACATAAATGTTATTATTCCTACAGATACTTGTCCAACTTTGCGATACGTTTCTTTTCCATTTGTAGATGCTGTGTTCATCAGAAGTGGTCATTATAATCTCATTGGTGTGGATGTCAGGAAGGAGCAGGAGGTGGAGGCTACTTTAAGCAGAGCTGGACTACAGTGGGATGCTCCCACACTCGTCTTGTCAGAGGTTGTGCTGACTTACATGGAAACACAATGGTGAGACCGTTAATTTAACTTCGACTTGAATTGGTTGGAGCCGTGGTGCAGCAGTTAGTATATATGCTCCTGAACCATTGAGCCTTGGTGGTTATTCCAATCTCTTTGCTGTTCTGTCTTTTTTTCAATTGTTTTCTTTTACTTTCTAGACCATTTTAACTTTTGAACAAACAGTGTAATTCATTTTTAACATTTTGGTGATCTTCTCCAGGTCAGATGCTGTGATTGGTTGGGCTGCCAGACTACTCCCACAATCTATGTTTGTGATGTATGAACAGATCCACCCAGATGACCCGTTTGGCAGGGTCATGCAAAACCACTTCCTGAAGCTTAATTCTACCATACATGCTCTCAAACAATATCCAGACTCTGTCGCTCAGATGCATAGATTCATACAGAAGGTATGGCTCAAATTAATGTTTCATACACATTTATTTGTGACATTGGATCACAAAACCAGTCTTAAGTTGCACAGGTATATTTGCAGCAATAGCCAAAAATACATTGTATGGGCCAAAATTCTAGATTTTTATTTTATGCCAAAATCATTAGGATATTTGTAAAGGTCGTGTTCCATATTTTGTAGTATAAGATATTTTGTAAATTTCCCATCGTAAATATATCAAAACTTAAGTTTTAATTAGTAACATGCGTTGCTAAAAACTTCATTTGGACAACTTTAAAGGTGATTTCCTCAATATTGTTTTTTTTTTTTTTTTTTGCACCCTCAGATTCCAGATTTTCAAATTGTGTCTCTGCCAAATATTGTCCTATCCTAACAAACCACACATCAATGGAAAGCCTATTTATTCTGTATTTTAGATGATGTATAAATCTCAATTTCACAAAATTTACCCTTATGACTGGTTTTGTTGTCCAGGGTTATTAGTATATAGATTATGTATGTTTTTAGCATTCTGAAGGAATATATGACACTGAAGACTAGAGTAATGACTGCTGAAAATTCAGCTTTGCCATCATAGGAATAAATTATGTTTTAAACTTTTTTTAAAAAAAATGTAATATTTTACAATATTACTGTTTTTTTTTCTGTGTTTTAATTCAATAAATGCACCCTTTAAAAACATAAGAGACTTCTTTCAAAAATATATTTAAAAAATCATACCAACTTTTGAACGTTAGACTAAATTGATCACCCTAGATTATCAGTAAGCCAGGTAACTGATCTTTGACTCCCACAGGGCTGGGAAAAATGTGTCTGTCTGGATATGAACCAGTTCTACTATGACCTTCTTCCTGAAGATGAGAGGCAGAGAGTTGAGGGACTGGAGCCTTTTGATGAATTTGAGGTGAGGAAACAGTCCCATTCCCAGCAAAAACCATTGAATGATCCCAGAATCACCACTGAATTTGACCTAATGCCTGATCTCAGACCTGTGTTTATCTTTATGATATCAGGAATGGCACCAGAAATGTTCTCATTACTTCATCCTTACAGCCTCCAAAGGCTCTGTGACCAATCAAGCCCTTCTCACTCTATCGAAGGGTAAGATTTGGTACGATATTTGTATTATGTGTATCACTAGGTGCCCGTTAACATAACACACATGCTCTTTTCACTTCTAGCATCTTCGATCCCTCACATGACTCCTCAATGGGCTGAGCGCCCTCCCCTGGTCATTCAGCCCATGTATGGCTCTCCGAGTATAGAGGCTGTTGGAATGGCTTCTGCCGTCCTGGCACCTGGAATCATCCTACTCACCGGAGGCTGTGGGAGAAATGGAAGAGACACAGCAGCGAGGGTCCTGATCAAAGAGAAGGATGGCTGGAAATGTGCCTGTGTGGAGGCTCATGGAGATAAAGGTGATTTGATCAATGCTCTATTTTTGCCTTTGATAATTTGATAATTTTCTAAACAAACTGTTTGACCTGTTTGTTAGTAAATAGACACAATTTGTGAAGTCAGTTTTATTTGTATAGCGCTTTTCACAGTACACATTGTTTAAAAGCAGCTTTACATAAATTCATGATGTTAATGCTCATAATACTGTCATGTCTAATTGTCCACTTATTTGCATATATTAATATGGTGACAAAATAAACTGTATAGTATTTATTGTTTTATGTGAGTGCACTGTATGTATGCGGATAGTGCTGAATATTTGTATAGTATTTGCAAGGAGTTATTAATAGATTTTGGGTGATATGGAAATCTGTAGGATTTTGAAGCTATGTAATCTCCAAGGTTTTGTTTAATTTCTAACAATTTGGTGCAGAGACACGTCTAATTATGTATGTATGCATATCTTTGTCTCATATTTCTTCTCCTTAGTGGTTAGTCTTTATCAGACGTTGACTTCTATCCCTGGAGGTGGAGCTGTCCTCTTCGGTGGCAGAACTTCTCCACTCAATCCAACAGGCAGTGTTGTGTGGGTGACCTTTGACCCTGGCAATGAGCAAAGTGCTCTACAGCTGTCATTTAAGAACATGGTTTGTACCGGCACTGGTCCAAAGCCACGATGGCGACACACATCAACCTTGATATGTTATAAAGGTTGGAGATTTTTAAGTATTTTTTGCATTTTTCTTGGCATTTTAAAAGGAGCAAAATATTAACTTTTTAATGTATCGTTTCAGATAGGACTTTTCTATTTGTGTTTGGAGGACGTACAGAGAAGGATCCAGTTTTAGGTGATGCACATTTCCTGTGTTTGGAGGACAAACACTGGACTGAGGCATGGCTTTGTATTATTTTTTTATTTCTCATCTTTCTCATATTAAAACCTCATGAAAATATACACACAAACGGAAACACCTCAGTTAAAAAGTTTGGGGTTGTATGTTTTGAGCAGTCATTACTCCAGTCTTCAGTGTCACATGATGTTTCAGAAACCATTCTAATATGCTGTTTTGGTGCTCAAGTAATATTTCTTATTAATATCAATGTTGAACATTGTTTCAGGATTTTTGATGAATTTGAAATATAAATCTTTTGTAACAGTATACACGTCTTTGCTGTCACCTTTGGTCATTCCATTCTTGCTGAATAAGATTTTTAATTAAAAATCATACTTACCCCAAACATTTGAACAGTAGTGTATATACCTTAGATTTTTGATAAGGGCAACACAATGTTCCTGCGTATATTTTGAAATATAGCCTTCACATCTGGAGGGTAATTGTTTGAGAATCTTTTGTGTGTTTCAATCAGATGACAGTTGTTGGTGCCGTACCAGAAGCCCGTCATTCCCATTCTGCTTGTCCCTATGGAGGGGGACTTGTCATATTTGGAGGTTTGGGGAAAGGAGGCAGACCTCTCTGTGATGTTTTCTACCTGAGACCCACATCATCAGGTTTCTGCTGGGAGACAAAGAATTTACATCCACCTCCAGTACCCAGGTTTAAAACCATTTACTTATTTGGATATGAAAAGAATGAAAATGTTGTGTTATGAAGATGTACCACCTCTCAGTGATCAAAGTCACAGTCTTGGCCTCTCTTTTCAGATATTCTCACTCAGCCCATGTAATAAATGAGAAGTTGGTTGTGGTTGGTGGAGTTTGGCTTCAGGCTGATGGAGTACCAGGAGTTGCTGTAATAAATCTGAACACTGGAAGCTGTGTGGAGATCCACTTGGATACCGTAAGTTACTTTGCTGATGGACTTTAGCAGTGATTAATTGTTTATTATATAATGGAAAATTTTGGCTCTAAAATCTGATTGGATAGGCATAATAAAATACATTTTTGACTTTAAATTCTGCTTGATGTTCACTGCTGTTGTACAATCCAAATATGCGCAAAACTCAGTAATAATGCAGAAAGTTGCTGTCTTGCTTGGCAGCGATGAACAGCCTACAGAGTTGAAGGGATAGTTCACCCAAAAATGAAAATTCTGTTATTAGTTATTCACCCTAATGTCATTCCAAACCTGGAAGAGCTTTGTTTATCTTCAAGACACAAATTATATTATGTGACCCTGGACCACAAAACCAGTCTTATGTTGCATGGGTGTATTTGTAGCAATAGTCAAAAATACATTGGATGGGTTAAATTTATCGATTTTTCTTTTATCCCAAAAATCATTAGGATATTAAGATCATGTTCCATGAAGATATTTTGTAAATTTCCCACTGTAAATATATCAAAACGTAATTTTTGATTAGTAATATGCATTGCTATGAACTTCATTTGGACAACTTTAAAGACAATTTTCTCAGTATTTTGATGTTTTTGCACCATCAGATTCCAGATTTTCAAATAGTTGTATCTCAGCCAAATATTGTCCTTTCCTACCAAACCGTACATCAACGGGACGCTTTCAGGAAAATTTTACACTTATGACTGGTTTTGTGGTCCAGGGTCACATATTTTGATGAAATACGAGAACTTTCTGACCTCGCATAGACAGCAACGCAACTGACACGTTCAAGGCCCAGAAAGGCAGTAAGGACATAGTTAAAATAGTCCATATGACATCAGTGGTTCAACCTTAATTTTATGATGCTACAAGAATACTTTTTGTGTGCAAAGAAAACAAAAAATAACAACTTTATTATGTAACAATATTGCATTTGATTGGCAATATTTTTATTGCTCATCAACTGGAAAAAATGCTCTGAAATTGATCCTGAAAGTGTTGTTTTCTCTAATGTTATCTTTATAGTTGGGTTAATTTAGCTATTCTCTTTGAGAATTTGAGT
Source organism: Cirrhinus mrigala (assembly GCA_036247105.1). Classification (NCBI taxonomy): domain Eukaryota; kingdom Metazoa; phylum Chordata; class Actinopteri; order Cypriniformes; family Cyprinidae; genus Cirrhinus; species Cirrhinus mrigala. The sequence goes on from CM070015.1 coordinate 18,667,303, forward strand.
CATTTTTAAAACTTTATGGTTATAGTCATCATTCATTGTATGAAAATGCCTTCAGACTTGTGGAATATATTACCTGATGAAGTAATTGTTTGATTAATAATATTAATAAACTGAATTATTAATGTGTGATTTCTTAGGACTGGAAAAGTCAATTAAATAATAAAATTAAGTAATGGAAATTAAATCTGGATTTTTTTTTTTTTTTTTTTAATACTTAGATTGAAAATATTTTATTGGCAAAATATTGTATTAAAAATTATATTGAAAATCCTTATGCAGTCCCCAGTTTAAAAAAACAATAAACCACCTGAAGACAAATATTGTATTAATTTAGTTTTGTAATTTTTGTTGCTAACTAATTAATTTCAAATACATTTTTAGCAATCCCCTGTTTTCATATGCAAAAATAACTTTAATTTATTTGTCATGACTTATCTTTTTTTCTAATTTTATTTTACTTCAGTCATCTGTGCCTTGGCCTCTGATGCTGCATTCATTCTGCTCTGAGCTGCTGGACTCTGAGGGGTCAGAGATGGTGCTCATTGGTGGAGGTGGAAACTGTTTCTCATTTGGGACTCATCTCAATCCCCACCCTGTAACTGTGGATTTAAGACCAATACTTTGCTCTTCATAAGTACAAACTACAAACAAGCAACAAATGTGTTGCTGAGTAAATCTCCAGCCAAACTTTATTTCAGCCGGAACTTCAGCCAAATAGCCCAAGTATTGCGACACAGGGACATCACTCCGTGAAGCGACGGAAAGACTGCACGGTGGGACAGACCGCACCCCAGTCCACTGGTTTGCGGTAGTTGCCCTTCTCCAGGAAGTACTGGTGGCCACGGTAGTTGGGATGCTCGTAGAAGATCCAGTAGCCGTCCAGAACTTTGCAGGAGTGGACCTCTCTCAGACGGAACCTCTCCAGCACAGATGGACAGTCTTCAATGGACTCTATGGCCTGGCCTGTGAAGTCGGGCTTGTCGTACAACTGAACCTTGTACTGCATTCCACTTGTCTGCATGGGTTGGATTTATTTGGGTTTGGGAATAGAAAAGAAGTAGAAATATTTGTGCATGAAGGTTGGAGTTTAGATAAATGGCACTAAAAGAAGACATGGAATAAGATGGCACTAGCTTCTTACAGTTACAAAGTCAAGGCAGTTACAAATATATAACACTTGAAGACCTCCACAGGCATGTTTTGTAAAATAATGTACAATTTTATATTGTTTGCCCAGTTTGACCTTTTTTTGGAGCATTTTGAAAATATATGTTATATAATAGTATTCATGCTATAGAAATATTCATTCAAGTCTTCAGAGCAAAAACTGTTCTGATATTTTATAGATCCAACATATACTTTTTTTATGGAGTTGTATGAGTGTTGGAGAAGAGGGCCTCTAATGTCCAAACAAGTAAATTAAAGAGAATTGCAATGACCTGAAATGTAATTTAGTCCTCTGTATGCTCCATTGATTAAACCAAGCTAAACTTTTACTTAAATTACACATAAAAGTTCGGTCGTTTAACAAGACTAAATCAAATACTGCAGATTCAGTGGCAAAATACTGCGATTTAATGGCAAAAGCCGCGTGGCCTAATTTGGTTAAACTGACGTAATGGTTAGAAAAGGTCTATGCATGACCTTCCGCTACTTATACTGTCCCAGGCTTTTATTGAGCTTTAACACAGTAAATCGAATTCATTTCCAGCACAGCACTGTGAAACAGCTTGATCAGTATGCCCAGTCTAAAAACATTGCAAATCATATTTGTTCTGCTCTATACATCATTCAAGTCTTAGAAAAAAGCTCACTTATGCTCACTTATGTTGAATGTACTGGTTGAACTTACGAAGTGGATGAGCTTGCAGGAACTGAGACAGTCATTGAGGCCCATCCATCCCAGGTATTCAGGATACTCTCCCCTGGTTAGCAGATACCGGTTACCTGTGTAGTTGGGCCGCTCGTAAACCACCCAGGCACCGCTTTCCACACGAATGGAATTGCAGCAGCTCAGGTAGGCATGGAAGTCAGAGCAGTCACTGTCACACTCATAACGGCGGCCCTTGAAGTTTTTGTCCTCAAAAAACACAATCTGAGAAACATCAAGATAATGTTGAAGAGCATTTTTATACTTGGATAACCACTTCACATTATATAAAAATGGTTAAACAATGGTTTTGGCCATATTTATGCTGATTTTAGCTGGCCGGCCAGCAAACAATGTACATTTTATCTTGTCTGAACAATGTGACCTTGAAGTTCAGGGTTGCCAGGTTTTCACAAAGAAACCCGCCCAATTGCTACTCAAAACTAGCCCATTGCGTTTCGGTGTGGGGTCCTCCAGTAAAAATTGCGTTCCAGGGGCTAAATATCACGTTATTGGTCGCTTCAACCCGTGGACATCAAAAACAGCCCGCAGAAACAGTGCTAAAGTAGCCCAATTCCACAGGAAAATGGCTTGGCAACACTGTGAGGTTAAGGAGAAGTTCACTTCCAGAACAAAAATGTACAGATCATTTACTCGCCCCCTTCTCATCACATATGTTTATGTCTTTGTTTCTTCAGTTGATAAGAAATTACATTTCTTAAGGAAAACATTTAAAAAATTTTTATAGAGGAAAAAGGGTCTTATCTAGCAAAACAAACAAATTTGAAAATTTATAATATTTTTATTCTCAAATGCTTTTCTTGTCTCGTCTCTGCGATGCACATGCATAGTCTGTGTAATCCGGGTCAATACAGTTAGGGTATGTCCAAAAACTCCTGTCTCGTTTTCTTCTTCAACGTCAAAACCTACATTGCTGTTTACCTTTTTGGGGGGAAGAAAACTTGTAACTTGAAAGAAGTGAACTTCTTTTCCTTCTTTTCCTCTTTACTAGTTATTATAGCACAAAATAAACATGAATGAACATTAGAGGGTATGTTGTTTTAACCGCTGAAAGACTCAAAATACACCAACATTAATCTACTCTCCTGTGTCTGGGTTGTTTGTAGGAGAAAAATTTGATGTTATGATTGGCAAGATCGCCTGTCAATCAAACTCCTTGCGAAGAATCAATTGCGAGTTCAGAACTGCATTATAAACTCACAACTGCGAGTTATAAAGTCAGAACTGCAAGATATAAACTTGCAATTCTGAAAGGAAGTCATACAGAATTGCGAGATATAAACTCGCTATTGCAAGAAATAAAAAAAATCATAATTGTGTTTATATCTTGCAAATCAGAATTGCAACTTTATTTCTCAGAATTGCGACTATATCTCACAATTCTGAGAAAAAAATCTGAATTGCGAGATGTAAACACAATTGCGAGAAAAAAAGTCAGTTACTTTCTACATTTTTTATTCAGTGGTGGAAACGGGCTTCCATAATTAGCCAGTTTGTTATGCCAGCAACCAACCAATATTACATATCTAATACCACAGATGACCATCTTAGATTCAAAATGGTCTGATCTGTAATTAAAAACGTAGTTTCATAAACTATCTAATCCAAAAAGTCCTACAGTACTTATCTGACTGCTGGCCAAGACATTTAGAAAAGAGGTTCTAGAAAATAGGGGTTTTAGAAAATAGTATCAGCATGTAGAAACTGCATTAAAGAAAACTAAAAATGTACACATTTGAATTTCGGATGATGTCATGAAGTCTCAACAATATCAGCACTATATGCTAGGTAGATTTTAAACATTTCCCCAATATTTTATTTTATAATATGAATGTAAAGTTAACAGAACTAATATATCTAACACATTAACACATGTACATTCACAAACTAATTCGCTGAACTGAACATAAAGATGCTACACAACTTCTATGTCTGCCATTAAGGTTCATAAACCTTGATTATACATATATTTTGTTTTTATAAATTATGCAGCTGTGCTAGATTCAGCCTGTTTTCCATTATATTCAAGTGATTTCCTACTTACCCTGCCCATCTTGAATACTGTATTTAGTCTTGTCTGGGGAGGTGGTCTGAGTGTCCAGAGTGAATGTTTTATCGGGCCGTTTAAATATGCAGCTCCCAATGTCAAAATGTCGAGGAGGGGAGGGCCAGATATTCACTTTGTCATGAAAATGAGATCCAAAAATCGAGTCAGTGATTCTAGCACTATTCAGTTTTTTTTCCAGAAAAGCAAATGGGGATTAAAGGATAATGACTAGCCTGGCACGGGCATTCATTCATCCTGAAACAACACTGCACCCTACAACTGGACCAAATTGATCCATAACAAACACAGCACACTGGCCAGCACCTGATGCCAAGCGCAGCGGCAAATAAAGAACCCAGACTCATTGGATTGTCATACCATGCTGAATGGCACCCATTACTCTGGGTCAGCTCTTTTCAACAGTATAGCCACTGGCAAATGAACCAACTAACTAAATTTAAACTGGAGAAAATGTAAGTGCTTTGCATATAGAATATTGAACAGGCAGTGATGATTTAGGTTTTAAAATGACAAATCTCTAGTGAAATATTGTATGTAATGTAGTAATCTACAGTAAATATATCCTGCAGCAGAATATGCACACTTCCCTGCTGTAAAATATGCAAAAAGCATTACGTGTGATGATTCAGATGTCTGAATACTCTAAATTTGTATCCACCAAACTGTGTTCGGTGAGATTCTGAAGCCATCCTTTCCATTAGGTCAAGAGACACAAGGCCCCAGTTTCAAAGACAGGGCTTAGACTAAACCAGGATTAAGCCATAGTTTAATTAGTACATTTAAGCAATTTTTATAAACTTGCCGGTGTGCCACTTGAGACAAAAAAAAAAGGCACTGGTATATTTTAAGATGATTCAGTGCAAGTGTCTTTCAATTTAAAAAGCTCAGACTTACATTTTAGTCTAGAACTTGGCTTAAAGAAACACTCCACTTTTTTTGAAAATAGGCTCATTTTCCAACTCCCCTAGAGTTAAACAGTTGAGTTTTACAGTTTTCGAATCCATTCAGGTGATCTCCGGGTCTGACGGTAGCACTTTTAGCATAGCTTAGCATAGATCATTGAATTTAAATAGACCGTTAGCATCTTGCTCAAAAATGATCAAAGAGTTTCGATATTTTTCCTATTTAAAACTTGACTCTTCTGTAGTTACATTTTCTAGGTTGATATGGCTAGGAACTATACTCTAATATCATTGCGCCTGCTGCACAAATTTGACCACTATGATCAGGGTGACTCTTTTGAAATGAATCAATGCTAGAAACAAAAAAGTTGTGGTTAAACTATAAAAAGAAAAAAGAAAATTTGAAATATTGCCTTCCAACTAATATGAAATACCAAAATCACTCACTCTAAAACTGAAAAAAAAAAAAAAAAAAAAAAACTAAATATTAATAAATAAAGATAGTTCCAGTCCTTGAGTCTGATTGGTTGAGTCACATTCATAGTTGTTGTAAACTACTCCACAAACATACACCTTTGTTTACATCTGTTTGTTGCTCAGCAACCACTTTGCTGCAACCACAACAACATTGTTGCAGAAGAATAATGTTTTTATTAATATTACACTTTATTTGCTGTTATTTTGTAAAACCTTACTATGTATATGGAATAACCGCTTTATAAAAGCAATAAGCACCATAAAGCCATGGTTTACAGTGAATTCATAACAGCTAAGCTGTTATAAATTCAGTGTAACCCACAGCTTCTTGGGACCAATTTAATGATATTCTTACTACATTTCTGGGCCTTGAATGTGGTAGTTGTGTTTCTGTCTATGCAGGTTTCGAAAGCTCTCGGATTTAATCAAAAATATCTTAATTTTTGTTTCGAAGATGAGCAAAGGTCTTACAGGTTTGTAACAACATGAGGGTGAGTAATTAATGACATTTTCATTTTTGAGTGAACTATCCTTTTAAGATATGAATATATTCAAGAGACATTTTTAAGTGACAGCGTTGTTGGAATCTGTATTGTGAAGATACAGTAATAGTGCAATTACAGTGCAAGGCATTGTGAACATACATACAGCAAAAGAGAAATATAAACATTTATACTGGCCGTGAGATTTCAGGAGGCAATAGCTGCAAACTCTTCAGTGAGCATATGTGTTATGCCAAGTACCAAATAAGACATTTGTCAATTACAGTACATCCCTGCACATATCTAATCCTGTTCCCTCTAAATTCATATAAAGGCAGCAATTGGTCCTTTCCTGTATTAATTAAATAACGACTCTCTGGTGATATTCTCTTACATATCAACCTCTGGAATCACTGGTGTCTTAAAATGGAAAGTAACTTGATGCTTAAACTATCAGACACCTGCAGCAATAATACATTAACTCTACAAACTAATCCAGCATAGATTTTTCTAGATGTCAATAATGTGACAGGACACAAAGTCCCTGTCAAAATCTGATACAGCATTGACAGTCTTCGTACCAGAAGAACACTAATGTTTGAGAATCACAGAACGCAAAAGTAGTTTTTGGTTGTTTGTCTGTTCCCTTAGCAAACAGTTGGTGCCCGTCCCATCGCTTGTTCAGGTGGTTGGTTTTTAAGTACGTTCTGTCCAGAGTTGGAGGTGTGGCCGGAAGGCCAGTGGTCCACAGAGGTGGAGGGGGTGAGGGCAGGAGGGAGGAGGCTGTCAAGCTCTCGTCTTTGTCCTGTCTTGAGCAACCACTCATGAAACTTCTGCTCCACTAAGGCCTGAAACTGCCGCCTCTGAACCCTTTAAAACAACAAAGACAATGCATCACAACTGAATGTTGAAAGAAAAAACGTATTGCTCAGGTGATTATTACGGAGGTGCATTACAATTTTTCACCTGAGGCACATACTGCAACATCTTTCTATGATCTATGAAACTATGAAAAGAGGGCTCACTTGTTTAGGTGTGCTTCCTTCACAGTCTTCTGCCAATCCTCTATTGCCTTCTCTCGGCTCTCTATGGCTTTCTGGTAGTCTGCCGGCAGGCCCCAAGGGATCTCACAGTTATCCCCCTCCATTTGGAAAGGTATCACCAGCGGATAAAACTCAGAGGGGGGCTGGATGCGGTAGCAGGCAGTGTCTGTAGCGGAACCCTCGGCTCCAAACAGAAGAGGTTGGTCCCATAAATTGGGAACCACTGCTAGGCCCACGCTAGCCATGTGGTCCTCAAGAGTGGGATAATGTGTGTGGAAGGGGCCCATTGTGAGAGACACATTCCCAGGAAGGAGAAGGGGTCGAGTAGGGGTGAGGGCATGGATTGTGCAGTGAGAAGAGCCGCCTACGGTTAGACGGCCGGCCACACACACCACACGAACATTCTCACAGCTCTGAATGTGGACGCTGGTCCCCACTGGGCCGAGAACCACTGTACTGTTCCTGCACTTGTCCAAGGTCACAGACCTGCAAGATAAAAGCTAGTTTTACACAGGACTAAACAAATGCAAAAAAAGACAAAATGACATCAGACTACGACCAGACCTACATTGCAGCAAATACGTGTTGAAAGATAATTCCAACAAACAGTGCAAAAATAAATACAATGCATACATAAATGTGAACTATACATATACAGAGAACTAAATAATAATTATTATTGTTAAAAAAAAAAAAAAAAAAAAAAAAAAAAGTTATTCTTTTTTGACTTGCTGCTCCCTGGACTTAATTCTACTTTACACCTGGAAAGAATCAGATACACCATCTCAGGGAACAAAATTTTACAAAAAACAATTTTTTTCTTTTCTGACGAGCCTCAAGGATTACTGAAGTATTTAATTATTTTAGATTTGTAGCAATCATTTTTTATAACTACTGTAATTACTTTTGGTAGGATTTGTTGGTCTTGTATATCATCATTCTCCTTTTTCGTCTTATTTTCATGCTTCATTTTACATATTGCACAGATTGTTGTTATATGAAGAGTCTGTTTGTCTGTTATTGTTAGTTTTTTCATGTCTGAAAAAAAAAAAATCTAAACACATAATATAGTTTTATATAATATAATATAATAGACAAAGAAACAGAGAGAAAAGGTGCATTTGATACCCAAATAACAACAAAAGTGCATTATTTTAATTTTTCGATTCCTCACCGCAGAGGAGAAAGAAGGTAGATGAAAGCCTCACTGCAGCGGTGGAGTTTGATGTTGGCATTATTCAGCTTTTCAGAGTCTTTGGCCAGCGTCTGTTTGCAAACCTGCGACATGAGCAACAGTCGACTTCCTGGAGGAGCCATGTGGGTATTTCTGAATATTTTGGCTTTCTTTAGGGTGCCTTCTACTACAAAACAAAATATGAAGAGTTAGTGATACTATAATCTGGTTAACCATCAATCATTTTAAGCTAAACAAGACAAATTCAAACCATTTTAATTCAAGAGGATGGCTTTTGTTACTGTTCCCTTAAGCCTTAAATTTTGTTGTGAACAAGAAACATGTCAGACTACACGTTCCTACCTGACCATTCATTGGCTGCCGTCTTTAAAGACATGCGTACTGTCATCTACTACACAGTGTGACTAGACAGAAGGTGCCATGAGTGTATGCAAACAATGGCTAGCAAACAGCAGGTTGTTCTGTCCTTCCATCAGAAAAGCCCAAAAAAAAGAAAGAATACCTGACAGTGGACACAAATCTGGATTGCATGAAGAGAACAGTATGGACTGTCAAAGACAACTGAGGTAAAATAGCATTTATTTAACTTTTTTTTCTCCCCTCTGTCACGGTCATCCCTCGCAGAAACATCAAAAATGCAGGGGTATTATTGTCATAGCTCCATGAACATTGTAAAATTCCACCTATTGGGCCGATACCATTTCCTTACTTTCGTTTCAGCTCATTTGAAAGCATGTATGAAGGTGCTTCTGTACTCCTATTGGATGAAAGACCGAACATTGACGACCGAAAAAAAAAAAAAAAAAATTAAACACGCTAGTCTTTTTGTAATGATGTCGTGAAGTTTTGCAGACGTGGTATCGGTTGTTGTCCACTGTGACACACTACATGAGACTGTATTTTGCGTCCTGATGCCCATCGTCATTTACGAATCCCAACAACACCGTGCATCAAGCTAAAATCATGTAGTCTGAACCGGGCTTAAATTAAGCTAAACCACAAATATTCCTAAAGAACGTTTGATTTGTGAAACTTTAAACCACCTACAACTTTATTCTTTTGACAAGAACTTCCAGTTTACCTTGCAGGGCCCATGCCAGTTTCTTTCCTGATTGTGAGCAGGTGGAGATGCCAAAGGGGTTGAGGCAAAGAGCCTGATACAGAAACCCCTGAAACTGCTGCAGAGAGTAGGAGTGGCTAAGTTTGGAGAATCCTGCCTGGGACTGCAGCGGCGAGCGGCTGAGGAGCTTGTGGATTGGGTACACGGTACGGCTATGGCTCACAGATCCTTCCAGCAACAGACTGAGGCTTTCCAGGGCCTCTGAAGTGAGCTGGCTGTCACGCAGAACCTGTCCTGAACTGCTCAGCTGGCCTGGCTCCACTAGCAACTCCAAAAGCTCAGCCAGGTGTGTCTGGATGAAAGTAAGATGAGCCTGGTCGTCCCAGTTCTGGTCAAACAGAAGGAATAAACAAACAAAATGGTTCATAGTTAAAGTACATTCAAAAGAAACACAAAAGTAAATCTTATGATGTCTGAGGATTTCATCCCAAAATGAAAATAAGAGATTATATTTTGCATAAGCAAAAAAATAAAATGATTTTAAAGATTTTATAACAGTCTTGACTGTCACATTTGATCGATTTAATTCATGCTTGCTGAATAAAAGTATTCATTTAATTTAAACATTTAAAAAATATGACTCCAAACTATATTTTAATGTATGACTCAATATGACTTCACCCACGCACCTTATTTTGGGAGCTTATTTTGGTGTCTCTCTCAGAGGAGGATGAGGGAGATCGTGATCTGGGACTCGGCCACTCTTCCCCAATTAATGACGTGCGGAGAGAGATTCGGTTCAGTTGCTGTAAATACAGGAAGAGTAGAAACTGCAGAGTGTCCACTGACAGCTAAAAGAAGACAGAAAAAGATTAGTACAGCAGAACAGCAATCAAACTGTTTAACAGCAACCATTTTTGTTTGTACCTTACAACGCTGCCTGTCGAGCTCCTTAGGAGTGTGGCATTGCGACAGAGCTTCTGCCCACTCTAATCTCTGCTCTGCAGAACGAGGCATCAACAGATCAAAAGTCTCAAAATACAGCCAGGCAAGCTCCTCTGCCAGCTGCAGTTTGCCACAAGCGATGTGTCGCCACATGTGCCAGCCGAGCCTGGGGAAGCAGCCATCTCGGGTTCGGACGTAACAGGCCATCTTGCGCAGATAATGCATGCTGAATTTGCTTGGGGGTGTGGCGGGAAGCACCCCGATCAGGAAGGGTTCCAGACGTGGCCACACACATCCTGTGTATTTGTCCATTTCTATTGAATAAAAAGATTTGTTCAAACGAGTGAGCTGAGTGGGGGAAAATTATAAAAATCACCAATAATATGGCTGTATGTGCGTACAGTTGAAGTCAAAAGTTTACATACACCTTGCAGAATCTGCAAGATGTTATTTATTTTTTGTATTTATAGTTGTTCATGAGTCCCTTGTTTGTCCTGAACAGTTACAGTGCCTGCTGTTCTTCAGAAAAGTCTTTCAGGTCCCACAGATTTGGTTTTTCAGCATTTTTGTGTATTTGAACCCTTTCCAACACTGACTATATGATTTTGAGATCCATCTTTTTACACTTTCGACTCCCACAACTGAGGGACTCATATGCAACTATTACAGAAGGCTCAAACACTCATTGATGATTCAGAAAGAAAAATGATGCATTAAGAGCCAGGGGTGTAAATTTTTGAATGGAATGGGGATGTCTACATTTTTCTTATTTTGCCTAAATATTTTTTTTTCCCCATTTAAAACTGCCCTTCAGAAGCTACAGAAGAAAAAAAAATACTTACATGTTCCCCAAAAGACAAAATAAATTTACCCCGATCCTTGAACTCAACAAATTTTTCATCCACTGACTCTTAATGCATCGTGTTTCCTTCTGGAGCATCAGTCCCTCAGTTGTCCTCAGTGTGAAAAGATGGCTCTCATACAGTCAAGATCATACAGTCAGTGTTGGAAAAGGTTTAAATACACAAAAATGCTGAAAAAAACAAAGAATATGTGGGACCTGAAGGATTTTTCTGAAGAACCGTGAGCAGTTTAACTGTTCAGGACAAACTAGGAACTCATGAACAACTATCAATTAAAAAAAAAAAAAAAAAAAAGAGAACACACAGCTGTGGATGATTTATTCAGGTAACATTACAGTATAAAAAAAAAAAAATGAGCGGGGGTCATCATAATTCAATAAATTCAACTATTATTTTCTCTTGTGGACTACATGTAAACATATTTTATGCAAAATATCTTATTCAGGTCAGCACTAAATAAAAATAACATGCATTTTGTATGATCCTGCTTATTTTGGTAAAATAATTAACATTTTTAGGATTCTGGAAGGTGTATGTAAACTTTTGACATCAACTGTAAGTGATAATGCACTGGCAAATTGCACACAGAACACAAAAATAATATGAATAGTAACAAGAGAAACACTGGATAAACAGTACAACTAAAAAGTCAGTGTAAAAATTTTATCATATCCAACCAACCTGAGCCAGATTTATGAGCTAAACTCAAACAATTTCCCAAGTAACCAGTTGATGGTCTTAAAATAAAATTTAATTATTTTCCTGAAAACCACACCATCCCAGTATCAGTATCAAGATGCTAATCATCAAAGTAACAATCTTGTTTTCTTTTTTTTTTAATTAATACAAGAACAATACAATGGGAAATGTTCATTCAAAAGTGAAAAAAAGAAAAAGCAAAATAAACCAGAGTCATATGTAGCAAGATTTGGATCAGTCAGACAACTTTATGACAAGTTTAGCAACATCTTTTACAAAACTAACGTTACACAGACAGTGATAATGGACACGACTTTTATTCTCCTTACCTGATCATTGAAAGTTTCAGGGCTTCAAAAGGTGGTCACCTTTGTTTCATCGGTTAAAAAATAATAAACATATATAAAATATATTTACACTGAAATGCTTTCCGATGCTGTCCACACGGACGCGCGCGCGACCCAATACCAAACGGAGGTGCCTCACGAACGCGCACTGCTATGCCGCTCAAAACTTCATTATTGTCATCTTTTCATTCACTCCACCATTATTAGAGATTCACACAAACACCAAACCGTCACCTTAGAATAATGATTTAGCTAAGGCCTAATAAACACGTAAGAACTTTAAAGAAACATTAACGGTAGTTCTAAGAAAACAAACAACGATAAAACAGCACAAATGTTCGTGAGCGGTTGCCATGTCTGCGTCACAATGTGACGTAACACAAATGGATCCCTTTGGAGCCCGACTTCATTTCAATATAAAAGTCATATGACAGTCAGTGTAAAGTTACTGATTGTATGCCTAATTTTAGGATTTTTTTTTTCTGTATTGATCTAAAACTATTCTATGAGTCTTTTGCTCATCACTTAATAAGAAAGATGCTAAAACAGCAATATTAAAGAAAAATAATAACTTCGATGTAAGGGTTACCTCGTGGTTATTCTTTGACGTTGACATTTTTGTGTAATTATTAATTTTAGTTAGTTGTTTATTTATTTATTATATTAACATATGACGGTTATATATTTAATTGATTGATGACAAAATCCATGCAAAAAAAAAAAATAAACAGACTTTTTTGCAAGTAGCCATGACAAACAAATGATATTTGGCGGTATTTAAAAATCTTAAATTATTCGTTGATAATATATATATATATATATATATATATATATATATATATATATATATATATATATATATATATATATATATATATATATATTTAAAAGTTTTTGTTAAAAGTTTTTTTTTTCCCGAATTCAAAGGAAAAGTTAGTCAATTTAGTCTAATGTTAGAGATATTAAGCGATTTAATTGTCTTATTTGCATTTTTATAAATGTAACCTAGTTTTAATTTTATTTTTCAAAATATTTTAATATTTAACTATACAAATTACTACAAATTAAACTATACAGGCCTAAGTAAGAACTATATAAAACAGCAGTGTAGTTTTAAGCGTAGTTCTTACAAAAGAAAAACGATATCAATCTTATATTAAGACATACATTATTTTTTACCCACAATTTAGTAATTAAAACAAAGAAATCTTTCACTCCAAATGCTTTGACTTGTTTGGCTCACTGCGCATGCGCGGATGTGCAGGAAGTGCTCGCAGACCGATAACCAGCTGATAGATCAACAACCGAACAGCCGCCACCAAAACAGCCGCCACTGGCAACAGCAGGTAAATATCATTAATGCTGGTAGTGTTATATGACTCTATGTACGTAAAAGAGGTGTGATTATTTTAGAAATCGTTGTTCATGGCACCGTTCGGCCCGCTTCGCCTGGATCGAGACGAGTCACGTTAATGGTCAGAGTCTAACGTTATACTGCGCCTCTAATGCATCATGACAGACACATTCACCTGACAGTCAGAGTTATGGATTAGATCACGTACACATATACACCTGATTATGACAGTTATGCATTAGATCAGTAGACATATACTTGGTTATTAGAGTTATTAATTAGATCAGTCGACTTACTCCTGTTTATTGAAATTATTATTCAGATCAATAGACAAACATCTGATTATTAAAGTTATTATCGAGATCAATAGACATATGCCTGATTATTAGAGTCATTAATCAGGTTTATGGACATACAAGAGTGGATTATAAGAGTGATTAATCAGATCAGTAGAGATATGCTTGATTATTAGAGTTATTAATCAAATCAACAATTATGCGTACACCCGATTATTTGAGTTATTCAGATCAATACTCAAGATCAAGATCAGACTTTCAATGGACAAATGCTGTATCATGCAGTGGCCACCCTATAGTTTTACTGTGTTACTAAATGTAGGTAAGCAAATCGTGGTAACTTTAAATTCTACAATGTAATTGTTTAGTATGTGTAACAGCAGTTATTTAAAACAACATTATCAATATAACTGTATAATCACATTCAGCTCAACAAAGATGTTAATTAAGTGCACCTTCTTATTTTACTAACACTTAATTTAATACATTTATATTGCTGTAAAAGATGGCCAGCCGACTTCGACCTATGTACTTAAAGTTAAGCTATAAATATTTGCACTGCAAAGTGATACCGATGCAAACTCAGAGAGCAGAACAGCACACGACAGAAACCACAAAAAAGGTGACAGTTTCACAAACCTGGTGGTTTTCTACCTCCACAGCATCTAGGTTATTGGTCATTAAGATCCATTACAAGAGGAATTTGCAACAGCAAAATCCATTCTTGGGGAGAAATGGTGGATTTGAAATGTACGAGGGAGGCTGTACTTTCAGTAACCAAATATTTTCACAGAGATGCCAAGATAAGAGTTGATTTTTCTTTTGTCTTAAAGTTCACTTAAGTTTAAATATTTGCCACTTTGTTTTCTTGAGACATTTTTAAGCTGCTGTCTCAGAAATATTATCTATGACACTTTATGACACACAGATTTAAACTGTCATGCGGATGTTTAGCAATGCAGTCTTACTTAAGTTATGTTATTGTGTTGCTTTACGCATCAGCTTCCCTATTCATGATGAGAACTGATTCACTACGTAGAACATTTGTGGTTCTGGCTGCTGACTTGAAAGTTGTAATTTGGCTGTGTATGGAAGGAGAAGAGAACTTAATAGAAATGAAAGTGTTGGCTTTGACATCATTTACTCACCCTCATGTTGTTCCAAACGTATGACCAGCTGTCTAATATTAAAAAAAAGTCTGTTTTAATTTCTTGTAATGACAAAAACAGTTTTCAGTAAGTTAGCTCTCTTTTACAACAAAATGTTTTAGTTGGAAGTTACTTCCTCTTCCACTACCCGTTCCCCTTACATTCTACTCTTATTCATTTTTTTAGCATCACTGTCTGACAGCTGTCCTCACAACCTAAAGTCTCCAGTACTAAAAAAAAACAACTTGTCAACTGCTTTGAGTTGCTGCTTTTAGAGACGCTGTCAGGGAGGACGGCCACCCTTCCTACATCATGAGCACTCGCGGGACCAGCAGGGCCAATGGAAGCCTACCGCAGACCAAGATCTGCCAGTTCAAATTGGTGCTGCTGGGAGACATGGCCGTCGGCAAGTCCAGCCTGGTGCTGCGCTTTGTTAAGGGCCAGTTTGATGAGTTTCAGGAGACCACCATTGGAGGTGAGGCATAGGTGATGAATTTGAATTGAGTTCATAAAGATGGCTGCTGATATTTAGGTAGATTTTGGTTGGTTTAAAGAGTTTATTGCATTTACGTTCCTACATACAGTACCGTTCAAAATTTTGGGGTCAGTAAGATTGTGTTTTTGAAACAAATTAATAGCCTATTTTTATTCAGCAAGAATGCTGTTCTTTTGTACTTTCTATTCTTCAAAGAATCCTTAAAAATGTATCTCCATTTCCACTTCAGCATTGATAATCATAAATGTTTTTTGAGCACCAAATCATGTTAAAATGAGTTCTGAAGGATCATGTGACAGTGAAGACTGGAGTAATGGCCACATAATGGATTACATTTTAAAATATATCAACATAGAACACACTGTAATACTATTTCACAATAATACTGTTTATACTCTTTATTTTTTAATCAAATGAAAGCAGCCTTGGTGAGTATAAGAGACTTCTTTTACATTACAAACATTACTTACCCCAAAGTTTTGAATGGTATTGTACATAATTTGGTAGATCCTTTTACCGTGCACATCCAATTTTGCTACAGAAGCAATGGTTTGGAAAAAACAAAACAAAACAAAAAGTTAACTTGAGGTTAAGTTGTGTTCACTTGATGTCAAACTGAGCTGATCTTATACTTAGTCATCACGTGTGAGTATGATGACAAACCAGGCTCACTATCTCTGAGTATAATCTTCACACAAGTGTTTGCAAACATTGTTATAGACTTTGGCTCCCATAAATTAGAATTAGACAGATACTGTACGAATGGACTTACTACAATGCTAAAATTAGAGTGGACTTCTTGCTACAGCAATAAAGCACTTGAAGTCATGGATTGCAGTGATTTTACCATTGCTAAGGAGCATTTTAAGGCATGAACCAAAGGTAAAGTCACATGAAAACACAACCTGGAGTTGCTTATTGCTTTTATTAAACTGTGACACCAGCAATATTAAAAAAATAAACTGATTTTCAATGAAAAATTAATTAAAATAATGTTAAACATTTAAACATTTAATGATAGTAATCAGACTGAATAATTCAACTGCTAAGTAAATGGTTCATTAGCTTAAATATAAGCTGATTGCAGTTGCTTTACACTTGCTGTATTTAGACTGTAATGTTTTGTTTGTACATTAAAAAACTACAATTTGTTGGCGCCGATAGCCTTGTGGTTAGCACATCGACATATATCACAACAGTGCTTGCGGCGACCCGAGTTCGAATCCCGCCTCGAGGTCCTTTGCCGATTCCACCCTCCTCTCTCCACCCAGTTCTTTCCTGTCTGCTCTCTACTGTGCTATCTAATAAAAAAAAAAAAAATAAGAACAGAAAAAAAAACAAAATTTTTTAATATTTAGAATTACTTTCAATTTTTGTTAGTTTTAGGCCCAATTTCACAGACAGGGGCTTAGATTAAGTTCAGTTAGGACATTTAAGTAGCTTTTATAAACATACCTTAGATAAAAACATTACTGGTGTGAATCTTTATACATAATGAAACTGACATATTTTAAGATCAGCCATGGCAAGTTTCTTTCAGTTAAAACAGCCCAGTCATGCATTTTAGTCTGGGACTAGGTTTAAGCCTTGTCTATGAAACCGGGTGTTAGTGTCCATTTTTAGTTACTAAAAAGGTTAAAGTTTTAGTATTTTTACAACCCTGATTCCAAGAGCAAAGAATATCAGGATTATATGAGTATTATTAATCTTTGAATCTCTGGTTTAGATTACTTAACTTTTTTTTTTTGTCTGTTGCCCACCTTCAGCTGCGTTCTTGGCACAGTCTGTTTGTTTGGATGACACTACAGTGAAGTTTGAGATTTGGGACACGGCTGGACAGGAGCGCTACCACAGCTTGGCCCCCATGTACTACCGTGGAGCCCAGGCGGCTATTGTAGTTTTCGACATCACCAAGCCTGTAAGTTTAAAATGGTACACTCTTTATACAAAAGATACAAACTTTCATTTGGTAAAATAGTAGATTTCTTGCTTAGTCTTTAGCTGTGTGTTTGTAGGAAACATTTGAGCGAGCAAAGGCTTGGGTGAAAGAGCTGCAGCGGCAGGCCAGTCCCAACATTGTCATTGCTCTCGCAGGAAACAAGGCTGACCTAGCAGACAAGAGACTTGTGGAGTATGAGGTCATATCTTTCTTTCCTTTTTTCGTATTTCAAAACATGGGGGGTGTTAAGGTTTTTCCTGTCAATAAATAAATATAATCGCATTGTGGTTTGATTTATAAATAGCTCTGGTATTGTGTGTGTGTGAATGTGTAGTGTGCCGCTGTTTTTATTTCGACAAACACAGAACAGAATAAAAAATTTCATTATCAAAATGCAGTATTATTTATAAGTTTGTGGTTGGTGAGATTTTGAAAGAAGCCTCTCATGCTCACGAAGACTGCATTTATTTAAGAATACAGTAAAACAGCAATATTGTGAAATACTATGCAATTTAAAACAACTGTTGTTTTTTTAATATATTTTATAAAGTTATTATTCCTGTGATGGCAAAGCTGAATTTTCAGCAGTGATTACTCCAGTCTTCAGTGTCACATGATCCTTCAGAAATCATTCTAATATGTTGATTTGATTCACAGGAAACATTGCTTATTTTATCAATGTTTTGTGGAAACCGTGATACATTTTTTTTCAGGATTTTTCATCAATAGAAAGTTCAAAAGAACGCATAAATCGAAATCCTTCGTAACATTAAACGTCTTCACTGTCACTTTTGATCAATTTAGTGCATCTCTGCTAAATAAAAGCATATATTTGTGTATATACTTGTGCTAACGGGGGTACATTTTATATTACAATAATTACATTTGCAGCCCAAACTGTTGACTATTTCTCTAATGTCTTGTGTGCAGTAATCCAGACATTAATTTTACATTTATATACAGGAAGCCCAGACATATGCAGAAGACACAGGCTTGCTTTTCATGGAAACGTCTGCCAAGACTGCAATGAATGTAAACGAGTTGTTCCTGGCCATTGGTGAGTGTTAAACTGTCTTCTTACTAGTGTATTCTGCACCTGGTTATTGTTACTACAAGAAAACTGTATTATCTACAGCTGTCATCAAAATTGAATTTAAATGTCAGGTTGTGACAGTTTTTTTTTTTTTTCGTAACAAGAATAGTTAGAGCCCAAATACTGAGGTGCGAGGACCCTGTTGGAATCGCTCTGTTTATTATTATTCTCCAAAATGAATCGCATTTTTGAGGGCCTAAATATGCTCAGAAACTCATAAAACTTTGCACACACCCCAGGAGTGGCAAAAAATGTGCATCATCAGGACGTTTGGCACATATAAATGACTTTGACGTACAGTGACACTGCCAACGTTCGGGAAACCCTTGCAGAATCTGTGAAAATGTGAAGAATTTTAACAAAATAAGAGAGATGATACTAAATGCATGTTATTTTTAATTTAGTACTGACCTGAGTAAGATATTTTATATAAAAGATGTTTACATATAGTCCGCAAGATGGAAAAAAAAAAAGGCTGAAATAATTAAAATAACCCCCTTCAAAGTTAAGAACCTTTGTTCTTAATACTGTGTGTGGTTACCTGGATGATCTACAACTTTTTTTGTTTTGTGATGGTTGTTCATGAGTCCCTTGTTTTGTTCTGAACAGATAAACTGCCCGCTGTTCTTCAGAAAAATCCTTCAGGTCCTGCAGAATCTTCAGTTTTCAAGCATCTTTTGCATATTTAATCCCTTTCCAGCAGTGACTGTATGATTTTGACATCCATCATTTCATACTGAGGACAATTGAGGTACTCAAACACAAATATTAAAAAAAGGTTCAAACATTCACTGGAAAGGAAACACGATGCATTAAGAGCTGGGGGGTGAAAACTAAAGGTAAATTGTACTTAATTTGTGTTCTGGGAAACATGCAGGTATCTTCTGTTGCTTCCGAAGGGGAGTACTAAATATAAAAAAAAAAGATATTTCAAGAAAAATTTGAACATCTTCATACTGTTCAAAAGTTTTCACCCCCGGCTCTTAATGCATCGTGTTTTCTTCTGGAGCATCAGTGAATGTTTGAACCTTTTTTTAATAGTTGTGTTTGAGTCCCTCGGTTGTTCTTAGTGTGAAGAGATGGATCTCAAAATCATACAGTCACTGCTGGAAAGAGTTCAAATATGCAAAAGATGCTGAAAAAATTGAAGAATCTGCAAAACCTGGAGAATTTTTCTGAAGAACGGTGCTCAGTTTAACTGTTCAGAACAAACAAGTGCTCATGAACAACCATCACAAAACGAAACAAAACCATTTATAGATCATCCAAGTAACCACACACAGTATTAAGAACCAAGGGTTCCCAAACTTTTGAAGGGTATTATTTTAATAATTTCAGCTATTATTTTTGTCTTGTGGACTATATGCAAACATCTTTTATGTAAAATACCTTACTCAGGACAGTACTAAATAAAAAATAACATGCTTTTGTATGATCTCTCTTATTTTGTTAAAATTATTCACATTTTCTACAAGGAGTTCCCAAACTTTTGCATGCAACTGTATTCCTTACATATTTACCACTTTAAATGCATATTGCCCACCGTTCATTGTTTTCCTAAAACCAACGGGTAGCGGTGAGCCTAGGTTCGAGGGCCCTTTCAACAGCTTCAATTAATATTGTATTTTAACAAAAGCTATAGTTTATTGACACATTGCATTCTGTGCTATGATTGGTCAGATCACCTGTGATTGACAGGTGATCTGACCAATCATAGCACAGAATCTGCCATTCTGTCCGACAAACAAATCAGACAGGAGAGTAGATTAACTTCGGTGGACTTACATGTAAAAAAAATTTGTGTATCGACCTCTTTTCACGGTTGAAATAAAATACGTTCTGATGTTCATTCATGTTATAGAAAAGCAAGAAATAAGATAAGACGATCGGCTCATGTGTCATTGATCTAATAAAACAATACAGTGATCTGACACATTAAAGAGCCACAAAACATATTTGATGTTTGAATTTCTTAAAGGGGTCATCGGAAGTTCACTTTTTCATGTTGTTTGAACATTAATGTGTGTTGGCAGTGTATGTACAAATCTACCTTATAATGATAAAAATCCATGCAGTGGTTTTTAATTAATCTGTAAAAATAATATCCCCTTTTTCAAATCGAGCCATTCTCAGATGCCTGTCGGTGTGCCATCACACCCACAGAGGCCGCTCCCACGGTAGTTGATTGACATGAGCGTTTTTACCTCAGACCAGCTGTCACAGTCCAGTAACCTTCCTTGTTTCAATGCCAATGCAGGGATGTAAGGTAGATTGAGCGATTGAGGTGTTGTGTTGCTGGATGTAATAATGAACATAGTGGTCGTCATTTACTCCCGACATCTGAGCCGCTGAAGATGCAGTAGATTACATTTGTTTGTGAAGGGAATGCGCCTCCCGATCTACATATATCCGTCTATGTTCGCTCGAATCATTCGTGATCCAGCTTCACTTACAGCAGAAGTGTGTATAAGGGTTTTTTATGAATCTTTGCGATCAGGTTTCCTTATAACGTGGTAGTTAGGAAGTTTAGCGGCTAAATGCGGCTAAAGTAAACAGACTCGTCATTCCACAGAGAGAAGAGAGGGGCGGGGCGAGCAGAGCTTGTTTGCATTTAAAGGAACAACCCCTTAGAATGGGATGATTTTTGCAGAGGTAATTTTGACGAGGTAAAAAGGGTGTTGTTTTACAAAACCATTGAGAATTTTTAATCAAAGTATATTAGAGACTTTTCATTAAGACCCTAAAGAATCATATCAACTTGTGGAAAATGGCCATCCGATGACCCCTTTCAAAAAAAAATTTAAGCTGAGACCTTTCATACCGGAAGTAACGAGTCTTGTTTGTCAGCATGTTGTCAGTTTCCTCTTTGCACTATGTATTTTTCACTGCATGAGAACATAATGTGTAGTGTAAGAGCGACATTGTTTGTCAGACATAGCAACAGTAACTAAGGTGGATTTTTGCGAAGGGTCAATTGGGAAAGTGTTTGTAAGGTACTACAAACTTTAGACGTTAGACTATTGTTAGTCTTTTGTTTACAGGCAGAAATACCAAATTCACCTTCCATACTGTCCCAGTGCTAGATTTCCCAGATTGCTAGTTGTTTCTTAATTACGTTGCATTATTCTTCAGTTGTGATGTTGTGTTGAAACCGAAATAGTGATATCTTTTTATTTATGACATAGTGAAACAGATGAAGCAGACTATCAAAAAATGTTACTTTCAGTCAGTTGATTGAATGGAGGAAGATCTGAACACAACCTTCTGTTGATTGTAAGAAAAGGGCAGGGTTTAAACAGACTATATGATTGAAGACATCTGGGAGAAGCCTGTTTTACTAGCAGAACGAGTTTGTGACATTTTGATTTAAAAATTACAATTTCAAAAAACCCCATACATGCATGGATGAACCATTTGCAATAAAATCAATAACATTCAGGAAATAGGGTGAATTGTAATGTCATGCCAACTTTAAACAAATGATTAACATTATAAACAGTGTTCAGGCTCTTGGTTTTTCATTCAACTTTTTTTTTTATCACTAGCAAAAAAGATGCCAAAAACAGACACCCAAAACCCCACGCATGCTGCCCGACACAGGGGGGTAAACCTTCAGGACCCAGATGCACAGTCCACCCGAAGCTGCTGTGGGAACTAAAGGCCTGTCAACACTCCATCACGGGAGACCACCGACACCTTCTCCTTCCCAAAATCCCACCCTTCACCCTTTTCACCTCCTAAGACGGATACGGAAAGAAATGGAAAGAGAGAGGAATAACAGAAAGAGATTGAGGGGAAAATCCCTCAGTGATGCCATAAAGAGATTTCTCAAGGAAGACTTCTGATGGACAGGGCAGAAAGCCAACGGACGTTGGACAGTAAATATGGATTCTGTATTATTTTTAAGTCAACAACAATTTTAGCCTCTGTTCATTTTCATTATGCAAGCTCAAGGGTTACACCCAAAGAGAATAAGATAGAGGAACACAGAAGAATCAGAATGAACAGAAGAATTATTAGAACCGAAATGCTCCGTAATGCCCCTTTAAAACAGCTAGAAGTCTTCAAGCATCCATATGTTATCCATATGCTCTGAGCTATCCCATTCTGATCCCAACTCTAACACTGGAAGGACGTCAGCACCTTAACCTAAACTAACCCTTGCAATTCTTCACCCATGAGCCACATCTACTAAATTTTGATGAAACTACAAAAAGAACACTGAAGCAGTTTTTCATTCACCCTGAGCTTGTTCTTTTAGCCTCCAGCTTTATTTATTTCCTTTGTTTGAACTGGTCTCCCTTACGTAGCTCGTCATCCATCTTTGACCCGAAAAGTATTGAAAAACATCAATGTCGTCTTCCCTATCCCATTTCCTTTTCCCGACCACGTTGATCTTGAAGTTCAGTGTTGAAGTTCACGAAACAACAGCAAGCTCTACGATGCCTTCTCTACGTTCTCGTCGCTTTGTGTAAACTACTGTTTGAGAAACAATCGACAAATCATTTATAGCATATTGGCAGCAACCAGATGACTGATCGTAAACCATTTCGCTTCCCGAGTAATCGCAGAATAACGCACATTGATTCGTCTGGGCGAGGAAGTCATGCAATACCAGGCCAATGTCTCAGTATGTGTTATTAAAAAGCAACAAAAAAAATTCAAGCACCCACAAATCAACAACGTGAATGATTTAGCAACCAACACCTGGATGGCAAATAGCAGCAAGGGAATTTCTGGCCCACAAAGCCCCTGAAAAAGTGGAAAAAAACAGAAGTGCCTACTCCGTTTTTTCCGTGTTCTTTGTTTTGGGCTTGTTTGAGGTCGTCAGACCGTCGAAAAGTAGCGTTTGGAGACGTTGGCCCGAAGTGTACAGGCAATAACCTGTAAGAATAATTAGTTGAGCGTGTTAGTAACAGAGTAATTTCTGAAGTTTTGTTTTATGGATGCTGTTTGTTGATGTGTATAAAAATGAGTTTTATTTAAAATTGATTTTAGTCAGTAATTTAATGGGTTACCAATACATTTATATGGTCATTTAGGGAATGAGTTAGGTATCATGATATGGTGTCACACAGCTAGAAGTCATTTGTCGTGTGTCTTCAGGTCCACCTTTTTTGTGGAATAGATCTGATCTCCTGTTAACACCTCTGTGAACTGAAATGTTAAATAAAGCTGTGCTGTTCTGCTATGAATGAAATCTGGCTTTAGTTTCTGTGGCTTTTTGTCTAGCCTTGATCTAAACCTCTGCTAACCGTCATTTATGAGGAAATGGCATACAACAATTCTCCAGCTGCACCCACGTGACTTTTCATTGTAAAATCTACCCTTAAATTATCTAAGGAGAATGCCACTAGTAGCACCAAAGGACAAACATGATCAAACAGGTTTCCCAAACACTTCTAGTGCTGAATGCCAATAGACAGATCTGTAGGTGTATTCCACGTACAGAACTCTGGAATTCCCCCTTCTCCTACTTGAATAGAGCCGAAATGGCATTCGAGGTCAAACATCTGACTTGAAAAGTCATTAAGAAGTGTCATTTGACGTTAGTTTCAAGATGAACAGAGCATGTCTGGAATGGTTCGAGATCGGAATAGGGAAACTTAATCTCTAATAAAGAGTGCTGCAGGAAAACCCATATTTGCACTTCCTATTCCATTGTTCTAAAGTCAATGGGTTTTAGTTAGATGCGTTAAATAAAGTCTCTGGTCAACACAAGTGCAAGATATTTCCACATTTTTTTCTATGACATAACTACGACATAACTTTATTGGTAATATCCTACTGTATCCTGTTGTGTTTATTCTCACGTTTCTACAAACTATTCTAAAATAAACTTACACTAACAGTCAAAAGTTTTTGAACAGTAAGATTTTTTTTGTTTTTTTTTTTAAAGAAGTCTGTTCTGCTCACCAAGTTTGCATTTATTTGCATTTATTTATTCAAGTAGAGAATATTTTTACTCTCTAAAATACCCATTTTCTATTTTAGAATGTGATTTATTCTTGTGATTTCAAAGGTGATTTTTTTTTAGTATCATTACTCCAGTCACATGATCCTTCATAAATCATTCTAATATTCTGATTTGCTGCTCAAAAAACATTTGTTGTTATTGTTGAAAGTAGAATTTTTTTCAGGTTACTTTGATGAATACAACGTTCAGAAGAACAGCATTTACCTGAAATAGAAATATTTTGTAATATTATAAATGTCCTTATCACTTTTGATCAATTTAAAGCATCCTTGCTAAATAAAAGTATTAATTTCTTTTATTCTATTATTATTTCTGTTCATCAAAAATGTAGTCAACTGTTTTAATTATTGGTAGTTATAATAATAAATCAGCATAGTAGAATGATTTCTGAAGGATCATGTGACACGGAAGACTGCAGTAATGATTCTGAAAATTTCGCTTTGATCACCTAATAATAAATTCCATTTTAAAATATATTTAAATAGAAAACAGTTATTTTAAATAGTAAATATATTTCACAAATATTTCACATTTACTGCTTTTTCTGTATTTTGGAGCAAATAAATGGAGGCTTGTTTTCACAAGTTACCAACATTTTTCACAAATGAAGATTATCTTTATGAATGTTTAAGTATCATAAACATTTGTTGGTCACAGAGCTCATTTTCTCCAGTTATTCAAAACACAATAGAAAAAACGATTAGCTTTTTGTCGAGGTAACCGGGATGATGCCAACAGCTCAGTGACGCTGGTTAGCCAAAAAGGAAAGTTGCTACAGGCATGGAGCAAGTTACTGCCTTTTTAATGAAAGACTGAGATAAAATATACAAAAAAAGACATCAGGATCATTTATTATTTAGACTTTGATGTATTTACAACAGCATGGCAAAGCCAAGTCAATCACCACAAAGCTAATAAAATAACCAAGAGTAAATTACTGAGTGATGTGATATATTTGTCTAAAAAACAGAATTACTGAGTGATGTGATATATTTGTCTAAAAAACAGAAATGAACAAATCATTAAAACCCATCACAAAGACAAAGAAATGCCAAATACATGATAAAAATTTGAGTTGTGGTGTTACTTTATACACATGAATATACCAAAAAAAGAAATTGTTCCAAACCTTGACATTTCTGAAAATAGTTTTTCTTTAACTCCTTACACTCATAAAGCAAAAAAAAAAACAAAAAAAAAACAACATGTTCTTTAAAAACAGTAGTTACCAAGCAGATCACAATTTACATTAAAGGAATAGATCACCCAAAAATTTAAATTCTGTCATTAATTACTCACCCTCATGTTGTTTCAATTATGTAAGACCTTTTTTCATCTTCTGAACACACATAAAGATATTTTTGATGAAATCTGAGAGCTTTCTGACCCTGCATAGACAGCAACACAACTGACACGTTCAAGGCCCAGAAAGGTAGTAAGGACATTGTTAAAAAAAAGTCCATGCGACATCAGTGGCTCAACCGTAATTTTATGAAGCTACGAGAATACCACAAGCAGAGGAATGAACACGCACACATTATGGTACTCTCATGAATGCTCGTCAAACTGACACGGAAGAGAAGAAATTGTTAAACAAAGTCGTTGTTTTTGTTTTCTTTGCAGAAAAATAGTATTCTCGTAGTTTCATAAAATTAAGGTTGAACAACTGATGTCACATAGACCATTTTAACAATGTCCTTACAACCTTTCTGGGCCTTGAACATGTCAGTTGTCTACGCAGGGTCATAAAGCACTCAGATTTCATCAAAAATGAAAAGATGAACAAAGGTCTTACAGGTTTGGAACGACATTCAGGTGAGTAATTAATGACAGAATTTTCATTTTTTAGTGAACCATCCCTTTAAATCAGTCTAGTAACCCATTTAACTATTCAGACTCTAAAAGAGTCAGCATACTATCCAGCAGATCATACTTGGTAGTAATTTGCTGATCAAAATATATGATTGCATTTATCTAGCCCTCACTCTCTTCATCCTCTACTGCTGTGTAGATACTCTGGTTTCTCCGTTTGATTTGAGGTGTGCCGCCCGTGTGACTTGCTGTCCCCTGTGTCGTCTCCCCGCTGGTACGTTTTGGAACCCTGGCTGGTGTGAAGCCCCCCTCTTCTTCTGAGCTGCCCTGAGAGAGGGATGCTGAAGGAGGTGGGAGACAAAGAGGTCGTGAAGAGCGTAGTGGAGCCTCCGATTCTGGTGCAACACACGGGGGTGGTAAGATCAGTCTATTAGTCGTCTCTCGCTGGGGACTGCTGTCTCTATCGCTGTCCTGGCTCCCCACCTGCCCTTCTGGAACCACTGCATCTGTCCCTTTCTCCTCGGCACATCCTACTCCTTCATCCTCTTCCTCCACCCATTCGTCCTCGATGGTGATTTCATCAGGGTTGTAGGAGCTGGAGAGGCCGGAGGTGTCAGTGGGGTACTCGCTCGGTTCGTCTACGCTCCCTGTGCTGTCCTCATCCTCCTCTTCTTCAGTCGCACCTGTGGCGCCTTCCTCTCCATAAGCCTGCTCACTCTGCCCAGCCATGATGTAGACGTCTGTCAGACCAAGGGTGGCACACAGCTCTGTCGTTTGGGGGTTGGTGGAGTAGGCCGGGTGGGCATTGGGTTGAGGGTGGCCGGGGTCGTAGGCAGGCACCGTCAGGCTGAAATTTTCAGGGATGCAAAGGTCACCGTTTAAATCACTCACGACCTCCATCATAGCTTCCTCTGATGCACTGAAATCCCACCTGAAAGAAGCAGAGGAACAGGATAGCTAAATACTACAAAAATAATTTGTGTGAGAGAGATATGACAGTTAGGGTATGTCAAAAAAATCCCATCCCATCTCCTCCAACTTCAAAATTGTCCTACACCGCTGTTTTACCCTTTACTTGTAAAGGGCGTTCGACCTCCTTTGCATGTTCACTTTGTAAACACTGGGTCGGCACTTCTGCATCGGTGTAGGGTGATTTTGGAGTTGGAGGAGAAAATGGATGGGAGTTTTTCGACATAACTATCATGAACACTGAGTTCAGGCAGAGCTAGACAAAATGAGTGTTTGAGGTTAAGAAGTATATAAATTGTACATTTTTTTAAGAAAATAACTGATTGTTTCGCTAGATAAGACCCTTCTTTCTCCTTTCTGGGATCGTTTAGAGCCCTCTGAAGCTGCATTTAAACCGCATTTGGAAGTTCAAAATTGGGGTCACCACTGACGTCCATTTTATGAAGAGAAATCCTGAAATTTCCTCCAAAAACAATTTCTTTAGGACTGGAGAAAGAAAGACATGACCATCTTGGATGACAAGGGGGTGATTACATTATCTGTAAATTTTTGTTCTGGAAGTGAACTATTCCTTCAAGATTAAAAAAATTTAATTAAATTTAAAAAATGAATAAAATAATAGTAATTATGTTTATGCAGCTGGACCCAGGATTCCCACAGTAATCCAGCAAAACAGAACAGAATTTATTGGGAATACAACTAAGTCTTAGCAAAGTAATCGGAAAATGATATGCATGTAAATGTGGCCACTATAATGTAGTCTGTACCGGGTGTGTAGTCCATTGTCTTGCGGAGGGTTCCAGAAATTGCAGGATGGTTTCTGAAGGCTGTCTGTCGCTTTCAAGATAGCTAGCCATTCTGGGTCATACTCAAGGTTCTCAGATGAGCCCGGTCTGTCTGCCACCTCCACAATCTGCAATATCAAAACATTCATTCAATCTACTACTTGGGTCTCAGAATAATTGTACAAAGTGGATACTACTGGAGGAGCTTGAAATACACTTGTTGATGGAAACAGCAGAATCATTACCTGAAGAAAGTCTCTATGTGGAAGACACTTGTCAAGTGAGAGAAACTTGGTGACCTTTGGGGCAGCATTATTCTTAGCCTGTTAGGAAAAAAAGCTTGTTATTTACCTTATAATGGAAAATAAACTCTGGAGACCGTGCTGATAAACAGGTTTATATCTTTCAGTTTTTTTTTATATAACCATAAAGACCCACCGCATGCTGCATCAGTGCAGCAAACTTCACATGGAGGTGAGCTGAAAACCAGTAGGTGGGCTGCAGGTGGTCTAGAAGCTCTGCAGCAGCAGGGCTGCCCAAGATACCACTCTCTACTTCCTGTCTGAGAAACTTCTTCTTCCGGAGGAGCTGGTTTGTGTTACCATAGTGATAAATGCCTCGTGGCCAATCGTGCGTCATGAAGATGTCTATGGGCATCTTGATCTGAAGGGGTTAGGTTGAAAAATTATACATGGATAGCAAAATATTATTTCCATCTTTTATGAATAAAACTGTACCCTTTTTCTCTTGATGCATATAAAATTCACGACACGTCATCAATCGGCCATATTGGCGGGACTGAACATAAACAATGCCACTGATTTCCAGGGCAAGAATCTTGACAACATTCGTGTTTGTTCTCATTTCCATGAGTTGTTCCATTTCAGGTGGGTGAAATATTAGGATTTTATCTTAATTAATACTGCTTGTACATATCTTTACCACCTATTAACTTTTGTTTGTTAAAATATTTAGCCCTCTCTTGCTTACTAAGTCCTTCTCTATATGATTTAACAGCTTCCACATGTTTTTTCCATGGTTTAGACAACATAAATTAGCAGAACAACGTATTCAGTAGTACATTAACTGTGCAATTCATGCTGTTGTTTACATCCGAGTATCTCCAATATGGCCGCTCATCCGGGTAACTGACCAAAACGTGACGTAAATGCAAACCCTCTATAGATACTTCTTAATCTAAAATTACTGGATTTATAAATGTCACATAAAGATTTACCTGTTTAAGTTTGAAGACATCAATGTTCCTTATGTGGTATACACTGCGCAAGGTGTCTGGGCTGTATGGCGGGAACTCAAAGTGTCCTGAAATTGCACGAGAAAGTTCAGAAATGTCATATTTGGGTCTTATAACACAACTGATTTGGAATAGTTAAAACTCACCTTTCTTGTAATCGTGGGATTTAAATATCCCTGAAAGACCGCCAATCCGTACACCTTTAAAGCGTACAACACCGGCATAACCTGAGGAATGAGGAACATCAAATCCACTGAGAACTGCTATTTAAGCCATGTGCTATTAAGAAAACCATAAAGGACTGAGCATACAACATTAGAACACAAACGTAGTACTACTCTTATTTATCTTACTACCTTAAAGTAATAAAGTTTGCATTTGTAAGTATGAGCCAAAGATCTCACCCAGGTAATAGATGTTGGGAGCCACCCAGCCTCCATAAGGAAGCTCTTGCAGATGGTTTGATGCCTCATGGTTTCCGCCAATGAAAATCGTCAGGACAGGAGCCTTTTTCTCACCGGAGTAGTACCTTGGGAAAAGTCGATTGACATGACATGAGAAACGATAGCAATTCACTCAAAAATATTTGATGTCCTTCATCCACTGACTACAAACTGTTTATTCTATCGCTGTAGTACAGTAAATTACTCTTATTAAGTTGTTTGGTTAAAACTCTACTGAATAATACCGGTCGTTCACTTACTTGTAGAAAGTTTGCATCTGTCTGTATTTGGCAGGCACTGCCATGCACTTCATGTCTCCTTCATTTCTGACAGCCTGGAAGTCTCCGCAGCAGAGCAGCAGATCCACCTTCACTCCTCCTTTATTCTCCAGGTAACTGATGCTCTCGTAGATCTTATCCAGCTCTCCATGACAACAGCCTTCTACTGCCACCTTCATCCTTATATCTCTAATCTACAGCCTTACGCTCAAAGACGACAAAACGCGTTATCCATCGTACAGATGGTAAACCTTTTACATTTTTGCCATATTTTTCCAGCAGCCGCTTTTGCCTCCCTATACTCACATGCTACTATGCACATGCGCAGAACGGTCATGTGACTTGTGCACGAAATCCATTTTAATTCTTCATCCACACTTTCCATAATTTATATTTGTTCATTTGTTAATTTGTAATAATAATAATAAGAAGAAGAAGAATTATAATAATAATAATAATGTTTTGATTTTAAAGAATGATCAGCATTCGGTGTGCACGTTAACAGTATATGGAATGTATATCATGTATAACGAAACAGCAGTGCAAAATTTATCAGGATTTAGTTAAATAAGAATGAACTAAAACAACTGACAGAATTGACAAAAAGTGTGTTTTGACGTTTTTCTATATAATACACAATTTTCTACTGTTAAATGCCTTGTTTTTACTTTTCTTCTCTTTGTATTATTATTCAAACCATTACCGTTTTTTCTTTTTGCTGTTGTAGTCATGAGAATTTGGCAAATAATGAAAAAAGCAAAGAGCTCTGAATTTGAAACTGAATACCAATGTAGAAAGTGCAGCCTGTTGCGATATGCTTTGTCACGTGGTGCGTGTTACTTTTCTTAGCGGTGATCGGTGAGGACCAATGAAATCCATTATGATTAATAAACAAACGATTTCTTCAAACGATTAAAAGAGACCGCTGTATCGAATGATCTTTTTTATTATTATTATTCCAAGTACCAATATTTAAAATTTATTAATGAGAAAAAAATCTATACTTTTCTTGCACAATGTATATATAAGTATTTAAGTATTATACACTACCAGTCAAAAGTTTCTGAACAGTAATATTTTTAATGTTTTTAAGCACCCTCTGCTCACCAAGCCTGCATTTATTTGATCCAAAGTACAGCAAAAACAGTACCATTTTGAAATATTTTTACTATTTAAAGTAACTGTTTTCTATCTGAATATATTTTAAAATGTAATTTATTCCTGTGATTTCAAAGATGAATTTTTAGCATCATTATTCCAGTCACACGATCCTTCAGAAATCATTCTAATATTCTAATTTGCTGCTCAAAAACATTTGTTATTATTATTAAGCTGAAAACTGGTAAGTTATTTTTTTTTCAGGTTTCTTTGATGAATAGAAAGTTCAGAAGAACAGCATTTATCTAAAATATATATCTTTTGTATCATTATAAATGTCTTTATCATCAATTTTGATTAATTTAAAGCATCTTTGCTAAATAAAGGTATTAATTTCTATGATTTCTTTCTCATAAAATATAAAGAAAGAAAGAAAGAAAGACAAAAAAAAGAAAAATTATACTGACTTGAAGCTTTTGAATGGTATCATGTATAATGTTACAAAAGTTTTTTATTTCAGATAAATGCTGATCTTTGGATCTTTCTATTCATCAAAGAATGGCATATTGATGACAATAATAATAATAATAATAAATGTTTCTTGAACAGAAAATCAGCATATTAGAATGATTTCTGAAGGATCGTGTGACACTGAAGACTGTAATGATGCTGAAAATTTAGCTTTAATATATTCAAATAGAAAGCAGTTATTTTAAATGGTACAAATATTTCAGAATTTTACTGCTTTTGCTGTACTTTGGATCAAATAAATGCAGACTTGGTGAGCAAAGGAGAATTCTTTAAAAAAACATTAAAAATCTTACTGTTCAAAAACGTTTGGCTGGTACTGTATAATATTTAATAGTTGAGTAATTAGCAATAGTTATTATTATATATTACTTTTCATTTTACATTTAATTTAATTGATTTAAAAAAAAAAAAAACAAAAACAAACATAAGCAAATAATAATATTCAAATAGGGATTAAACGGTGTGGAAAGTGCTGCTCTGCATGTTTTGCTGAATCAAGCTTGTGGAGAAAGTGCTGCTGTAAATACTCTGCTGACTGAGCTGTGTTTGTATGGAAAGTGCCGCTGTGAATGTTCCGCTGAGTGAATGATGGCGTGCCTGCTGGAGGCCCCTTTACGCATCAGCGTGTTATCTGTGAGTCTCTTTGATTATACGCGTTAAAAATCT
Organism: Cirrhinus mrigala; assembly: GCA_036247105.1. Lineage (NCBI taxonomy): Eukaryota > Metazoa > Chordata > Actinopteri > Cypriniformes > Cyprinidae > Cirrhinus > Cirrhinus mrigala. Next base: position 18,699,415 of record CM070015.1, read on the forward strand.
ACATTTTAGCTTCAGGATCACTTAGGTATACACGAGACACGTCAGATAGACTTTAGCGATTGGTCTTAAATTAATCGATGTTGTTTTTAATGGCTGGCTGTGTGTTTATGTGGCTAACATTAGATCTGGATGTGCTCAGAGCTGTCAAATCAAAGTTATATTTAGTTTTCAGTCTATATTTAGAGCTGGGGCTCCAAAAACAAAATCAAACCTGCTTGATATTATCTGATGAAGGGGATAAATGATGAAGTGATGGGCTAATGTGGTGGTAACGCCCCCCTTTTGACAGCCCAGTAGTTGTGTCCTGTATGTTTTGACACATGTTGATCTACCCTCACTGTGGTGGAAACCAGGTGCAATGATGCTGTCAGATGTTGTTGTATATGTTATTGAATAATTACCAATCTCAAATGTCACGGTATTCACATAGTGCTTAAAATGGTAGTCTAGAAAAGCAAGAATTAACATGTTGCTGTTGTCATTCAAACTTTAGCCTTCAAGTTCGGTTTATTATCTTCCCTTCAAATACTTTGAATGCGCTCCTCTGATCTAATCAACCGTAAAGTGATATTGTTAAAGCGTTAACCCTTTGTTAAATGATGAAGGGCAAATGCTCTTTTCAGAAAAGTTAATTGTTATCCTATATATTAACACTGTTAATGTTTAAAGTCAATTTGATAATCATTACTACTGTTTTTATTCACGTTTTACACTTGAGGTTTCTGAGACTATAAACAGAAGTCGTTTTAAAAAATTGTATCTATATGGAAATTAGTCTGTTATGATTATTTGTAAAATCTTGATGCCCTGTCATAAAATAAATTATTAAGTATTATTTGTAAAATCTTGATGCCCTGTCATAAAATAAATGAAATATTAAGTATGTGTTTTGAAAGATGTAGAATTGTTGTAACTGTGCTAGGTTTATTATTATTATTATTTAAAAATATATATGAATTGTAATTTATGGATTATCCACTACCATTTAAAATATTTTTAATGTTTTTTTTTTAATTCTCTTCTGCTCACCAAGCCTCCATTTATTTGATCCAAAATACAGCAAAAAGCAGTAATATTATGAAATATTTTTTAATATTTAAAATATATGTTTTCTATTTGAATATATTTTAACATGTAATTTATTCCTGTGATTTCAAAGCTGAATTTTTTAATATTATTACTCCAGTCACATGATCCTTCAGGCGGCAATATAGAAATGAATACATTTATTTAGCAAGGATGCTTTAAATTGGTCAAAAGTGATGATAAAGTAATTTATAATGTTACAAAAGATTTCTATTTCAGATAAATGCTGTTCTTCTGAACTTTCTATTCATCAAAGAAACCTGAAAAAAATCTACTCAGCTGTTTTCAACATAACAATAATAATAAATGTTTTTGAGCAGCAAATCAGAATATTAGAATGATTTCTGAAGGATCATGTGACTGGAATAGTGATACAAAAAATTCAGCTTTGAAATCACAGGAATAAATTACATTTTAAATATATATTCAAATAGAAAACAGTTCTTTTAAATAGTAAAAAATATTTCAAAATTTTACTGGTTTTGCTGTACTTTGAATTAAATAAATGCAGGCTTGGTGAGCAGAAGAGACTTCTTTAAAAACATAAAAAATCTTACTGTTCAAAAACGTTTGACCGGTAATGTAACTTTTAGTACTTATGTGATTGAAGCTATAAGCTTGTATCAGTATATTAACTTCATCATAATGAGAATAACCATTGAAACAAGATGAGATTAGCACTGGATTCTATAAAAATCTTATTTCAAATGTCAAATAAATGTTAATTAGTCATACTGCAAGAATTTCAAGTTGACTCTTCCGAGTAATGTTGTCTAATCTGACAGCCACATAATTCTTTAGGGTTGGGTAATCATAGAGAAATGTAATACTGTAATTGAATAATGATCAAATGCCTAGTTGAAGTCTGTCAGAAACTCATTTATGCCTGAACAGGTTAGGTTGGTACATCGAAACACCATTTTGTTACATTATGTTATAAAGTAATAGAGTTCATGTGTATATGTGATGTTTTGAAGCATGACGTGAGATTTATAGCAGTGCGAACTGTTTGCGTACCTGCTTTGGTATGTTTGGGGTGAGCGTCATTCCCACTTTTCCCTGGCTTGAAATTGCCATCTCTGCCTGTATGAGTGAGCTGCAGTGTTTGAAGAGATGGGAAGTCTCCTTCTAGAGACTTCCACCAACAGCTGGCAACTGTAAGAGTAAACAGACCAAAGTATTGAGACCCAATGAGCCAGGGAGGAGGCTATGGGGCGAGACTGAGGGTGTTGTGATGCCTCAGATGGGATGAGTTTGCTGAATCATCTTTGTGCTGTCATTTGTCACTATGCAGGAAGTCACAGCCACGAGTCGCCACTATGTTGACCGGCTTTTTGACCCCGACCCACAGAACGTGCTGCAGGGAGTCATGTGAGTACACAACCATGTGTGTGAGCGCTCCGCTCTGTGTTGTAGTTCACCATGCTCACTTTTCTAAGTGCCAAAGATGAAGCTGTCACCATAGGAGGTTGTTTATAGTCCTTAGAGAGCAAGTGTATGCTAGTTTTTTTTTTTGGTTTCATCATGTTAGACGTTGTGAGGTGCTGTACTTGTGTGTTTATGTGAGTGTATCTGGGTAGCTGCGGCTCGGGTCTCTTCATCTTTATTTTTAACTCAGGGCTTCAGCTCTGGTTACTGTTAGCTTGATGTTTCCCGACTGCCACAGCCGTACTTTTCCACAGATATAGACCCTCCATCAGATGAGGCATCAACTAAAACATTACGTTTTTTGTGTTTCAAGTTCATGTCAAAATCATTTTGGCAAGATGAGAATGATTAGCTTTTATTTTATTTATTTATTTATATTTTTCATTTTAGTTTAGGTTTCAGTAATTGTGTTATGTGCTTTTGTTATTTTATTTTTATTTTTATATTAATTTATTAATCATTTATTTATTTGTTTCAGTTTTAGTAATCTTCAGCTTATTTCAGTTTCTGAGATGTTTTAAAATGTTTTTCCATCTAAAATTTATATTTTATTTCAGTTATTTATTTCAATTATTCCTTTACTCTTAGCAATAACAACACTGGGTAATTGCATATTTCTTTCTTGGTTTTCATTTCCTGACAAAGGCAGAAAGCTTTTTAGTGAAAATGCAACAAAAAAGAGCAATTGATGCACTTTTTTTTTTGTAATTGTAATTTTTTTGTAATTTTTTTTTTGATATTATGACTTTCATGTGCACTCAGCTCTTAATTACATCGTTCTGATTTGACTTGAACGTTGCATGAGTTCATTGTGAGTATGGTTCATTTGTAAATATTTTGGGTGCTGTTGATGAAGAATGGATCGATAAAGCATCAATTATGGTTGCACATTCATTGTCTGTCATTTTAGTGCATAAAAGCCTTCTGAAAGAGGAAAAGAAATATAAAATTTCATGGCATGTCCATTTTGTTCTGAGCAGAATCTCACTACATTACCTGTGTGTGCTGTATGTGCATTCAGCTAATGAGTCATGAGATGAGAGTCTGCTAGGAGTACGTTACTATTTGCTCTCATTATCAGCCTCTGTGATCCTCAGATCATTCAAATGTATGCTAACAAGTTACATTTGGCATGATCGACAAAGACACCGGTGTCCTTTACTTCAAATGTTTTAACGGCATATTGTTAATGCATGTTTATTATTGGATTGTGCAGTTTTCATATTAATTGAAATACTAATTGTAATATGTTTACTTCTAAAAATGTTGGTCTCATACTGAAAGACTATTTAAACTGCAAAAAAAACTTATGAAAAAACTTTTTTAAAAAATGTTTTTAAAAGAAATTTCTAATGCTGCATTTATTTGATCAAAGTACAGTTAAAACAGAAATACTGTGTATTATTACAATTTAAATAACTGTTTCTGTTTATTTATTCAGACATTATTACTTTAGTCTTGAGTGTCACATGATCCTTCAGAAGTCATTCTAATATGCTGATTTTTGAAAACAGTTGTCCTGCCTAAATTTTTTTTATGTAAACCATAATATTTTTTTTAGCATTCCTTAATAATACATTTAATAAAACATTTATTTTAAATGCAAGTCTTTTGTCATTATGCAAAAGTCAAATAAATTAATCACGATTAATCGCATCCAAAATAAAAGTTTGTGTTTACGTAATATATATTTGTGTATACACACATATGTGTATATATTTAAGAAATATTTATGTGTGAATATATTCATATATAAATATGAATATATACTACATATATTTAAGAACTGTTTCTATATATAGATATAAAGTACAGCAAAGTAAAGTACAGCAAAATTTTAAAATATTTTTACTATTTAAAATAACTGTTTTCTCTTTGAATACATTTTAATTAATTCCTATGATTTCAAAGCTGATTTTTTTTAGCATCATTACTCCAGTCACATGATCCTTCAGAAATCATTGTAATATTCTATTTGCTGCTCAAAAACATTTATTATAATATGTTGACAGCTGAGTATAATTTTTTCAGGTTGATGAATAGAACATTCAGAAGATCTTTTGTAACATTATAAATCTCTTTTGATCAATATAAAGCAGCCTTGCTAAATAAAAGTATTAATTTTTTAGTATTAATTTAGTATTAAATAAAAGTATTAATTTAGATAATTTCTGTACCCCCTCCAAAAAAATAAATAAAATAAAATAAAATAAACTATACTGACTCCAAGCTTTCGAATGGTATAGTGTATAATGTTACAAAAGCTTTTTATTTTAGATAATTGCTCTTATGTGATATTTCACAATATTACTGCTTGTGCTGTATTTTGGATCAAAGAAATACAGGCTTGGTGAGCAGAAGAGACTTTAAAAAACATTAAAAATCTTACTGTCCTTTTGACTGGTAGTGTATATACATATAAATACACACAGCACGCACACACATATGTTATGTAAAAACAGACTTTTTTTTGGAAGCGGTTGATCGGGATTCATCAATTTGACAGCTCTAGTTTTTACTGTTACTTTTGATCAGTTTAATGTGTCCCTGCAAAATAAAACTACTAAGTTCTTAAAATGAATAAATACAAATGCATTTCCAAAATAAATAAAATTAAATAAATAGAATGCATAAAACTAACATTTTGAAGTCAGCAACCACTATACAGCTTTTTTTCCCCACCCAGCTTGTTGTTCATCTGACCAATGACACCCTCAAAATTACTGAAAATTCTGTTGATCTGTTTCTATGCCATAGAAAAGGTATGTTTTTTGATCAATGTTTTTTTCACATTGAGTTATGAGTGATTGCACCTGTATTGACAGTGACATGAAGAATGCTGTTATTGGAAACAACAAACAGAAGGCCAACCTGATTGTGCTGGGAGCCGTGCCAAGGTAGATCCACCCTCTACACCCTTCTTTCACCAATAGAACTGCAACGAGATTTGACGCAGCCAATAAGGTTTAAGCATCATAGCTAATTTGTCCAGGTGTCTGGGCCAACATAACTGGAAAATTACAGTAAAATCCAAAAGTCTAAGATCTGGGATTCAGAATTATATTTAAGCCTGTAAATAAACAAAGACAGTCTATTTACCATAAAGACAGCAAAAGCTGTTTTCTCTGTTCTCTGTTTTCTTTGATTTACATACTAATCACTGCTGCACTGTGTGTGTGTGTGTGTGTGTGTAGACTCCTTTATCTTCTCCAGCAAAGCTCCTCTAGTCTGGAGCTGAGGACTGAATGTGCGGTCGTGTTGGGAAGCCTGGCCATGGGCACAGAGAACAACATCAAGTCCCTGGTGGACTGTCACATCATCCCAGCCCTGCTGCAAGGTTCTTGCTCTGTCTATGCAGTCTGTCTTTAATATTACTGTTTTAACTATTATTTTATCAGCATTAAGATATTTTCATAATTCCAATCTTGTGACCAGTGTTTTGTGTTTCTGCAGGTCTCTTGTGTTCTGATCTGATCTTCATTGAGGCATGTCTGCGCTGTTTAAGAACCGTCTTCATCAGTCCCGTCACACCAGTGCAGCTGCTCTACACAGTAAGACGACTTGCACTTTGTGAAATGACATATGCTCATGCATAAACGGAAGTATGATCAGCATGTTTCAATTTGCACCAGGACCCCACTGTGATCCCCCACCTCATGTCCCTGCTGAGTCGGTCACAGCACACACAGGAATACATCACGCAAATCTTCGCCCACTGTTGCAAGGTAAACACACAACTTTGTGCATCACACAGTAAATATGCATTTATTCAGAATCATAAAGCAAATGGTTCCAGCTCTAAATTCTGATTAGTTTAACCACATACAAGCTTTATTCCAAGCCTTAGTAAGGATTAGCCGACATGCACCTGTGGCCACTCGTCAAACCGTAAAATGGTTGCAGTATTACACTTTAGGATTCTTGGCAAAGTAATCTTTTCTTTTGTCTCTATTGAAAAATGCATTGAATAATGTGTATGTCCAGACTCCAGAACATCAGACGGTGTTGTTCAACCACGGTGCCATCCAGAACATCGCTCCTCTGCTCATCTCTCCCTCCTATAAGGTACGAAAAGGAACTGAATGGCTGTTCCGATTGTTATTGTATTTTTAATGCACGTCTGTGTATTCTGAGCAATAATGTTTTATGAACTCTCCGTAGGTACGGATGCAGGCGTTAAAGTGTTTCTCAGTTTTGGCCTATGAGAACGCTCAGGTCTCCATGACACTGGTGAATGGTGAGCATGACCTTCATCCTCTGTCTACTATTATTTGATCACCACTTATTTTGTCCTCCTGGCTTACACTCATCAGAGAGTCTGTTTGACTTCTCTTTTGTGTTGCAGTTTTTTCATTACATTTGGTAATATATGGAGCACTGTTGAGTGAAATAAAATCACAGTACACAACAGTAGGTTTCTTGAAGTAAAAATGCTTCTGTAGGAGCCACAAAGCAGTGTGTTAGCAATACAGTTGCTGATTTTGGTGAAGAACTACATAACTGTTACCACTGAGATAATTTTAAGTTGTGGTAACGTTTTGCTAGCAAGTGGAGGCTAGCTGGTTTATGTTATCTATTGGAAAGCTACCAAGGTACTGTAGCTACAGTTGAGGTCAAAAGTTTACATCCCTCTTTCAGAATCATTAAAAATGTTATTTTACCAAAATAAGAGGGATCATACAAAATGCATGTTATTGTTTATTTTCGTACTGACCTGAATAAGATATTTCGCATAAAAGATGTTTACATGTAGTCCAAAAGAGAAAATAATAGTTGAATTTATAAAAATGAACAGGTTCAAAAGTTTACATACACTTGATTCTTAATACTGTGCTGTTACCCGAATGATCCACAGCTGTTTGTTTTAGTGATAGTTGTTCATGAGTCATGCTTGTCCTGAGCAGTTAAACCGCCCACTGTTCTTCAGAAAAATTCCACAAATTCTTTGGTTTTCCAGCATTTTTGTGTATTTGAACCCTTTCCAATAATATGATTTTGAGGTCTGTCTTTCAGACTGAGGGACTCATATGCAACTATTACAGAAGGCTCAAACGCTTACTGATGCTCCAGAAGGAACACGATGCATTAAGAGCCGGGGGTGAAAACTTTTGAACAGAATGGAGATGTGTACATTTTTCTTATTTTTGCCTAAACATCATATTTTTTCATTTAGTACTGCCCTTCAGAAGCTACAGAAGATAGTTACGTGTTTCCCAAAAGACAAAATCAGTTAAATTTACTCTGGTGTTCAAATTCCAAAAGTTCTCACCCCCAGCTCTTAATGCATTGTGTGTGTTGTTTTTTTTGTTTTTTTTTTGTTTGTTTTTGGGTTTTTTTCTGAAGCATTATTGAGTGTTTGAACCTGTAATAGTCCCATGGGTCCCTCAGTTGTCCTCAGTGTGAAAAGATGGATCTCAAAATCATACAGTCATTGATGGAAAGGGTTCACATACACAAAAATGCTAAAAACCAAAGAATCTGTGGGACCTGAAGGATTTTTCTGAAGAACAGCCAGCAGTTTAACTGTTCAGGACAAAAAAGGGACTCATGAACAACTATCACTTAAAAAAAGAAAAAAAAATACAGCTGTGGATCATTCAGGTAACAACACGGTATTAAGAATTAAGGGGATGTAAACTTTTGAACTGGTTCATTTTTTATAAATTCAACTATTATTTTGTCTTGTGGACTATATGTAAACGTCTTTTATGTGAAATATCTTATTCAGGTCAGTACTAAAACAATAACATTTTTGGTAAAATAATTAACATTTTTAATGATTCTGAAAGGGGGATGTAAACTTTTGACCTCAACTGTATATATAAACTTATGTTGAAAAGTTTGGGGTCAGTACGATTTTATTACTTCTTCTTTTTTATATTACTTTAATTCAACATTGATGCATTAAATTAATCAAAGTGATAGTGAAAACTTTTACATTGTTACAAAAGATTTTAGTTTCAAATAAATTGCTATTTTGAAATTTCTATTCGTCAGAGTTTCCTAAATATTAACCAACACACTGGTTTTCAACATTGATGATAGTAAGTATTTTGTGAACAGTAAAATGGCATATTTGATTGAGTTAAATCATGTGACACTGAAGACTGGAGTAATAACTGCTGAAAATTTGGCTTTGCCATAACAGGAATAAATTACATTAGAATAGAAAACAGTACTTTCAAATTGTAGCAGTATTTCACAATATTACTGTATTTTTGTGTAAATAAATGCAGCCTGTTTGCATTAGAGACTTCAAAACCATTACAAAAATCCTTCTGACGCCAAACATTTGAGTGGTAATGTACCTTACATTAGGTTATGGTGTAGTGTTAATGCCTAAATGATCTCATAGCAAATCACATAAAGTCTGATTCATCATTGTGATGATTTGTGTTTATATGTATGTTTCTTAGTGCTTGTAGATGGTGAGCAGCTCTCTCAGGTTTTTGTTAGAATGATGCAAAGGGACAAACCCATCGAAATGCAGCTTACAGCAGCCAAATGGTGAGCAGATCTCATCCTGCAGGTTGTTATTGAAAATACATGTTTAATCCCTTCAGTTTTTACAAACTCACACTCTTTTTCTTTCAGTTTAACATACATGTGTCGAGCAGGAGCCATCAGGACAGACGACAACTGTATTGTACTAAAGGTACCTCCAACCTACCAATACCTTTACGTGATGCACACAAAAGTGTCACCATTGAACGTGTGTAGAAACTTGTTCTCTGTGTGTGTGTGTGTGGACAGACTTTGCCGTGCCTAGTGCGGATGTGCAGTAAAGAGCGGTTACTGGAGGAGAGGGTGGAGGGAGCGGAGACGTTAGCCTACCTGATGGAGCCGGATGTAGAACTACAGCGGATTGCAAGCGTCACTGACCACCTCGTGTCCATGTTAGCTGACTATTTTAAATACCCAAGCTCCGTCAGCGCCATCACTGATATTAAGAGGGTAACTTCACGTACTCATATACACACACACATTTAATTAGCTTCCTAAACAGGACTCAGCAGAGACTTCTGTTATGTTTGTAGGAAGTTTAAAGGGGTGGTTTAACCAAAAATGAAAATTCTGTAATTAATTACTTACCTTCATGTCGTTGTAAACCCAACAAGTTATTTTTGATGAGATCCGAGCACTTTCTGACCTTGCATAGACAACAACGGAACTGAAATGTTCAAACGGCCCAGTAAGGTAGTAAGGACATCATTAAAATTGTCATTAAAATGTGACATCAGTGGTTCAACCTTAATTTTATAAAGCTACGAGAATACTTTTTGTGTGCAAAGAAAACAAAAATAACAACTTTGTACAACAATTTCTTCTCTTCCGTGTCTTCAACGTGCATTCATGAGAGTACCATGATGCGCTTGTGCAGTGCTACTGACGCATGAGCCGGCATTCTGACGCAGAACCCAGATGCGCTGCAGCTTGTTTGCAAGCAGAAGAATGCACGTATACATTGTATGTACTCTTATGAATGCACAAAAAGTATTCTCATAGCTTCATAACATATATATTCATAACAATATGGTTGAACCACTGGTGACACGTGGACTATATTAACTATGTCCTTACTACCTTTCTGGGCTTTGAACATGGTAGTTGTGTTGCTGTCTATGTAGGGTCAGAAAGCGTTCAGATTTCATTAAAAATCCTAATTTGTATTTCAAAGATGAATGAAGCTCTTACGGGTTTGGAATGATATGAGGGTGAGTAATTAAAGGAGAAGTCCACTTCCAAAACAAAGATTCACATGTACTCACCCCCTTGTCCATCCAAGATGTTCATGTCTTTCTTTCTTCGGTCGTAAAGAAATTATGTTTTTTGAGGAAAACATTTCAGCATTTTTCTCCATATAATGGACTGATATGGTGCCCCGATTTTGTACTTCCAAAATGCAGTTTAAATGCGGCTTCAAATGATCCTGAATGCGTTTGTAAACGATCCCAGCTGAGAAAGAAGGGTCTTATCTAGCATAACGATTGGTTATTTTAATAAAAATAATACAATTTATATACTTTTTAATGTCAAACGCCTGTCTTGTCTTACTCTGCCTGGACTGTTTTTTTTTTTCGGTTCATGACAGTTAGGGTATGTCGAAAAACTCTCATCTCATGTTCTCCCTCAACTTCAAAATCATCCTATTTCGCTGTTTTAGCTTTTTTGTTAAGGGCATTTGATCTTGTTTGCATGTTCACTTTGCAAAGACTGGGTCGGAACTTCTGCAGCAATGTAGGAGGACTTTGAAATGTTTTTTTGAATTTGAGGGAGAAAATACGATTGGAATTTTCAACATACCCTAACTGTCTTCGGGGCACCATATCAGTCCATTATATGGAGAAAAATGCAGAAATGTTTTCCTCAAAAAACATAATTTATTTACAACTGAAGAAAGAAAGACATGAACATCTTGGATGACAAGGGGGTGAGTACATTATATGTGAATCTTTGTTTTGGAAGTGGACTTCTCCTTTAATGACAGAAGTTTTATTTTTGGGTGAATTATCCCTTTAAGTATGTAGATTTCAATAGTGTGTGTGACCAGGTACTTTTTGCTTTTCCAATATAATGTAGACTAGTGTAACTGTATAGTGTAACTGATCATGTGTCTTCTTGTAGTTGGACCATGACTTGAAACATGCACATGAGCTGCGACAGGCAGCCTTTAAACTCTATGCCTCACTAGGCTCCAATGATGAGGACATCAGGAAAAAGGTATTATATTATATTATATTACATAAAGTTCAACAGCATGGCTATTGACTACTTTGACACCTTGACAGTTAAAACAGGTTATTGTGGTGAATGAGTTTCAGATGTTAACATTAATCTCCCTACTACAGATTACAGAGACGGAAAACATGATGGACAGGATTGTTAGTGGCCTATCAGAATCTAGTATCAAAGTACGGTTAGCAGCAGTCAGGTATGATGTACCTTTTCACTTAATTGTTGTCTGTCAAGAAAAATTTGGAAAATAAAAACCGCCATTGTGCACTACCATTCAAATTGTTCAAAAGTGACAATAAAGACATTTTTAATGTTTCATAAAGATTTGATTTCAAATATTACTATATTTACTGTATGTCATAATTGTTTTTTTTAATATCTGATAATAATAATTACTTACAAAATTGGCACATTAGAAAGATTTCTGAAGGATCATGTTTAAAATTTTACAATATTACTGTTCTTTCTTTATTTTTAATTAAATTTAATGTAGTCTTGGTGAGCATAAGAGACTTTGTTCAAACACATTTTTAAAAATCTTACCAAACCCAACTTTTAAATAGTAGTGTAAATGTTAAATGTGTTTGTTGAAACGGCACAAAAATTGGATATTGAAAGAATTGAGAGCATAAAACTAAAACTTTTAGGATTTAGTTTCAATGAAAATTTCAAAGTATTTATTTTTTTTAATTTCATCTAGATGTCTGCACAGTTTATCACGGTCTGTACAACAGCTAAGGACAAGTTTCCATGATCATGCAGTATGGAAACCACTAATGAAGGTATGATATTCAGATGATGTTGAGTTAAAACTGTATGCTAATCAGACCTTAACTGAATGTGCATTTGTTTTTGTGGGTAGTTATTACAGAATGCACCAGATGAGGTCCTGGTCATGGCCTCTTCAACACTATGCAACTTACTTCTGGAGTTTTCACCCAGCAAAGAGGTAAAATACACACACTCTGTTGGGCTAAGAGTTTATTAGGGTTATACAGATAGGATTTAAATTTTTTTACTGTTGTTCTGTAAAATAATATTATCATGCTACATTTTTACGATATAATAATATTACTATAGTATTATTTTTTTATTTAATTTTTAAATTATTTAAAATTATCACCTAACTCTCACATTTTCTGCGCATTTAACAATATTATTAGCAAAAGACTAGAATAACACTGTTGTTAGTACAATTTTGAATTATTTAGTTACTTTGTCATAAAAACTAAAATGATTATTCTGTGACTGTGAATGTGTGTTTTCACAGCCTATCTTAGAGTCTGGGGTCATTGAGTTACTATGCAGCCTCACACAAAGTGACAGTCCAGCTCTAAGGGTCAATGGCATCTGGGCTCTCATGGTAAGACCTGCTGACTTCAGTCCACACCAAAGCTTCAGTATGAAAACACTCTATGTCATTAAAAGCTGTAATGTTTATTTGTGCAGAACATGGCCTTCCAGGCAGATCAGAAGGTGAAGGTGGAAATAGTTCGAGCTCTGGGCACAGAACAGCTCTTCAGACTCCTGTCTGATCCTGATACCAATGTGCTCATGAAAACATTGGGGCTGCTTCGAAACCTGCTCTCCACCCGGCCGGTATGAATATGAATATATTAATATATAAGAATACTTGGTCTGATATAGTCCCTTCTGCTGTCTGACAAGATTATGGGTTTCTGTAATACACACACTAACAGTCTTTCCCTCTTTGGTAGCATATAGACCAGATCATGAGCTCACATGGAAAGCAGATAATGCAAGCGGTCACGCTTATCCTGGAGGGAGAACACAGCATAGAGGTCAAAGAGCAGGTGAGCTGCTCAAACACACTGAGATGGCATTGTGCTCATTGGGTCTTACAGAATCAGACTAGTAAGACTTTTCAAGCAGATATTATATTCCACAGGCATTTTGTTAAAGGAGAACTTCACTTCCAGAACAAAAATTTACAGATAATTTACTCACCTCCTTGTCATCCAAGATGTTTATCTAGCGTTTTTTGTCTCTGCCTTTAAGCTTTTTCAGTAGCTGTGGTCTACTAAAAGCCTTAGAGGCATCAGGGCTGAAGTGGAGAGAACAAAGACGTGGGTCTTAAGCAAGTTTTATTCGTCCACAGGCATCTTCCTATTCTTTTCTCCTCTTCTTATCACTAGGAAAGCAGTGAAGACTTACATTGCTTTTCTTTTTACCTTTCGACTGAAAATTACAACCAAAAGCCACACAATGTGACATAGTATTAGTATTTTATTTTTAGAGTTGTGTATTTCAAGTTGTGTTTTGTTTTACTCACGCCAGGTAGCGCCAGTAGCTCACCGAGCACAACCATTTTATGTCATTAAAATAATTGCGTCTCCCCATAGTCCAAAATATGTATAAAATGATGTGGATTTTTTAAATAACGTAAACCTTTCATGGGTTTTCTACTACATATATCAGTAAGAGGCATTATTTACATTATTTTAAGCCATTTAAGTCTTAATAACAAGGGTTTCCTTAAAAAAGCAAAAAGCAAAAGCAGTAGTATTGTGAAATGTTTTTACTATTTAAAATAACTGCTTTCTATTTGAATATATTTTAAAATGTAATTTATTCCTGTAATCAAATCAAAATTTTCAGCATCATTACTCCAGTCTTCAATGTCACGTGATCCTTCTGAAATGATTCTAATATGCTGATTTCCTGTTCAAAAAACATTTTATTAATATCAATATTTAAAACCGTTGAGTATATTTTTTCAGGATTCTTTGATGTATAAAAAGGGGTGGAGAAATTATAGAAATTAATACTTTTATTTAGCAAGGATGCTTAAAAGATGATCAAAAGTGATGATAAAGACATTTAAAATGTTACAAAAGATTTCTATTTCAAATAAATGCTGTTCTTCTGAACTTTTTATTTATTAAACTAACCTGAAATATTCTACTCAGCTGTTTTCACATAATTATAATAACAAATGTTTTTGAGCAGCAAATTAGAATATTAGAAGGATCATGTGACTGTAGTAATGATGCCAAAAATTCAGCTTAGAAATCACAGGAATAAATTACATTTTAAAATATATTCAAACAGAAAACGGTTATTTTAAATAGTACAAATATTTCAAACTTTTGCTGTTTTTTCTTTACTTAGGATCAAATTAATTCAGGCTTGCTGAGCAGAAGCGACTTCTTTAAAAATCTTACTGTTCAAAAACTTTTCACTGGTAGTGTATATAACATCTTTAATTATATTCTCTTAAACATGCAGATAACTTCTGCTGAACCTGGAACATTTGTTTAGGTGCATTGAGTTTAACAGTTTCCAGAGTTGATGTTTAACAATACTTTTGACATCTTTTGCAGACATTGTGCATATTGGCCAACATTGCTGACGGAAACACTGCCAAGGAACTCATTATGACCAATGATGACATGCTCCAAAAAATTAAATATTACATGGTCAGTGTCATTAGCTCATCTGGTTTTTCAGTTGTGTGCCTTTTTATGTTCTCTGTACCATTTTCCTTAGTCTCCTTGTACAGTTTGTTTCCACCTTATCACTGTCCCTTGCTCTTGCTCTTGTCTTTCTCCTACAGGATAGTTCTTTTGCTAATGTGAAATTTCTACTATTGTCTATGTTTCAGGGTCACTCCAACGTGAAGCTGCAGCTGGCTGCCACCTTCTGCATCTCTAACCTCATCTGGAATGAGGAGGACGGTGAGGATCTCGTGATACATGGGTTCTATGGAAGGGCAATTGGAGACAGTTTAACTTATTTGTATCTGATAGTGAGACCAGTCCTTGAGTTAAATAGGACTCTTTGTGTATTGTCAAGAATACAAGTCTGTGTTTTTCTGCTTCCTCCAGGCTCACAAGAGAGACAAGACAAGCTAAGGGAGATGGGCTTTGTTGATATCTTACACAAACTCACCCAAGCAGCAGATCCCAACCTCTGTGACAGGTGATGGACAGACTGGCATTCATCTGTTGATAGTCGTTTCATCTGTTGTTTGGTTTGTTGCCATAAGGTAATGATTTGATTGTTCGCATCTCCTTCTTTCTCTCAGGGCAAAAACGGCGATGCAGCAGTATTTGGCATGACCTCGAAGGAAGACGGGATACGGCCTCACTAACAATCTCTAGGAGGATCACATCTCCTGTGTTTTTGTTTTAGATTCGAGTTTCGTTTTGCTCTTCCTTTTGTTTTGTTGCACAAGACACCTTTTGTTGTGGAGACCCCGAACAGCTTCGTAAATCAGAGACACGGTTGCCAGGGGCCCACAGCACTTTTTGGGCTTTCAGCTACGTTGGCTTAATACGTTTTCTGCTGAACTCTTGGAACTATTATTTTTTGTTTGTTTGTTTTTTGGACTTAATGTGAAGGAAAAAAAAAGTTCCTCGACGTGTGTTGCAGCGCCACCTGGTGGATTGAGGCTTTGATGCTTTGGACTCCCTTTGGAGAAAGCTGACTGACCTCTCAGTGCTACGCTTGTAGGAGCTTAGTCTCCTTATTTTGGTTTGCTGATTTACTATTGATATTATTATAACTATTATTATTTTAATTGGGACTTTGACACAAGGTTAGAAAAGACTGCTTGTTTTTGTTCTTTTTTTGTGGATACATACCTCGTAAATATATATAAATATAAATATATAAATATATTTTTTGGATTTTTAATTTCCCTTTCAGGTTGTTTTCCCCTTTGTATTTTCCTCTCTGTAATATAGGCTGATGTGGGTATATCTGGAGAGGCAGCATGTTGGGTCATATACAAAGACATTTTTGTCAAAACCACAACCCCAAATAGAAAAGTGAAAGTTTGTTTGCTCTTTCCACAGGTCTTTGTTTTTTCATTTTCACTCCCTTTATCTTCACACGAATCGGTCTCCTCATAACTCCCTCTTTTTGAAGCTCTATAGTGAATGTTTCCACTAAAATATATGCAGGCCTCTGCCATGGAGCAGTCCACTGCTTTGTCTCTTTTTTTCTGGGTCGGGAAGGGTTTTTTAGCACAGAAGACCTTGGAGATGAAGCGGACTTGGTGCTCATGTAGGAAAAACAGGTTTGAATCTTACCTTTGACCCTTTTTCCCTGAACAATGTTGTATCTTCTACTTTTGCTACCAAAAAAAAGTTGCAGAAAAAACAAAATATGCTAAATAGCTTACTAGAGATAAAGTCTAACAGTTATCACATGCTTCAGACTCGTTGGACCTTGGTGCTTACATGGGAAAAACAGGTTTGTACCGCACACATACTGAAAAGTGAATCCAAAATGTTTTGATCTCGATCTGGTGGTTGGTTGCAGTATAGGTCATAACCCCGTCCTCTTCATGTAAACGATTGTAAATAACCCAAACTAAAAACTTAAATTATACTTTAAATACATTTTTCCATCATTTTAGTTAAAGAAGTTCACTTCCACAACAAAAAGTTACAGATGATTTACTCACCCCCTTGTCATCCAAGATGTTCATATCTTTCTTCCTTCAGTCGATAAGAAATTATGTTTCTTGAGGAGAACATTTCAGGAATGTCCTCCATATAGTGGACTCAAATAGTGCCCCCAGGTTTGAACTTCCAAAATGCATTTTAAATGCAGCTTCAAATGGCTCTAAACGATCACAGCCGAGGAAGAAGGGTCTGATCTAACGAAAAGATTGGTCATTTTCGAAACAAATTGACAATTTCTATACTTTCTAACCTCAAATGCTGGTCTTGGCTCGTCTCTGCCATACGCATGCGTAGTCTGTGTAAGGGGCCGTTCACATATCGCGTCTTTTGCACACTCAAATTAATAACGGAACGGAAGCGATGCGCATGCGGTGCGACACGCTCGGTTTTTCCAGGCGCTCCCTGCCGCATCGAGATAAAAACATCTCAACTTTTCAGAATGCCGCATGCGCACCGCGGGTCATGTGACAAGAACCAACCAATTAGCTTCATTCTTTCCTGTAACAACGTTCAAAGCTCAGCCAAGATGGAGAAACAGCGGATCATAGCAGTACAGGCATAGCCATATTTACATAAATTTAATAGTAGAGCTACAGCAAGCGATTTTTAGTGCTGGAAATCCGTATGTCCTTTGCTGAAACTTCCACGTCTTCATTGAGAGCGCAAGTCATGGTTGCTTAGCAACGGCAGACGCCACGGGAGCGCAAGCTACAGAGCGCTTTGGAAAGTAGGAGAAAGCGGACACGCGTTTTTAGGCGCGACATGTGAACGGCCCCTAATCTGGGTCAGCACAGTTAGGGTATGTCGAAAAACTCCTGTCTCGTTTTCTTCCTCAACGTCAAAATCGTCTTGCGTCGCTGTTTTACCTTTTTTGTGAAAGGCGTTTGCTCTTCTTTGCATGTTCACTTTGTAAACACTGGGTCGGTACTTCTGCAGCAATGTAGAACGATTTTAAAGTTGGGGAGGAAAGAGAGATGGGAGTTTTTCGACATACCCTAACTGTATTGACCGTATTGAACTGGAAAAACGCAGACGTAGAAAAGACAAGCCTTTGAGGTTAAAAAGTATATAAATTGTCAATTTGTTTCGAAAACGACCCGATTGTTTTGCTAGATAAGACCCTTCTTCCTCGGCTGGAAACGTTTAGAGCCCTTAGAAGCGGCATTTAAACTGCATTTTGGAAGTTCAAACTTGGGGGCACCGTTATCCATTATATGGCGATAATTCCTCCAAGCCTCGTTCAGACTGTCAACCCATATCCGATTTGTATGCAAATCCGATTGAAATCCGATCATATTTAGGTAGTCTGAACAGCAACGAACTACATGAAATCTGATTTGGTCAAATCTGTTCGAGCTACATTCGTATGTGGTTTGGAATCCTATTCAAATCGGATTTCTGCTTTTTCACGTTTTCATGCCACGTAAAATGTAAACACTTCAGACGTTTTTGTGGAACACATAACAAACGTCTTTGCAGAAACAAGCTTGTGTTGTTGCGAACTGCAAATCAAGTGGGAAAAGACAATATACAGCTAGTATACGCACCTCCCCAGCCAGCAATGACATGTGGGGCCCAGATGAGGGCTTCATGGGCGGCAAATGTGGGCCCCATTATGGGCTTGCACCCGGGATCCACATTGGGGCCAGCCGTGGAAGCCAAGACGTACTAAAAGTGGGACCTGTAAGGGTACTGCATGGGTCTTAATTGGGCAATTCATGTCAGACCGATATGGGCCCCACCTGCCCAAATGGGTCCAAAGTGGGCTCTGCAACATGGCTACCCAGATGGGCTTTAAATGGGATCTGTAAGAGTCTTATGTGGGTCCTAACTGGGCAATTCATGCCAAACCCATTTGGGCCCCACCTGCCCAAAACGGTTTAAAGTGGGTTTGCACCCGGGATCCACATGGGGGCCAGCCGTGGATGCCCAGATGGGTTTTAAGTGGGATCTGTAAGGGTCTTATGTGGGTCTTAACCGGGCAATACATGTCAGACCCATTTGGGGCCCACCAGTCTGAAGGGGTTTAAAGTGGGCTTGCACCTGGGATCCACACGGGGGCCAGCCGTGGATGCCCAGGCGGGTTTTAAGTAGGATCTGTAAGGGTCTTATGTGGGTCTTAACCGGGCAATTCATGTCAGACCCATTTGGGCCCCACCTGCCTAAAGGGGTTTAAAGTGGGCTTGCACCAGGATTCCACTGTGAATGCCCATATGGGCTTAAAGTGGGCTCTGTAAGGATCTTATGTTGGTCCTAACTGGGCAATTCATGCAAGGCCTATCTAAGCCCAACCATGCCAAATGGTTTAAGGAAACAATCTAAGAAAAATTAAAAACGAAGAATGAATATAAGTACAAGATAAATACAAGACACTTGATGCTTTGAACTGCAAGAAATATATTAAATTGAACAACAAAAATTATCTTTAAAAAACAATGTCACAACATACAGGTAAACTAAAAAATATATTTTAAAAAAATCTCTGAAAAAAAAACCTCCAGAAAATACAATATAAAATACACTCATGATATATGACATTGAACAACAAACATAATCTTTAACAATTTAAATTTTACAACATACCGGTAAATAAATCAAAAATATATATTTTTTTTAAATCTCTGGAAAAAAGAAAACAAAACATCTCTGCAAAAAATACATCCAAATACACTCATGGCGTTTGTGTTGTCGACGCTCTTAGGGCTCTTGCAGCCCCCCCACCCCCACCGGACACGAGGCCCAGCCAACGCCCAGGAGGACCAGGCCACCCCAGACGTCCCCCCGGGATGTGCCGGAACCCGCCCCCGCACCCTAGCCACACACCCGGAGGCCCCGGCAGCACCCCCCGACCCCCCACCCTCCTCCCTCCCTCCACGCAACCCACCCACTCACCTGCTCATCCACCCATATTCATCCAACCCACTTTCTCAGTCACTCACCCACTCAAACCCTTTGACACCTACTCACTCATTCACCTCCATCCGACCCACTCGTCCACTCCCTCACACACACTCGCTCTCTTACTCATTCTCCTCAATCTAACCCATTCATCCATCCTCTCACTCATTCACTCACTCACAGACATTCTGTGCACTTGATTCACTCGCTCATTCACTCCCTCCACCAAATTCTCTCACTCATTCCGTGAGCTCAGCTCACTCACTCCCCCCTCCCTCGACCCAACACACTCTCCTACAGTATCCTTGACTCACCCCACCAAACTCACTCCCCACACCACCCCGCACACTGACTTGCTCAACTCAACTGACTAAACCACCACTTATTCGCCGACTCACTTTACACAGCTCATTCATTCGTTGAACCTGCGACTACCCGCCAGCACCGGCCAGACAAGTACCAAAGGTCCCCATCATCCCGACAGGACCCCGCACCACCATAGCCCCCCAGAGAGTCCCGCAATCACCGCACGCCACCACCACCCTGAGACCAAGCCACCTAGAGGCGGTGACCTCCACCCACAAGGTAGCTAAGGAGCCAACCTTACCCCCAGGACAAGCCCCCCACCACCACTCCACCAGGACCTGCAGATCGAGGTCCCTACACTTGTGTTCCCAGTTCAAACCAAACTTAGCGCATAAATATGCCATGCAGGACCCATATATGTGTTCCCAGATCAAACCCATGCCCACTTGGCCCATAAATATCCCATTCAAGACCCATGTATGTGTTCCCAGATCAAACCCATGCCCACTTGGCCCATAAATATGCCATTCAAGACCCATATATGTGTTCCTAGTTCAAACCCATGCCCACTTAGCCTATAAAAATTATATGCAGGACCCATATGTGCATTCCCAGTTCAAACCCATGCCAACTTGGCCCATAAATATGCCATGCAGGACCCATATATGCATTCCCAGATCAAACCCATGCCCACTTGGCCCATAAATATGTCATGCAAGACCCATATATGTGTTCCCAGATCAAACCCATGCCCACTTGGCCCATGCCTGTCCCTTATGGGGCCCATGTAATCAGCTCATATGGGCTTCCTATGTGGGACTCATACTACAAAACCTACATGGGACCTGCTGATTTCACCCAGCCAAAGCCCATGCCCACACAGTTCCCATGGAACCCATAGTTAACCCATCTGGGCCCCACATGTCATTGCTGGCTGGGTCTTTGAGTTTTGAAACCAGCGGAGACGGCAGCACAGAATAAAGTCGCACATTCCAGCTTCCTGCGTTTCTGCCGCTGCTTTAGAAGACGAAAAACGCAACGGCAACGTTGTCATATCACAAGACAGCATCTATATTGCAAACTGTAATGCTGTTATTGTTGATTTTAGCGTTGGCATAACAACGCAATGGCATTGCCATAGAAACCAACGCACATTCTGTAAAACGAAAGAGCACTTATGGACACACAAATCGGTTTTGAACAGTGGCGATATGACTGTGTGGACAGTCAGTTATTCAAATCCGATTCCATCTAGATATGGACAAAAACGGATTTGGACTGACAGTCTGAACGAGGCTTATTTTCTTATTGACTGAAGAAATAAAGACACGAACATCGTGGATGACAAGGGGATGAGTAAATTATCTGTAATTTTTTGTTCTGCTCTTCTTCAGAAAAATCCATCAGGTCCCACCCATCAGGTTTTAGCATTTTTGTGTATTTGAATCCTTTCTAACAGTGACCGTATGATTTTGAGATCCATCTTTTCACAATGAGGACAGCTGAGGGACTCTTGCAACTATTACAGAAGTTTCAACTGTTCATTGTTTGAGTAATGTGGTGTCATGATTGTGAGCTTGTGATTGGGTGTGCGGGAGTTTTTGGCAGGACCTCACAATCACTACTGCGCGGACTCGGAATTGACGCCACTGGCGCAAGATGATGAAAGAAAGTGGAGATTAAAACCCAAATATTAAAAGAAGAAAAATATTAACAATGAAGTAACAAACTAAAGTGAGCATTTTGTTGATCTGAAATCATTTTTCAAATATTTTGCAATATTTGCAGTTCAAAAAGTTTTCACGCCCTGGCTCTTAATGTGTTGTATTTCCTTCTGGAGCATCAGTGAGCGTTTGAACCTTCCGTAATAGTTGCGTATGAGTCCCTCAGTGTGAAAAGATGAATCTCAAAATCATACAGTCATTGTTGGAAAGGGTTCAAATAAACAAAAATGCTGAAACAAAAATGCACACCACAACTAAAAAAAAAAAAAAAAAAAGTTGTGTATCATTCAGGTAACAACACAGTATTAAGAATCAAGTGTATGTAAACTTTTGAAAGGGGTCGTTTTAATAAATTCAACTCTTTTCTCTTGTGGACTATATGTAAATGTCTTTTATGTGAAATATCTTATTCAGGGCATTCTGTATGATTCCTCTTATTTTGGTAAAATAACATTTTGCAGATTCCTGGCAGTGTATGTAAACTTTTGACCTCAACTGTATATATATATATATGGGTGTTTAAAAACATGGATGAATTTTCACATTGGCCTGAATGAAAACGACTGGCTGATTGAAAATGCAAATTCATTCTCTTCCAGCAGGAGGCGCTTTTAAAGTGGCAGATTCCCCCGGTAACGGCTGTAAACAAAGCTTATGTGCTCATAAACGCTACTTTATCAGGGATTAGCCACCTTATTCTTTAACGTGAAAGTAAGAGACTTCCGGTTAATTAGCCGGAATAGTGAAATAACAAGAAGAATAACAACATGAAGCATACGGTAAAACTGTTTGCACTACAAACCAGTGTGCTCATAATTAAGATAATACAGTAAAATTATATGGTACAACACACCAATTTGCAATATTAAGCAGCAAAACAAGCTGTTTTGTACAGCTAAAAATAGCTGGACACAGATAAGGGTGTCATGATTGTGCATGTTATATTTTACATACTCTTACAGGAAAAATAAGGTGGATAGAAAAGATGAAATTAAAATGATATTCCCTTCAAAGATACATTTATATAATCCCACGCCGTGTTTTGACTTTGAAACATGCAGTGCTCATGTTTATTCAATGAAAACCTTGTGGAAATTGTGTTTGTGGCCATCAGTTTTGATATTGTGGCTGGCCGCCACAAATAAATCAATTTAGTTTTCATATTTTTCATCAACCAAATATATTTAGTATTTTGTGAATTCTTTTGATAAAGGAAGACAGAAGTCTTTATTCTTAAAAAACATCACCTTTTGTTTTATTATCCTGGTAAGTGTCTCTCATAAAGCTCATTACAGTTAATAAAATACATCTGGACCCCTGTTTGCCTTGGGTCGTGCAGCCCAACCCCTCCCCCCATATATGCAGGCACATTCCTCATGCAAATTAAATGGACATGCAGGAAACCCCAGACCCCAAAGTCCATTAAAGTTCCTACTATCCATATTCATACCCCTTGACCTAGGTAAAGAAAATAGAAACCAAAGTATTCTATTGAGTTATAAACAACGTGCCCCTTCCCTAGTCAAGCAAGTACACGTTAGTCAGGACGGACAGATGGCGCACGTGCCGTTTGTCCTCAGCAAACTGATAAAACGAGATGATATCAATCTGGTTCCAAGGTATGTGCCAAATTATATGGCAGCTAGTGAAAAGAAGTGACGCTGGCTGCTCGGTTTTAGCCAGTCTCTTGCTGGTCATCAGATATCAGAGATGCTGAGGTGATCTTCGTTACTGAAATCCATAATCACACGGCGGTGAGAAACGAATTCAGTCTGAGGTGTTTCTGCTTCCGTGGGCAGCAGCTGCAAGAATCATCGGTGAGGTTCCTCCTGGGAAACTGTTCTTATCAGAATAGCAGATAAATACATACAACAAATCATTAAATAAATAGATCAGTGAAATAAAAGTGCAGTGCTCTCTATTGTGAAACGACCAACAGCTTAAGTATTGTTAATGCTGAAAAATGGGGAGCGCTATAGGATTTTTTTTCGTATATATTTAATGAGAAGGCACGCTGGCAGGATGGCTAAAGCTGTGTATATGTGTTTATTTCAGTAGTAGATATGCTAACTCCGGCTGTTCATTAGGTGTCATGCCCAGCATATGGCATGCCGACCCTTTCATAGTCTGACTGCTAAATATAATTACTGTTTCACGTTACAACAATGTAGTTTGAGCAGTTTGATCTAAGTATGGTATTCTGATGATTGTCTGAAGGTGTAATTTGGGCAGCAGAATATGACTTATTAGGCTACTACAAGCTATATGCAGGTGTTGCAAAAGTTAATTTTGGACCTGGTTGTATATATATATGCGTGTATGTAAGGTGTTACGCTTTCAGCTTCCTCTAAATCATATTTGTTTTGACTGAATATAATGAAGACATATATAATCTCACTGAAATTGATCATTTTTCAAAAGTGGAGGACAGGCATTTCCCAAGGCCTCCATTCTGACTAAATATGCAACTCATGATTCTGGCTAGCGAATGTGTTGAGTGGCCTGGGACAGTCTGGATGTAACAAATGAAGTACTGTGGATAATGTGTTGTGACAGCTCATTCATTTATCAATTCTGGAAATTCAAATATGAACTTGATTCACAAGGTGGGCAATTAGTAGAGTAAAAACATTGTTTTGGTAATACAGAGATAAGAAACACCACCTGACAATGCCTGTATTCTGTGCATGATTAGTGCACAGCCATGCAAGTTAATCAGTGCACTTTCGTTTGTTATATTAGATTCCCATTGCAAGGTACAACCGCAGCGGGATCTTCGCAGTTCTGGTCACCGTGCTTTATGCTGATTATGATGACCCTATAATGCCTTTAGAAGAGGAGCTTCATCATGAAGTTGTGCTCAGAGCAGAGTGACTGGCTGGTGTCAGGTACTGAGGTGCTCCCAAGTGGATACCACAGTGGCTCTGTTCCAAATCACAGTAAGCTGCCTAATTGTAAGCCGTCTACATAGGCAGCTACAATCTAAAGTAGAATTTTACCTAAAAAGGAACCTCATAAATTGAATTGACTGAATTGAAACAGTACTCATGGATAGCAATTGCTAAAAAACAGTTTGTTTCTCAGTCTGACCAACCGAAAAGTTTTAAAAACTATCAAAACAAATTTCAACAATAACACCACAAGATATGTGTTCACAGTTGATTCCAATCGAGTCTGACACAATGTTAAACTAAACATTTTAATTCATAATTAGATGGAACTGTTCCTGTCAATTCTTTTTTCTTTGTTGAAAAGTTCGGTTAGCGTTAGCTTAGCAGCATGCTAAAATGAGATGCTACTGGAGTCTAGTGCGAATAAATGTGCATTCTACACTAGGGGTGTTCAATAATGACAAAAAATGATATTTCGATATTTTCTGGAATTTTGTTGATAAAGATAATTTGACAGTGTTTTGCTGACCGTTTTATTGTGCTGGTATTTTGACAGGTTTATGACTGTTGTGAACAGCTGACTCCCAATGCTTTTGATATTTTTCATATTCTGTATGATGATTTGCAGGAGTAACGGAAATTAACTTTTCCAGTAAGTTTAAATTGATTTTTATCTTTTATGGGCATTTTTCCTTTATAAGGCCAATTATTTTTCTAACCTAATTAAATGTATTTATCGTGTTGTGTATAAAATTCTTAAATGTAATCAATAAATTCAAATAGTAAGACACCAAAAGGCTATCACCAGTCAAATGAAATCAGTATCAACAAAATTTGTGTTTGCAATCCAGAGGTAGCACAGAAGTAGCATTTACACAAACTGTTTCATGCAAGACATGAATACATTTAACATGCAGTTACAAATCCATAAATGTTTTGACGTTTTAAAAACAAAACATTCAAATGTTATTTGAAATGATTTTGAGGGGAAAAAAGAAAAATTTACCTCAAATACAAACCTAAAATCGCCAGTAGGTGGCAGCAAATCACTGCATGAGTGAGTCATTCATTCAAACAATTTGTTCAAACAGCTGATTGATTCAGTAATGAAGCACCATTGTGTGTTGCTCAGAGATGCAAAACAGTTCTGCCGTGGCTTTGTTTGGAACTACTTTCGTTGACGAATTAGAGCAAAAAACAGCAGCTTGTGTCTAAAATGTAAGTCGACTAATATTAACTTCTTGTTTATTGGATTGTTTTATAAGATCAATATCACCCCCTGCTGAAAAAAACAAGAAGAGATGTTCACTTCCAGAACAGCAATTTACCCCCCCCCCCTCCCCCGTCATCCAAGATGTTCATGTCTTTCTTTCTTCAGTCGTAAAGAAATTATGTTTTTTGAGGAAAACATTTCAGCATTTTTCTCCATATAATGGACTGATATGGTGGCCCGATTTTGAACTTCCAAAATGCAGTTTAAATGCGGCTTCAAACGATCCCAAATGCAGTTGTAAACTATCCCAGCCGAGGAAGAAGGGTCTTATCTCATGTTCTCCCTCAACTTCAAAATCATCCTATATCACTGTTTTACCTTTTTTGTTAGGGGTGTTTGATCATCTTTGCATGTTCACTTTGCAAAGACTGTTTGAAGTTGAGGGAGAAAATGCGATTGGAGTTGAGTCAGAATACACAGACTTCAGGGAGAGAAAGGCAAGACAAATTTTTTTTTAATGAAAATAACCGATCATTTCACTAGATAAGACCCTTCTTCCTTGGCTGGGATTGTTTACAACCGCATTTGGGATCGTTTGAAGCCACATTTAAACTGCCTTTTGGAAGTACAAAATCAGGGCACCATATCACACCAAAAAACAATTTCTTTACGACTGAAGAAAGAAAGACATGAACATCTTGGATGACAAGGGGGTGAGTACATTATATATGAATCTGTGTTTCAGAAGTGGACTTCTCCTTTAATGATGTCAGAAAGGCATATAAAAGTCATATGGGTACATATTTACCCCCTTATCTTGAATTTTGGGGGAATTTTAAATGTATTTTAATAGACTAAATATCGCAGTGAAAGTGTGAACTCTACAGTAGTCTAACCTACATCATGTAGTGTATGCACACACTCTTTGGGTTTGTTTTTGTTTGGTTTTTGCGATATACTCAATGTCAAATGGCATATCGTTTATGATATCATTGTAGATGATATATATTGCACACTCCTAGAATGCAGCATTAGTCTCTCATGTGTTTTTGTTATATGTAACAAGTGGGACAATCCTGGATGAAACTTTTCACTAAATGCAGTCGAAGATGTCTTATCCATGATGCATACATATGATAGTGACCTAGATTTTAAGACAATACTATTTTAGCTGTCTGCCATTTGAAAAATGCATCAGTACCATGCCTATGATGCCTAAAAATGCTGTCTGTAAATAGGTAGCTCACTAGGGTTTGGAACAGAGCCACGAGCGGTCCAATTCCAAGAGTGTCATCCTGAAGGAACAGCAATCAGTTTTGTCTGTCATTCAGAATATAGATGTGTTGGGGTAATTGCAGTCGGCCCAGTTCACCACTCCCCTATTTGCTAAGTCAACTAGTCGTAGTATTCATTTCTCAGTCTCTCACAGTGGCGGTCCCTCTTCATCTATGAAGCTGATATGCTCTGTAGAAGGCCTCCCTCCTGCTGCCCATTCTTGCATCTCAAACTCTAATTGAGGTGGTCCCGGCCTGGGGTTCTGCGGGGACCGTGAAGTGCCAAAAAAGGCTTGGCTTTCTGGCAGGGAGTCCAGGGAGCAGGGTAAGGGTGAGGAGGTGTGTGAGCAAGAAGGAGGGGTGCACGACCGTGCCTGGACCCGAGAGGCAGTGGCAGTGGAGGAAGGGGACAAGGGAAACGGACTGATCCCCAGCCTGTGGTCACCAGGGGAATTAGTAATTGAGGGTGGTGCAGAGCAATGAGAGGGTGGTGGAGTTGGGGTGTCCTGTGAGGGGGGTCGAGGTAGCAAACCTCTGCTGTGACTGGCAGGTCGGTGAGGACCCTGGCAGGGAGAGCAGGAAGTAGACTGGGAGCGGAAAGTAGGGAGCGAGAATGAAAAGGTTAGAGATGGAGATGGGGGGTGGCTGGCTTGTGGAGGCTGGGTCGGAGCTGCCTGGGTGCCTTCCCCCTCCGTTTGGGCTGTCACTGGAGAAAGAAGGACCGGCAAGGAAGGTCCCCTCGAACAGCCTGCCTGAGCCTGTGCTTGGGCTCTCTGCGGCGGGCTGGTGGGTAGGAGACAGCTGGGCAAGCTAATGCTCCCAGTGTCTCCGCTGTCCAATAGGGAGCAAGTAGGTCTGAGCGGTGCAGACGACGGGGCTGTGGGTGAAGGAGCTGGTGGCGTGGATATTGTTGGACCGCTGCTACTGCTGGGAGACGGAGGCATTGTTGGACTGAGGGCTGTCAGAGGAGGTTGAGATCCAATGACAAGCAAGGGCCGAAGGAGACGTGTCATTTCCTGTAGCTCTTTGCTCAGCTGAGAGACTTGCTGGGATAGACTAGTCATCTGTGAATGAGATCAACAGAATGTAAATTATGGAACACATCGTTCTGGGTGGATGTTTTTCATTCATATCTATTCACATTAGAGGGGACATTGCATGCAAAATTCACTTTTACATGGTGTTTCCATATAAATGTGACCACAAAACCAGTCATAAGTGATGATTTTTCAAAATACATAATCTGAAAGCTGAATAAATCAACTTTCCATTGATGTATGGTTTGTTTGATAGGAAAATCTGAGGGTGCAAAAAAATCTAAATCTTGAGAAAATCACCTTTAAAGTTGCTGAAATTAAGTTCTTAGCAATGCATATTACTAATCAGAAATTAACTTTTGATATATTTACGGTAGAAAATGTACAAAATATCTTCATGGAACGCAATCTTTACTTAATATCCTAATGATTTTTGGCATAAAAGAAAAATGTATAATTTTGACCCATACAATGTATTTTTGGCTACTGTTACAAATATACCCTTGCAACTTAAGACTGGTTTTGTGGTCCAGGGTCACAAATGTGTTTTAACAATATGCGGACACAACCACCCTACAATGATAAAAATCCATTCACTTCTCTTTTTTTAATCTCCCAAAAACATAAACAGTCTAAATTATCAAGCCCCGCCCACATCCACTGACAGACTGTCCAATATTAGCATATTTCAGTCCTCATCCAGTTGAATGCTGTCTGTCATTTTCTCCACATTCAAGCATCTGTATTTGTCTCATTAGCAATGCCAGTGTTTTGTAGTTGGGTGTAAGAGTGAACATAAGAGTCCTCACTTTCTCCGAACATCAGAGCCACTGAGGATGCAGTGGATTAGTCTTGTTTTCTACGGTAATGTGCCACCGAATACACCTAAATTCATTTACTGCACCCTCAAGCATAGATCATTACCCACTGTTCGTAATCAGTGAAGAAGTAAGTCTCAAACTTTGCATTTTTTCATAATTATTTGTAAATCGCCTTTCCTCTTCCATGGAAAAGAGGGGTGGGGTGAGCAGATTATCATCATTAGCATTTAAAGAGACATGCACCGAAACGGGCCGCTGTAAACAGAGCTGTTTTTGACAAGGTAAAAAGGTGTTGTTTTACACAAGCATTGAGGAATTTTAACCAAAATATGTTACAGACATTTCATGAAGACCCTAACGAATCATACCAACTTTAAACAATGTCCCAGGTAACTATCTCCCTATAGCTGTAGTGGCTACATGTCTCTCGATTCACTCCACGGTCACAAAATTAAGTCCTTTTAGGATATAAAAAGCTTTTCGCTTGGCATTTGGATCCTGATCAATCTTTCTGAATTTAGTTTGCTATGTGGACCAGCTGAATGTATATTATCCTGTACTTACTGAACAAAGATGTCTTTTATAATAGTGCTGTAGTGCAGCCTTTTTACAAAAATCAATAAGCCACTTGTCCTACAACCTTTAAAAGTGGTAAAATCAATGTAATGCAAGGCCTCTAGTGGCTTATTGGTTTTGGTAGAGCGTGATCTACTTTTCAGACAACTTCACAGATATAAAAGGATTTTATAACCTGCATGTTGTGCAGTGTTGTAGCAGTCAAAGGCCATTTTGTGACCCTGGAACCAGTCCAAACCAGTCCAAACCACAAAACCCGTCAACACTCTTCATTGACTTCGTATTGCGGGAAGCTGCCGCCTTGTCATTTCTGACTTGTAACAAAAAACAGAACAATGTCTAAAAGCTGCTATGTGACAAGGTGTACAGTAAACAAGCTAAAAAAAAAACAACGAGAACTACGTTTTTATAAGCTATCAACCCAAAAAATGAGCGTTTAAGGACACAAATAGTTCTGAATGTCAGGGTATTTCACGTTGAGCCATTCAGTTGGATAATTTCTCCAGCAAAAGGAAGGTAAGGAAAAGGAGCACTGACATAGACCAATAATGTGTAGTTTCTCAATATATCTCCTCCTCTCAGGTTTACATAGGGTGGTGAAATAATTTTTCCTGTGAAATAATTGTTTCCTGTTGCGATTAAGTTTCCCTCCAGTGGGCGTAGTTCTCAGTGTAATATGACACGTTGAGCTCTACTTTTGTGTCCTTAAACCCTCGTTTTTTGGGTCGACAGCTTATGAAAATGTAGTTCTGGGTTTTTTAGCTTGGTTACTGTACACCTTGTCATATAGCAACTTTTAGACATTGTTCTGGTTTTTTTTAAGTCAGAAATGACAAGAAGGCAGCTTCCCACAATACAAAGTCAATGGAGAGCGTTGGATTGTTTTGGATTGTTTTTCAGAGTATGACGTATGTCGCTCTGTCTCTGTGCTACTTATGACTGGTTTTGTGGTTGAGGTTTACATTTCTGTGGTCTTCCCTATGTTTTGAAGCATGGCAGCTGGTTTGAGCTGGTTCAGACTAGTCCCTAGTAGGTCATGAGCTGGTCCTGAGCAGGACATAGTTGCTTTGGACCAGCACATGATCTTAATCTCATAACCAGCTTATAACCAGCTCAGGACCAGCATATGCCGATTTTTTTCAACAGGGTTGGTCTTGTCATGGAGTCGAGAGTATTTGGACTCTGAGTCTTAACCCAGACTCGAGACATATTCCGGTTCCAATACTAAAACTCTATCCACAGTGTTGTATTACTTGAGACCGGATTTGGTCTGTAGATTTGTGTCACGCTGACATGAAACCAGGGGAAGCATTTTTATGTTTGTGTTTAATATAATATGATTTATTTTGATTTAACGTGTTTGTTTCATTTACCTCCTCACTCAGTTTGGTGATGCTCTGCTTGGTCTCCAACTGCTCCTGGTTCACTGCACACAAATGCACACAAAACAAGGTAAGTCTCTTGTAGAGAGTGTTAAACATCTTTGTGACCCTAAACCACAAAACCAGTCATAAGTAGCACAGGTTGTAGCAATAGCCAACAATACATTGTATGGTTCCAAATGATACATTTTTTTTTTATGCCAGAAATCATTAGGATATTAAGTAAAGATCATGTTCCATGAAGATATTTGGTCAATTTCCTACCGTAGATATATCAAAACATAACTTTTGATTAGTAATATGCATTGCTCAAAACATAATTTGGACAACTTCCTCCATATTTAGATTTTTTTTTGCACCCTCAGAACCCACATTTTCAAATAGCTGTATCTCGGCCAAATACGGTACTATCCTTACAAACTATACAACAATAGAAACCTATTTATTCAGCTTTATTTTTCATTTTCAGTTTCAATAAATTGACCCTTACGACTGGTTTTGTGGTCCAGGTCACATTTTTTAAGCTAACACAGAGAGGAAGGACTGGATAGATCAAGACTGTTCCCTGACTGTCTGATGCATATTGCATACAAAACTTGTAAGAGGTGCAATCTGATTGGCCAGCTTTAATTTCTATGAGTCAGAAATTAAAGCTGCATTAGTGAAGTTCCCAGGCTGCCTTGATGAATGACTGTAAGGAAAAATTAATAAATTGATTTGCTAAGGTTTGTAAAGTTCAAGGTCTGTGGCATCAAGTCTTATCCTCAAAGGTAATGAAGAGTTTTGACTGAGACATTTAGTGGGACAAATATCCCTGAGCAGCAAAATATTCTGTTTTGCTTTGAGGTTCATATCCAATTTCAGATGTACCAGCCCTAAATGTCACGTTAAAAAAAATAGTTGGCAGTTTTACATATTGGTCAGATGGTCCCTTCCTATCTAAGTGGGAGGTTCTTGGACAGAGTAAGCTGTAGGATAAGTCTGACTGTGCAAGACAGTCTATTTTAGGAAATCTCACTTCAAAATATTTCCTTCCAGAAATTGCATTCTGTCTTGTAGTTGCATTTGTACCTGGGGAAGGGGATGGAGGACCGCTCTGAGGTAGGGTGGGACCAAACTCAAACCTTTGCGTTGAGCTGGAATTGCTTTCTGTCTCAATGCCGTCCACAAACCTGCAGAGACATTAGATAAATTTACTTTCGTCTTGCAAAAACATTTTAAAAATCGTAATTATTCCAACCTTTTGACATGCCTAGATAGAAATGGATTGCTTTTTGCTCATTAAATTCAGGCTTTAAATAAGATTTCTTAGTGTAAAATTGAAGAGCCCATCAATAGAGCAAGCAGCCATTCCACCAAATTGGTTGTCATGGTAGCTGGATACTTCTTCTAAATTATGAATCAGTAAAGTTCTCCTGAGAGCCACCAGAGGGCTACAGCTCACTGAGGACGTGATGTGCGATGTGTCTGGTACCTGGGGCTGAGTTCTGGAGGGGCGCTGCTGAAGCTGACCACAGGGATCTGGAGGGTGGCAGGTCGCGTGTGGTCTGACGGAGGGCGGAAGGGGCGAGGGGGGAGGAGAGGCGATCGCAGAGGGGAGCTCAGGCCCCGGGTCAGGCGAAGGGGAGAGCGTGGGGCCCTTGACACTGAGTGCTGCTCTTCATCATTCTCCTCATCTTCACGGATAGCAGGAAGCTTCTTCACTAGACCGCCATTACTTTCCCAGTCCAGCTGAGAGAGACAGAGCAGATTTAGTTATGTTTGTGTCTATATAAAATGCAGCAGATAGAGAATTTAAAGGAGACATATCATGAAAATCTGACTTTTTCCATATTTAAGTGCTATAATCGGGTCCCCGGTGCATCTGCCAACCCAGAAAACGTGAAAAAGGACAACCCAGTAACTTTGGTAAGCCTTTCTCTGCAAGTATGTGAAAAATTGATGTGCCCCCCCCCCCCGTGATGTAGAAAGAGGATCTTATTATAATATTATTGCCACTTAATCTGCACATTTCCACCCACGACGCCGCCAGTCTGTTTTCGCAAGCAACACCGGTGTACCAATACTAACACCATGGCAAAAGTTCAAGCAAAGCATGCCAACTGTTCTATCGTTGGCTGCACAGACGAGCACAGAACACCATTTAGAGTCCCGGCCTCAGAGGAGATGAGAGCAGTGGATTTATTGACTTATTTACTGTATATTCCGCTGCTGCCACACAGATCTAATATAAACATGCGATTTCTTTCCCAGCTGTTTACCTTCACAGACATAATCGACTGTTTCTGCAACTTGTGTGTTTTTAACAAACACTTGTGTGTATTTGACGGTTTAAGCGCAATATGACATGAAAGAGAACTTAGTTTAGTAGTCAAATGCTGTGTGATTGGCCGCTTTCTGTGCGTGTGCTTTGGATGTGTGAACTCAGCAAAAAACATTTATCAGAAGTTTAAACTAACATGGATTTTGAATGCATGATTTTAGTGCGATAAACGTGGTAATCAAAACCAAGCAAATGTTTTTTTTTAGCAGAGTATCTGAGGTACGAGCTGTAAAGGCACAGCCCTATTCTGGAAAAGGGGGTGGGGAGCAGCATCTCATTTGCATTTAAAGAGACATGCACGAAAACAGTGTGTTTCTGCTTCCACTCAAAATAGGCATTTTCAAAATGATATAATAAATGATCTGAGTGTTATTTTGAGCTGAAACTTCACAGACACATTCTGGGAACACCTGAGACTTATATTACATCATGTAAAAAGGGTCATAATAGGTTTCCTTTAAGTGGTATAATTAGAGCCTCTGTCATAATATTTTACTACAGTAATTGCAAGTTAACACTATACTTCTCAACCATTCTATTTTTTTATTCTTCACCTCGTACCTCTTAATTTTCTGATTCTGAGAAGTGTTTTATTTCATTTCAACCTTTTAAATTTAAGATGAATTCTATTTTTGAGATGTACATCTTGGATATTTATTTTTATTACACAACTCTCTGGCCTTATTCTGATGTGATCTAATATTTCTGTATGTAGCTGTGTAACAATAACTGGGATAATGTACAGACAGTCCATCTTTTTTTTTTGCAAAACAAACCCCCAAAATATATATACATATATACACGCACACACAATTATTTATATTTCTACTTAGCGCTGTGAAACTAAGTAATCACACATTTTTCTGTAATTCATTGCGAGTAATCGCATATTAGAAAAATATATTCATACAGTCATCATTTTTAAATTTAAAACATCTCCAGATTAATGTAGAAACGACATCAAGGTGGTATGTTTAATAGCATTTTTAATAAGTCATCTATTATTAATGAAGGCCAGTATCATTGATATCAATGCTGATACAGATGTATCTATTAAATGCATTTTCCCCCTCAATTTTAGCCATTAATTATAGCCATTCAACATTATAGTATAATTTAGAGCTTTAGAGAGCTTTTAGAGATTTATTATGCTTTGAAAAATTAGAATGTTTGAATGTTGAATGATTTCTGAAGGATCATGTGACACTGAAGACTGGAGTAATGGCTTTTGAAACACATTTTAAAATGTATTAGAATTGTAAAGTTTTTGCAATTTTTGATAATATTACTGTATTTTTGATCAAATAAGGAGTTTTTTTTTCATAAACAGATTTATTTCAAAAACACGAACTTTAGTGTATATATGTTTATTACAGTTTAAAAACCTCTATTCACAATCTTGAAAAAAATGTTCACATTTAAGCTAGCTGCAATATATTTGCATACTGAAAAGTGACTGCCATTCTCACCTGCATTTATTTGCATGCTAAATTGTGATCTTACATCTGTTTAGCCATATATAATCACTTTTCACTGACATGATGTAAAATTGTGTTGAACTTAGGGTTACCTCTAACACTATTCCACTGCCGCCTAGAAAGAAGCACTATTACTTCCTTCTACAAATGCAAATCTACTTATTAAAGAACCGTCTATATGTATAATACCATCTAAGGTCTTCAATAGCAAGTAATTCCGAAAATGATTTTCAAATGGGTAGTAAAGAGTCACGACCAGTGCGTGGCAGACTAACACAGCCTGTTGATTTTTCTTTCACCTCTCTACCGTGTTTCTCCACCTCAACTCTCTACATATTTTCCATTGTACTAGATTAAGGAACCTCAATTGGTTTTTGCCCACAAACACATTCTTCTTTGTAGAAGCTGAAATTGATTTTGATGTCTTCGCCGTTAACTCTCAGCACTGCATGTTCTTAGAATGTCATAAAAAGAATGGCTGCAAGCGGCGTTATCCTGCGGCAACGCAGAAGAGGTTGCAGAGAGGAGAGGCGGCACTGTTTATTTTTGTTTTGTCAAAACACATAACAGACCGTGTCAATCACCGTCCGTCGCTATAGGGTGGCAACACACACAGCCTGCATCCGCAACAAACTCCATCACACAACCAGGAAGGAAAGACGCTGAAAAATAATAAAATTTGAGCAAATCTTAATTAACATCTCCCCCTTCCCTTCATTTGTTCTCCCCTATTCAATTTGACTGAAATCTCTCCATCTTTATCTGCAACCCCCCTCCTCCCGTTCTCCGCACCCTGCCTCTCTCTTTCTTCACATCTTGTTTTTTTCCCTCGTTCCTCTCATGATCTCCACCCCCACGCTCCGTCTGCAGTCCCACACCCCACCTAAAGCAGAATTTATTTTTAGCCATCTCCTTCCAATCTTAGTAACACAGACCCCAGTGGCACGAGCGGAGCGTGCGTGCATGTGTAAGATCCTTAAATTGGTGTTTCTACAGAAGTTTTCACTTTCTTTCCCTCCTCTCCTCCAAAAAGCGAGAGAGAACGAGGTGTTTATTCAGGCATTTCCATGTTCCTTGAGTCGCCAAATTCAGTCAATCACAGCTAAGTATAACAAGAAAGAGAGGAAGGAATGCATTACCTTTCTTCTCAAAAGCCCTAGTGCACAAACACGCACACAGACGAACAGTAATAGGGCTGCTTCCCCAATAATCACACTTCTATTCTCACCAGCTCTGCCATTACGTGCAAACGTATGTGCGAGTGTGTGTTCATTGGTATTCTCTGCGCATTCTTAGATTGCACACATCCAAAATGAGCATCCGCTATGTCTCATGGCACAAACAAACTTGATTTTTACATTTTCTGAAGGAAATAAAGTGCTAGCATATGCGAAAGTCACTGCCAAGATGCCAAGCTATTGCTGCTGGTTGCTGGGGCATTTCTATGCGGTTGCTAAGGTGTTTTGAGAGCGCATTGCTATACAGCGGTAGGCTGTTCTGCGTTGTCTAGGTCAAACAAATCCCATCATAATGCTATGAGAAAACTGTATATCTGATTGAACAGTATCTTGTATATATTTACATGTTTTGTACCTGTCACTCCACCAACCATCGTTCTTACTTCAAACACAGTGCTATGTTTCTCCAGATGGAGTGAAAGCTGCATGTGACAACTTGCAGAAGCAGCACTGCAGGAAAAAGTGAAAAGGAAAGAAAAGAGGCACCTCTCTCCAACTCTCTTGCTTCAGTGCTATTTTTATCTTACAGGATCCAATCTTAGCTCGAGGCGCGGGGGACCCAGCCAGCACGGAGTCCCCGCCTTCCCTCTGTGCTATTCTTAGTATCGGCACACACTCCAAACCGCAGCCTGCTGCTATTCCTGTCCTTGCAAGTTACACTCAAGGCTGGAAGATTGTGTGTATGTGTGTAAGAGAGGGGTCTCGTGAGCAGGCGTACATGTGCATTCTGAATATGGGGGGGAGGGGTGGCTTTATCTAAGTCAGGGACAGGATAGACTTCGGGAATGTGCAAGAAGGAAGGAAAGATCCCAAAGACAGCAGATAGAGATCCATTTTGTATTCCGCTGGTTGTGGATGTGAGCAATGCAGCGTTACGCACATATACCTCCAGTCTGTAGGTCACAGCTCATGAATTCATTGAGGAACTCGAAAATCTACATGCACAAATTCACTAGGGACAACTGGGTGTGCAGTAGAGAGTACAGATTTACATGTCTCGCATTTTTATTCATTTGGCAAATGCTTTTTTCAAAAGTGACTTTTCAGCCCAGATGTTTAGTACGAAAAGCATAAATACAATGGTTACCCTGGTTACTATCGCTGTTGCCAAGTCTGTGGTTTTCCCGCAGAATTGGGCTACTTTAATGTCATCGGATGCACGTTGATATGATTTTTTTAAGGTCTTAATGAAAAGTCTATAATATACTTTGGTTAAAAATTCTCAGTGGTAGTGTAAAACAACACCCCATTCAAAAATCAACCCATTCTGATGGATTGTTCCCTTAAATACAAATGAACTCTGCTCGCCTGCTCTGTGGAGTGACGAGCTGTGCTCTGAGAGATAGTTTACTTTAGCCTTTAGCCTTTAGCATTTAGCGCGTTTAGCTGCAAAACTTGGCAACTAGCACATTATTAGGAAAGGCGATTATGAGATTCATAAAAAAAAAAAACCTTATACTCACTTCTGCTGTAGGTGAAGCTGGATCACGAATGATTTGCACGAACATAGACGCATTTATGTAGAGTTGGGGAGGCACATTCCCTTCACAAACAAACGTAATCCACTGCATCTTCAGCGGCTCAGATGTTACATCCAGCAACACAACACCTCAGTCGTTCAATCTGAGATATTTTTGTCTAACTTACATCTCTGCTCTGGCATCGAAATAATGGAGGTCA
This sequence comes from Cirrhinus mrigala, assembly GCA_036247105.1. Lineage (NCBI taxonomy): Eukaryota > Metazoa > Chordata > Actinopteri > Cypriniformes > Cyprinidae > Cirrhinus > Cirrhinus mrigala. The sequence goes on from CM070015.1 coordinate 18,736,941, forward strand.
GACTGTTACAGCTGATTTAGGGCGGGTCTGAGGTAAGACGCTCATGTCAATCAACTATCGTGGGACCGGCCTCTGTTGGTGTGACGGCACACCAACAGGCATCTGAGAACGGCTCGATTTGAAAAAGGGGATATTATTTTTACAGATTAATTAAAAACCACTGCATGGATTTTTATCATTATAGGGTAGATGTGTACATACACTGCCAACACACATTAATGTTCAAACAACTTTGCATCCGATGACCCCTTTAACCCTGTTGCTGCGGGTTGTTTTTCATGTCCGCGGGTTGAAGCAATCCCAATAACATAATATTTAGCCCCTGGAATGCTAATTTTACCAGGTGTATTCCACCAAAAAAATGTGTATTTTACCCCACAGAACGTGATTTTTCCAGGGGGACCCCCTCGAAATGCGATTGGGCTACTTTTGGGCTGGTTTTGAGTAGCAATTGGGTGGGTTTTGCTGTGAAAACATGGCAACCCTGGTTACTATGGTACACAAAGCAATGCTGCACAATATTTTGTTTCTAATTTGCTTGCCATGGAGAAGAAAGTAGCCTTAAACTGTTTTCACCAAATGTAAGCGTGAAGACAATAGAGCCAGTTCTGGATTCCTCCTCTGATTTTTACTGTCGTTTAGCAAAATATTTTGGGCATGTGACCAGAAACGTGCATCTTATTGGTTGGTTTTCTTGCTTGTGGTGAGAAAGCAAACTATGGAAGCTTGTTTCTGCCACTCAATAAAACAAAAAACAAAACAAAACAAAAAAAAGGTTATTGTGACTTTTTAATCTTACAATTCTGACTTTTTTTGTCAGAAATGCGTGATACAAACTTGGAAATTTGTTTTGTTTTTTCAGAATTGCCTGATATAAACTCACAATTGCAAGTTCCAAAGTCAGAACTGCAAGTTTATATCACACAAATCTAACTTTAGACCTTGTAATTTTGAGTTTATATCAGGCAATTCTGAAAAAACAAAACAAATGAAAACTCGCAATTGCTACAAAAAAAAGTCAGAATTGCGAGACGAAAACTCGAACTTGCGACTAAAGAAGTCAGAATAGAGAGATGAAAGCTTGAAATCATGCCAAAAAAAGTCAGAATGGTGAGATGAAAACTCGCAATTGCAACAAAAAAGTCTGAATTGTGAGATGAGAACTTGTAATTGTGACAAAAAAGTCTGAATTGCGAGATGAAAACTCGAAATAGCGAACAAAAAAAGTCAGAATTGCGAGCTGGAAACTCAAAAATGTGACTAAAAAGTCAGAATAGCTAGATGAAAGCTTGAAATTGCGACAAAAAAAGTCAGAATTGCGAGATGAGAACTTGCAGTTGCGACAAAAAGTCAGAATTGCGAGATGAGAACTTGAAATTGTGAATAAAAAAAAGCCAGAATAGCTAGATGAAAGCTTGAAATTGCGACAAAAAAAGTCAGAATTGCGAGATGAGAACTTGCAGTTGCGAATGAATTGCGAGATGAAAACTCGAAATAGCGAACATAAAAAGTCAGAATAGCGGGATGAAAGCTCGAAATTGCGACAAAAAAGTCTAAATTGCGAGATGAAAGCTTAAGATTGCGAAAAAAAGAGTCAGAATTGCGAGATGAAAACTTGAAATTGTGACAAAAAAAGTCTGAATTGCGAGATGAAAACTCGCAATTGTGACAAAAAAGTCACAATAAAATTTCAGTGGCGGAAACAGGCTTCCATTGTAATCTGACCAAACAGATCATCAAACCATGCTGTATCATTTTCATAACAGGACATGTGTTATACTTAAAAAGTAGCAGTATTTAATTCTACGAGTGGAATCCCAAACATAAACAGTTGCAGTCTGACCGACAGTTTTACTTACATGTGACTTGCAGAAACACGTTTTGGTACGCTTTGAAATATCGCCTTGTGAAAGTGAACCAAACCAGCCAATGCAACTTTGTAACAACTGAAGTTTGTTTCAGAATAAAGCAAACACTAAATAGCCTGGAAAAGTCCTTTGAAGAGCTTTGTTAACGTCATTCTATACTAGATGAGTTACAGAAAGTTCCTTTTTATCTTTTTTCTCATGATCAGCAATGGGATTGTGTGAGGAAAGCACTTTATAAATGGGTAATTCCATATAAAAGTTAACCTTACCATGAAAAAAAAAAGTTTTTACCAAAGGTTTTTACTATACTGATAGCTCACATGTCAACATCTGGTGGCTCAAATACCCATGTGAGGTCTCTCTTAAAGTTTTTAAAGCATTTTTTTAATTTTTAGTGCATGATTTTCCATAGTCTGGTAAGTGCTATTTTCAAGCTTATCACATCCATAACAGTACCTATTCCTCATAAATAGATACATCAAAATTAAAATAAAGTAACATTTACATGTTCTGTGAAGAGCCATCGCTTCTCTATTTGTTGGGTATTATTGCGTCTGGTTAGTGCATTTTAATTCGCAGAAATCCTACAAAGTATGTAGTCTCTCAAAAACTGTGTCCTTTTTTGTCACATCCATAATGCATGATTATTTCCCTTTTTTAACATAGAAAACTCGTGCATAGACTGATATTTTTCTGATGTTTAGACTCTATCAACAAGGGTTTTTTAAAATATAAGCAGATGGTTCGGTATATTGGTAACATACATTCCCTAAGCATTTATATGTCACATCCATAACGCTGGATTTGCCCAAATGTAAGAAATAATACGATTTAAAAAAAAAAAAAAAAAAGAATAAACGGAGACCAGTTTATCTGAGCTATGTTGTCCAAATTAAAGGAAAATCACTCTAAAATCAAATTTTAGTCATCACCTTGATGTTGCTATAAACCTGTATGACTTTTTTTTCTGTAGAACACACTTTTAAGGTATAGTGCAAACCAAACAGTTGTGGCTACTATTGACTATTTTGTAGGTTGGAGTAAATTACAGTTTTAATTTTTGGGTGAACTGTCCAAAAACTGCATGTATGTACTGTATGCACACTGTACGTTTCTATTTTTATATCTACTAAATAATTTTATAAGAAAAATCTGAAACTAAATTGACACAGCAGAGAATATGAACCATTATAGACGCTCATGAAGGCGACTTTTATCATGTTTGTCTATTTGAACGATGCACTATTTATAGAACTCATATCAGCTCCACTGCACAACCGTACAATATTGATAATCCGATCCTAGGTGATGTATCGACTCCTGACCTGTACATTCATGGTAATTGCCTCAATCCCTCATGCACATGATTCGGGCTAAAAAAAGCACATGCACACACTGCTTGACCTTTACAGTCATGGATGTAAAATCAAAGGTAATACTCTGGGATTGTCACCCTTTGCCCTGAATACCATCATGTGTGCTTGCAAGCATCACTCACATCAGCTCCACTGCCTTCCCGCAGGTTATAGGTGAGATCATGCTGAATTTCGCTGACAAACTTCTGGGCGTATTCAGGATAAAGGCGCAGCACTTCTCGCAGTCCCTTCAGGCTGATGTACTGGAGGTCGCAGTACGTCAGCGCCTTCACATTTGCATTGGTCTTGATCACTTGCTCTTTTGTCAGCGAGTCCGATCCAATCAGGTCCCCCTTTCCTGTTTGAGAAAAGCATATAGAAGCATATAGTTCATTTGTGGCTTAAACAGGCTGTGTCATGCAAAATTCATAAGTACGCATTTAAAGTTGCATATGCATGTTAGATCCCTCTAGTATTTTGTGTAAACGTGTTCAGACAAGTAAACAAAGACAGAGTGTCAATCAAATTTAGACGCTAAAATTCTAAGCAAAAATGTTCTATTCTAGGTCTAAAAATGAGACACAGGAGGGACACACAAGGCAGCAGAGGCTAAAAATATGTTCCGGTTTGGTGCAACGGGACTATGAAAGCAGTGACAAATTCTGAAGTGTGCTGAAGTGTCTCAGCAGTGCATTCTGGGAAGGCACACCGGTTGGCACACATTAGAAGGCAACTGAGTTCAGCAGCGCAGGGAGAGAGATGGGGGGTAGACCATATGTGCATCTTTCATCAAGTAAGCAGGTGTGGTAATTATGCATGGTATGTGTGTGTGTGTTTGCATGTTTGTACTGTCATGTTTTACGAGAGCTCTATGTAGTGCTGGGCGATATACCGGTTCAAATTATTTACGTACACAATTTAATTTTTTAAAAAGCCATACCGGTACAAGTAGCTAAGCAACGTACACAGCGCGTCAATAAGAAAAGATCCATTTTAACCACATACACTTCTGACTAATGGTTGGATAATGTTTGGAGCTAATAATAATACACAACTAATGCTTTAACTGGGCAAATAAACCAACTGTAAGCCACTTACAGCCACTAAAAGAAACCAGAGACGCTGATGACAAACGCAAAGAGGATAAAATACTGTAACAGGCAGAACAGCTTACTGTTCACAATGCGTGAAATATTGGAGGAAAATCCTAAATACTAAATTTATGACTGTCTATCTCTGAGAGAAACTGACTGTCTTCAGAAAAGTTGTGATGGTATTTTCTTTTTATCTTACCACCATGTAATGCATATTAATGTAGTATTTAAAAGCACAGCTGCTTTGTTTACAGCAGTAACCAAGGAAACACTGTATTACTGCTGTTCCATAAGCGGCACCTGCTGTCAGAAAGTGAATTTGCATCTCATTCAGCCCGTTTACTGTTTTTGTTTATATATATATATACTTTATACTTTAAAATATATATATACTTTACAGTTGTGCCACGCTCGCTTTTACTACAAGGTTCAGATACTATGCCCATGATAAACAACGGAAAACAGATGTTAGTCTGTTTGTGTAATGATGCGGTATAGCACTCCTAACTTGACAGACAGCTCTCGTTAAACCCGTAAAGTGAAAATGAAAGCCGTCTCACTTTAAAGCCATTTTTCTCAGAATCCCGTTCCTATCGCTATCAGCCAACCTAAGATAACGTTGGTTACGTTCAAGCTATGGAAAAAATAAAAACAGTTTTGGAAAGGGCTTGAACCCAGCTTTCATATGGTGTCAAAACCTAAAAAAGGTAAAATTTCACCATGTGTTGGGTTTTCCTAGATCGCATCACATATTTGCCTTCTCTGGCAAAATACGACACCTCTCCTGATAGTGCCAGCTGATGTCCGCAAACTGTCAAACACTGTGCATCCCTCTGCTTTCAAGTTTATTCCATGTACCATCAAATGTTTCATTAGGTTTGACGTGTTTCCCCCATACACACAACTGTTGTAAAACATTTGCAGCACGTCACGGTGTCTGAATCATTTCTTGTGAAATATAGCCACACTTTAGAATGTTTCATTTTTAGCATTTTAGGTTAGACGTGTTTAATGTAGCTAGCTAAGCTAACGGCAAACCACCTGCTGCAGTCAGAGCAAGTGTAACGATAGTTGCTGCATTCACGCGCTTCTCGGATGGCCTCATTTCCAGACGATTTGTGCTTTTAATTCGAATTGTGAAAATAGACAGAGATAACTACAAAGATGTCTTGGATTTGTATCATCAAAGCTTTCCAACGTTAATGTTTTCTCATTCAGGAAATACATTTTCTGATCATTCTGATACCCCATGAATGCAGTATTTAAATGAAACTAGCCATCATGCATGTTGATGAATCAATGCTTCTTACATCCGTGTTATAGCACCAGAAGACAAATATTTCAATCGACAGTTCAGGCATTTAAGTGGCACCGAAATGAGGCACCGAAATTCGCGTTCTGATTCGGTCCGGTACATACCGGTCATATGGGTACCGGTGCCATATTGGCACCAGGTTTCAGTACCCAACCCTAGTCTTCAGTCACATGATCCTTCAGAAATCATTCTAATATACTGATTTATTATCAATGTTGGAAATATTTATAACATTTTTTTGGAAATAACAGCTGCCTAATATTTTTTTGGATCCTGTAATTCTTTTTTTCAGGATTCTCTGATGAATAAAAATGTTAAAAGAACAGAATTCATTCAAAATAGAAATCTTTTCTAACACTATAAGTTTTACTGTCACTTTTTATCAATTCAACACATCCTTGCTGAATAAAAGCATTACTTTCTTTCAAAGAAAGAAAGAAAAATAAAAATGTACTGACCCCAAGCTTTGAACGGTAGTATATATTATTACAAAAAATTTCTATTTAAAATTTTTAAAGTTTTATTCATCAAAGAATCTTGAAAAAATTAGCACAGGTTCCAAAAAAAAAAAACAAAATTAAGCGGCAACTGTTTCCAACACTGATAATAAATCAGCATATTAGAATGATTTCTGAGGGATCATTTGACACTGAAGACTGGAGTGACGATGCTAAATAGTCAGCTTTGCATCACAGGAATAAAATTCAAACATTTATTTAAACAATATAATATTTTACAATATTACTGTTTTTTTTTCTGTATTTTTAATCAAATAAATCCAGCCCTAATAAGCGGAAAAGCCTTCTTTAAAAACAAAAAAATACTGATCACAAACTTTTGAACTTATGAAAAGCATCATTCAAGATTATATTATAAACATTGCTTATTGCTTTGGTCTCTGGAAGACATCATTAGATATGCAAAAGCATGTATGAATCACTCAGGACCTGTCATTGCCGGAAATCATTGACTGCACTTCGAAAGGTCAGTAGGAAATGAGGTGAAAGTTGAAATTGTTTGAACTTTGATTGCCACGTTATAGAGCTTGACCAGCGTTCAATCATTCAGACATTCAATCCATAGACTTCAATGCATCAGGCAACACTGACATGAGCCATGTGACAGAACCTTAACAGGAATCTCTCTCCATCTTTGTTTCCTCCTTTCCTTATCTCTATATCTGCTTTCTCTACCTCTCTCCGATTCAGTCTCTCGTTCTCCTCACAGCCCCGACAGACTGTAGCTCTACAGTGCAATAACACGTGTAATCTCATTGCGAGGTGACATGAGTCTAGGTGGAGGAAGCCATTTCATATCACAGCTTTAATTAAGACAATCACTCCCACTCCAACCGCAGCTCAGAGACGTCTGTGTGTCTGCGTGTGTATTTATCGGTCTGCTTCCGAGAATAAGTGTTTATTGCTGTCTGTCTTGACTAATCGTCCGCTCTCGTTTCAAGCTTTCATTTTTTATCAGTCATTGCCAATTTGCTCAGTGTCTTTCTCTCCTGCTGTCTCTCTTTTTCCCTGTTTGTCTATCTGTTTGTCTCTCTCTCTCTCCAGTATTCTCTGGAGCCTCCTGTGGATCCTCGGGTCAAGCTGTCAGATCGATAACGCCACAGGAAAGTGCCATTACTTTACGTGTGTGCAGGTGGTGTGTTTTCAACATCAAACGCAGATCCTCCAAACACTGAACCAAACAGTCTCTCGGTGACAGTGAGTAGACGTGCATGGGAACACAGGCAGGCTATATAGGTGTACCTGAATGTGTGTGTGCATTCATTCACAGCTCTGCTTTTCCTCTTCCTTTTAAGACATAATAGTTCAGTCTTAAAGGCTGTATTTCTCATGTTCTAATGGTCCATTCACTCTCTGAAAAAAGAAACTGGAAGTGTTACATTTATATAAACTCTTAATTAATGTTTCCCAAATCAGCATATTAGAATGATCTCTGATCAGTTGACACTGAAGACTGCTGAAAATAACGTTTTAAAATATATCAAAGTGGAAAACGTAATTTTAAAACGTATTATTTCACAATATTACTATTTTTGTTTTAAAGTACTCCTATTATGCCATTTTAAAGATTGCTAATATTGTTTTATGAGTCTCCTAAAACAGGTTTACATGTATGCAAGGTCAAAAAACACTTTAGTTTTCTCCAAAAATAGATTTCATTTTACCTCATTTCTAAATGATGCGTAAACGACTTGAAGAATCAGTCTCTCTAAACCCCTCCTTTCCGTGAGCCCTCACTGCTGTGATTGGTCAGATGGCGCAGTCCTTTATGATTGGTTTACCACGTACAGCGCGTGTCGAAAACGAAACGCCCATTGTCATAACTGAATGACAGCCCTGGAGACTTGTCAATACACAGAAAAGATGGCATCTTTTTTTACTTTACCAATTCGAGCCAGAGTCTGACGATGAAACGGTTGAAGTGGCTGATGGAAGAGATCCGCGTTCAAGCGCTATAGGCTGAAGTTTCAATAGGCTGAAACTTGCCACAAAGCACTTGCAAAAGTAGTTACAATGTCGGGGGAAATAGTAAGGAGATATTTGAATTATTTCTTAAAGGGGTCATCGGATGCCCATTTTCCACAAGTTGATATGATTCTTTAGGGTCTTAATGAAAAGTCTCTATTATACTTTGATTAAGAATTCTCAATGGTTTTGTAAAACAACACCCTTTTTACATAGCCAAAATCAGCTCTGCAAAAATCATCTCATTCTAAGGAGTTGTTCCTTTAAATGCAAATGAGCTCTGCTCACCCCACCCCTCTCTTCTCTCTGTGGAAAGACGATCTTGTTTACATTAGCCGCATTTAGCTGCGTTTAGCCTCTAAACTTCCTAACTACCACGTTATAAGGAAAGGCGATCGCAAAGATTCATAAAAAACGCTTATATTCACTTCTGCTGTAAGTGAAGCTGGATCATGAATGATTCGCACGAACATAGACGGATATATGTAGATCGGGAGGCGCATTCCCTTCACAAACAAACGTAATCTACTGCATCTTCAGCGGCTCAGATGTCGGGAGTAAATGACAATCACTATGCTCATTATTACATCCAGCAAAACAACACCTCAATCGGAGATATTCTTGTCTAACTTTACATCCCTGCTCCGGCATCAAAACATGGAAAGTTACTGGACTGTGACAGCTGGTCTGAGGTGAGAGCTCATGTCAATCAACTAATGTGGGAGCGGCCTCTGTCGGTGTGACGGAACAACGACAGGCATCTAAGAAACGGCTCGATTTGAAAAAGGGGATATTATTTTTACATATTAATTAAAAAACACTGCATGGATTTTTATCATTATAGGGTAGATTTGTACATACACTCCCAACACACATTAATGTTCAAACAACATGAAAAAGTGAACTTAGCATCCGATGACCCCTTTAATAAACCAGTGTTTTCTGAGTCAGTGTCGCAAGGATGAAGTTGCCGATCCTGACTCACCATCTCCTCTTTGGATGCGCCTTTAGAGAAATGCCTCTTTACAGATTACATATTGAAAGAGTTTTTGTTTTTGTGAAAGAGTATTTGATTTATAATAATTTCAAGCTTTCTATAGATATGTATCATGTCTGTGAGGTATGTATTCGCTGAGTTTCGGTTCATTTTTGTGAAGCGCTCCTGTTGAGGCATTAGAAAGTGCTTCATGTTTGTTTCCTTTATTTAATAAAAGCACCATTTGCAACGTTTTGTTGATATTGTGAGTGCACACAAATAAAAGTGGACCCTTAACAGTTCCGAATGATGTATTACTTTTACCTTTATGAGCAAAAATGACGGAATATTTTAAATTGTTTCCACTGAAAAAAATGCAAGTTATCGCACTGGCACCTCCATGTCCTGCAAAGCGGCTTTAGCTTGCACTCTCCGCACAAACGATTGGATATGCGCCTAATAGCACACATTTATCTAAGTTTAACGTTGAAACTAACATTGTTTTATACTGTTTATACTCTTTTAGGCCTAAATCTATAGATTTTATTTTAGGCAAGTCATGATAATTTGAGAAGGCAAAATTTTTTTCTGCTTGATCAATGTGTCAGATCAGTCTTCCGCTGGCCGCTTGGTCGTTACTTTAAAAAACAAAAACTTAGCCTAAATTTAATAAACAAATCTGCTGCAAACGTTTTTCTAAATTAACTTAACAAAAGAATGAAACTAAATAAAATCACTTTGCCATTACATACAAAACTGAATTTGTCAATTGATGAAACAGTAGCTAGTATAAGCTGTTTTGGGAAAAGGGGGAAAAAAGACAGGCTCGGGTCAGACTCGGGCCGATAATTCTGATAAGATGTCGTACTAGGGCCACGCTAGGGCATATATATGAGGGCTGTGCAGGGCTTCAATAAACATTTATCTCAATACTTTAGTTATTATTTAATATTTGCAACACAGAAATGTAGCCTATACCATGTATTCTGCTCATGAAGCTTGTTCAAACATAAAGCTTAATTTACATGACCAGAGCTCTTTCTGCATCAGCGGTTGCGTGAAAGCAGGTTTAAATATTGTGATTGCGATTTCAAAGGTTTTATAGACGTGGCAAAATCATCATCATATATCAATAAGATTACGTGTGGTCGCGATCTTTTAATGACTGATCCATATGAATCTATAGCCTATGTATTTTTGTATGTCATAATTTGTACTAGACCTCAAAAGTTATCCGGGCCCAGGCCCGGGCGGCCCCCCCGGTTCCGCAATCCATGTGTGCAAGGTTGTTACACAACATACACAACATACACACTATTTTGAACAATCGCTAGAAAATACAATCTTTGTAGATTCATCTTTTGGAAGTGAATATAAAACAAATTTACTCACAGCGTAGGATACAGCGTCTTCTCGACATGATGTAAACCACATGGAAATTTTACTGCGTTTGTGGGCGGGCAAGTTGTTTGCGACGTAAAACACGGGCAGCATTACGCAAATGTGTTACTTCGTGACGTACAGCCATTCCTGACGACTCGTTCAGGCGATTGTGAGCCGACTCTTTTTTTTTGATAGACAACTTTATTTATTGTGCACTGTCCGCTTCACAACTTTGCAGATAGTTTATGTTCACATACAGCTACATGACACTGCATTAAAGGTCATATTTGAAAGGCATAATAGGAGCACTTTAAATAAATGCAGAGTTGCTGAGCATAAAAGACTTCTTTCTAAAGCTATTAAAAAAATACAAAACACTGTCTAGGTAGGCATCTCACTAGGTTTTGGAACAGAGATTTAATGTGCAGAGTGAACGAATTTGCCTGTTTTGCGTTTCCTCTGTACTGCATGTTCTTTTTCCCAATCCTTAATTCATTCCCTCCCACATTATTTTCCATGTGTGTGGAGATCTATGGTTCTCGCCTTCATCTGTCAGCCTGTATTAATAGTCAAAGCATTTTAATAATGCATTAACCATCAATTATTAAGCGTGTGTGAGAGAGGTGGTTGTGGCCTAGCGGCACGCCAATATTTGATTTGATCAGAGCAATAGAGTTCGGGCATTTGGAGATAAAGAGACCCTCACACACACACACACGCGCACACACACACGCACAGGAACCTTTAGCTCAGCAAGAGCTCTGGCTCATCGTTTACTGTGACCTTTTGAGAGCCTTTATTTCCAGATTAACTGTAGGCACTGTACAAGAGGGGGTTCGGGTATGACAAATAGTTTATTTATGATGGAAACCCCATAAGCATCTGAATAATTTTTGCCCTTTGGTATGAAGAAGCTTTTGTAAATGAGTGTACTGTATAATTTGGTACAAATCATAGCATGTATTATCCATATTCCAAACAAATATTTTTTTTTTATAAAGGTCTGGCTTCTCATGCTTTCATATGAGGGGTCTAAGAAACAGAGTGTGTGGACGTGTATTTAGCAGCTGCTCCACGCTCAGATGAAAGGAGAAAAGCACAGTAAAAGTTTCATAGTCCATCTATGGTCACAGCTGCTGTCTTGCAGTTTTCTAAAAAAGGAGACGCAAACAGAAAGGAAAGGCTATGGCAAAGTGGATCCTGGGTGACTAAACTAAAAGAACACAAAGAGGCAGAGAGAGACTATAGAAAGGAAGTGTTCATTGAAATCTAGTCCTAATAGCATCAAAGGCATACGGACAATGTCTGGGACAGCACTGCACTGAAACATCTCAAACAGGACAGCATTTGTTCATTACATTGGTCTATACGCTCTGATAAGATTAGATACCACATTAGATAAGGATTATGAAAAAAATCATTGGATTATGAAGAAATGAAGGAGGTTCTCGCTGTTCCTGTGTGTGTGTTGGGGGTGGGGTTCTGGTATATATGGTTTATTAGGACAAAAATGTATATAAAGAAATGGGTACTAAAACGTAAACATGGTTTATGTGTCTCCTAAAACCAAATGGTTCAAAAACATACTGAAATGCAAAAATTGATAGTAGTTTTCTGTAAGTGTTAGGTTTAGGTGCAGAGTTAGAGTAAGGGGATAGAAAACACAGTTTGTACAGTATAAAAACCATTATGCTTACGGAGAGTCCCCATAAACCAAATATGCAAGAATGTCTCAGAATATCTTTTCTGTTTTATCTATTTCTGTTTAATCAGGTTTGGAATGAGTGTATGGTGACAAAATTCATTTTGGGGTGAACTATTGCTGTTAAATATGGAAGCCCATTTCCGTCACTGAATAAAAAATGGTTAAAAAGGTAATTGTGACTTTTTATCTCACAATTCTGACTTTTTTCTCAGAATTGCATGATACAAAAATCACATTTCTGACTTTTTTCTTAGAATTCTGAGATCACGATTGTGAAATATAAAGTCAGAATTATAAGATATAAGCTCACAGTTCTGAGAAAAGTCAAAATTGTCTGATATAAATTCGCAATTGCAATATACAGTTGTCAACATTTGGAATGGATCAAAAGCTTTCATCAAAGTTGTCTTAAAACCAAAACAATACACGTTGCTCTCTTAGGACAACAAAAGTCAGAATTGCGAGATATGAACTTTTTTTTTTCTCAGAATTGCAAAATATAAACTCAAAATTCAGATTTTCTCAGAATTGTGAGTTTATATATACTGTAAACCTACGATTGGAAGAAAAAAGTCAGAATTGCGAGATACAAACTTGCATTTGCGAGAAAAAAGTCAAAATTGCGTGCTTTATTTTGCAATTCTGACTTTATTTCTTGCAGTTGAGCTTATCTTACAATTCTGACTATAACTCACAAGTGCAAGTTCACATCTCACAATTCTAAGAAAAAATTCAGAACTGTGAGTTTGTATCATGCAATTCTGAGAAAAAAGTAAGAATTGTGAGTTGATATCTTGCAATTGTGACTTTACAACTTGCAATTGCAAGTTTCTATCTCACAATTGCGAGAAAAAAACTCAACTGTGAGTTTTTATCACAATTCTGAGAAAAAAAGTCAGAATTACAAGTTTGTATCATGCAATTCTGACTTTATGACTCGCAATTGCACATTTATATCTCACAATCGTGAGAAAAAAGTCTGAACACATTTGTATCACGCAATTCTGAGTCTCAATTTATATCAATTCTGACTTTATAACTCGCAATTGCAAGTTTATATCTCACAATTCTGAGGAAAAAAGTCAGAATTGTGAGATCAAAAGTCCCAATGACCTTTTTTCATTTTTTAATTAGTGGCGGAAATGGGCTTCCATAGTTAAACACTGCAAACACTGCATATGTAAATATGTATTTTAGCTATCATTCACATTTAGGTTAGGGGATTCTGTCTTCTCTGTGGCAGTTTTTTTTTTTTTTATTAAATTACCCACACACACAATGTTTGTTTATAGCAATGATTTCCATTTGAAATGAAACCCTGAGCTTTTCTTTTAATTTTTTTCTTCCTGTTATTCATATTATTACATGCATGTGTTGATTAGTATGTTTTTTATTCATGGGCTTGTAAAGCGAACTGATTACAGATGCATGACATTGAGCAGTCCTATGTAAATTAAGCCATTAGGAATAGCGGTAAAGGCAATTTTCACTAATGTATGTATCTGTTGTGGCTACTTTCATAACCGTATTTTTATCTGCTGATTTATATTTCAATTAATGTCATTTCACAATTTTAACAAGAATGAATTACATTTATGTTACAAACATGATGCACTGATTTTTTGTTAATGAAATCAGATTTAACATAGACCGGGGTTAGTTGTTACAATGGCTTCAAAAACCTAGCTTAAAACAGACTATTTTTGTATGTTACCTTTTCCATTTAGATTTTTCTGAATTTTACTATATTTATTAAATATATATTATTCTCAATTCAGTAATAGTTTAGTACAATATCTCTTTAAATGCATATATACAACAACTTACTTTTTTAAAAAACGAAGAAATATTCACATGAAAAGTGTGACAAGTAGTTTAGATGTCACTGCATTTCTGCCTCATTAACAGATTGAGTATATATAGTAGATGTCATCAGGGTACATTGTGCAAGATTATGTGAATTTAGAAATCTGCATGAACGCTATCTTTGATTCTGTTGTTATTTGTTATCAAAAGTAACTTACAGGGCAGTTACTGCAGCAACCAGTAGGCTAAGTGCCTCGCTGAAGGACACAATAGGTCATAAAATCATGAATCCTCATGAATACTACTGGGTTTCACATCTGGGCTGCTTGCCGAGCTCATTAAGCTCTACAATACCATAAAAAGCACTGACCTTTTCTAGTACAGCGCATGGAGAGATATTCACACGTTTCCAAAGATTTAAACAGAAAACATTTCAGTGTTAACTCATGCTTGACTCAAATTCAAGTAGCTACACTAGATTTTCCTGAAAATTACTATGTGTATCAGATTTCTGTATATATGTTTGTGTCAAGATTTTTCATCATATAAGTACAGGACTGGAGACTATGTTAGGAATGCGAATGCAAGTGTGGGAATGACAGATACTGTGCACAGAATAGCAATCACAGACTCAAGTACATGTGAGCTGGATTGCTAATGTCTCTTATGGCATGAAAGCACAAGGTAATATCAGGATACAGGCTTCATATTTATACCAGCTCTGGGCAAAAGATGTTCTTAGGTTAATCAACTAGTCCAAAGCAACATAGCCAATGGGAAAAATGAGGAATATGTAGGTATCAGATGGTGTTATGAAAATCCTAGAGAGCTGCCTACTAAAAAAGAGGGATTTGCGGGGATCATAGCAAGCTGGGAAAAAAAGCTAAATTATGCTGCCTTCTAAAATATATTGTTTTGGACAAATTTAAAGGGACGTATCTTCGGCAGAAAAACGTTTCAAGTTGTTGGACCAGTTGAGAGAAAAAGATTTTAAATCTTTAATTTCATTCATTTGAAAATATCATTTAAACCCTTGATGTAGAGCATGTAGGTCTGTCACTTATGAGGTTCCATATCAATTATGAAATGCTGCCTTAAAATGTGGCCACACATTAGCAACATTTCTGCATAATTTTGTGGCAAAAAGATCCATTGTTCATTGCCATTAGTGTAGCAATGCATGAACACAGTCACTTTTAAACCAAGCAGCCTTCTATTGGTCAGTGCGAAGAATTTGCCTCACCAGCTTTAATACAAGTAAAATCTCTATGGGGAAATGGTGCACACTTATGTAAAACCCCTGACTGCACAGATTCCAACTGAAATGACTGTATTCCGCAGGTGAAAACTGCTGAACAATGGTAGCAAAGGTAGCTGCTTAGACAGGCAGCTCACTATGTTTTGGAGCTGAGCTTGTACGTTTCGGCATGTCATGTATTGGCAAGCACATTAGAGAAACCGTACATCACCTTATCATCAACAGCAGCTGAATCTCGCCAGATAATATATGCATTAATATGCATAACAAAGGAAGACAATTAATGAGAAAATGAAGCCAATGAGCCAACTGTGTGTGTGTATAATGGGGGGAGGGGGATAGTTACTGTTCAGTAGACTTTAAAATTATATGGGAATCCTCCCTCGAAACAATAAGAACTTCAGATTGTGGGAGGATGAGATTCACTGAACAAGTGAGTGTGTGTGTGTGTTAAGGTGCTTTAAAAGAGCCATTATTTAGCTCATTTATAATGTCTGAATTATGTCATAAATGATACAATGATTTTAATGGATAGTGTGTGTGCATGTGTGGGCAGTTTTTATTGTATTGGCCTGTCTCAATATCACACAGGAAACACAATTAATAGTGACAGGTAGGAGGAATTTAAATGGACTTTGAAATTGCTGTGAAATTGTAATATAGGAGCCACTGAATAGGCCAGCATGACAGACACACAAATGCATTTGCACAAGCTGTATAGTGTTAGAAATTATTAAAGTCATTTGTGTGTGTGTGTGTGTAGGGTGAATTCAGGTGAACTGGGAAACATTCTGTGATTGAGATGACTGGGGGAAATTAGGCCCGATTATCCTAAATAATCTCCTGCTTGTGTGTAGTCTTACCTAGTATAGCCAGCACAGTGTTGTCCTTGAGCACTTCCATGGAGCCTGAGCAGACAAAGTAGATGGCCTGCAGAGCATCACCCTGACGAATGAGGAATTCTCCTGGAGCACAAAAGGAGGTTTTGATAATGAGCGACAGAGAGCGCAGACACCCTCGGCTGGCCGATTCAAACAGAGGCAGCTGGAGCAGCTCTTTATTCAGGTGCATGGCGATGTCAGCCCGCAGTTCATCTGGGAAATCCTTGAGAAGCTGGGAGAGGACAAAGAGATTTTTATTTGAAGTACTTACACTTACTTTTACTTTTTATTCTTGAAAAGCATAAAATCTTTCGATTTACAGTTGATCGTCAAGGAAACAAGTGCAGAAAAGAAATTCTTCTAGTTAGACTTTAACGGGAGATGTTATAGATATCAAAGCAAAGAGATGGTTATGAGTTACGTAACGAGTGTTTTGAATTGGGCTCATTAAATACATTGTGAGTGGAAGATGGAATCTCTTGTTTATGAGCAGATCAGAGTTACGGATGAGATCGTGAATGAAAGGCGAATGGAAAGAAAAAAAATCAAATGATAAAAGATATGAGGGATTATGAAACAGAATGAGAGATAGAAAGAGAGCATGGTGAAATGAAAAGAAAATAAAGGATAATACGCGTTAATCTTAAGAGGCATTAAATCACACCAGTGATTTCAAGAAGGCCAATAACAAGCAATGCAGATTGGAATCAACTGTCGTATCGAAGCTAAAATGACATAAAATATCATACTATGAGCATAATTAAGTCTATCGCCATTCCTCGATTTAATTCGAGTGCTTGATTTTTAAAAATCCCCGACTGCGATTTGCCTGTGTCGAGTAACCATCAAAATACTGGAAGTGGAGCATTTCACAGACAAGAATCCAAGGTTGCATGATATATAACACTTATTTAAAAATCATATAAAAAAATAATGCTATTGTGAATTCACAAACGATTCAATTAAATAAATATATGTGATGCAGGTTTAATATATGTGATTTAATTATTTACATGCGGGTAGGTTACGTACGTGCGTGTCAGAGTGGCTCTGTTGATGTGTGCCGTTATACACAAACAGTTATTTATGTGTATAGAGCGTCTCGGACTTCATCTCTGCATATTGATTTGAGTTTGGATTTGTTATAACGTTTATCTGGGAACGCAAGGTGCGCCATTTCATCAGATTTGTAAGGTAAATCAAATATACATCAGTATTTTTTCCAATATGCTAAATATAATCGGGATTTCAAAATAAAAGCTCAAACCCTCAAACGTTTTGATGTCCGCATATTCAAGAAATTACAGTGGCGGTAGCATTTCTGTCGTAAAGAAATGGCCAAGTATTAAAGATTAAGTGGACATTTGACTAAACTGCTGTTTAGTCAATATTAAACAAGGATTAGATTGCGCTTTAAAGTGTAAAAACAATCGTCAGGCTGTTGGCGCCCTCTGCAGGCATTTGTTATAACACGTAATGTACATTAGTTCTGTTGTTTATAATACATTATGTATTTTAACAGTTTTGTTCAATTAAACCATATGATTAATTGCTTTTAGTACTTTACTTAAACTAATTATTATTGCCTTGTTATTATTATATATGTATTTTAAAGGAGTAGTTCACTTCCAGAATAAAAAAATTACAGATAATTTACTCTCCTTGTCATCCAAGATGTTAATGTCTTTCTTTCTTCAGCTGATAAGAAATTATGTTTCTCTATGTTTGTCATTTACTTCCCCAACTTCAAAATCATCCTACATCACTGCAGAAGTACTGACCCAGTGTTTACAAAGTGAACATGCAAAGAAGATCAAACTCTCTTTACAAAAAAAGGTAAAACAGCGATGTAGGATGATTTTGAAGTTAGAGAAGAAAATGAGATGGGAGTTTTTCGACCTACCCTAACTGTATTGACCCAGATAACACAGACCACGCATGCGCATCACAGAGACGAGACAAGATGAGCATTTTAGGTTAAAAAGTATATAAATTGTTTATCTGTTTTGAAAATAACTGATCTTCATGAACATCTTGGATGACAAAGGGGTGAGTAAATTATCTGTAAATTTTTGTGCTGGAAGTGATCTAATCCTTTAAGTAATTTTTAAAGCTATTTTTGGCTTAGGTCTATTTTAATTACTGCACACACACACACAAAAAAAAAACCCCAATAATTGTCCAATTACTCGATTAATCATCAGAATATTCAACCAAATACTCATTTGTGACTCTGGCCCACAAAACAAGTCATAAGTGTCAATTTCTCATCATCTGAAAGCTGAATAAGCTTTCTGCTGATGTATGGTTTGTTAGGAAAGGACAATATTTGGCCGAGATACAACTATTTGAAAATCTTGAATCTGATGGTGCAAAAAAAATCTAAATACTGAGAAAAATCATCTTTAAAGTTGTCCAAATGAAGTTCATAGCAATGCATATTACTAATCAAAAATTAAGTTTTGATATATTTATGGTTGGAATTTTACAAAATATCTTCATGGAACATGATCTTTACTTAATATCCTAATGATTTTTGGCATAAAAGAAAAATCGATAAATTTGGCCCATCCAATATATTTTTTGACTATTGCTACAAATATACCCGTGCAACATAAGACTTGTTTTGTGGTCCAGGGTCACATTTACTAAAATAATTGTTAGTGACAGCCCTAAGAATAATATTTCATTATAAGTGTTTATCAGTTTTCCTATATTTTTTGCCTGTAAGGCTACAGGCCAATGTGAGATCCAGCATTCTCTATTAAAATGTGTCACAAAGAAATGATGAATGCAAAATGCTGTAAATGTTAAAAACATTTTCTTCTGGAGGTCATGGAATATCAAATGAATTTTCAGAGTAGCCAAGTTAATAAGATACTTTAAAATAACATGCTATTCTGTACTTAATAATTATAAAATTGCAATCAAAACAGGATCAATTTTTTTGAACAGGTCAAACAGTTAGTTAGATCTTTAAGTACATATTATTTAGTTTTTCCCATAAAAAGAGGTACTTATTGCCTTGAAATAAGTGCACCTCAGAAGAGGCACATTCCACAAATACAGGACATTTCAGTGTCATATAACATCAACATCCTTAAAAATCAATTGTATATTTAATGAAATCTGTTTATTTAATTTGAATGGTTATCCAATGTTTATTGCTGAAAAAGTGCACAAAATGTTCAATAAAACTTTGTAAACAGAAAATTGCAGAAAAGCTACTGTCAGAGCTACTCATCCTTAAGAATCAAGAACCATCAAGAAACCAAGAAAACCCAACAAGTGTTCAATGAGTAGATCAGAACAGCAGTTTAAATGCAAGTCCTGCATGACTGCGCATACTGTCCACACTTATAGTACACTTGTTTGAGCATGATTTATAAATTGTGAACTGGTTTTTACAATCTATTCATTTGTGCACACAAATGATTGAAAATGCATTTAAAAGTACTACCTCGCTAACATCGATGCCATTGTTGACAGACCACGTCGTCTGAAAGCACTCCAGCATGCGCTGCGCGAGGGCCTTGGGAAGTCGATGCACGCGGATGAAGTCTTTGAGGTCTTTGGTACGAGTGTGATAGAGCGAGCGGCGCGAGTACATCCTCTGGATAATGGCCGTCACATTACCGAAGACCGCGGCGTGCATGAGCGCTGAAGAAAGACACAACAAACAAACATTTCAGGTGACTTAAATAATGAATTTGAAGAATGACATTGCTATGCTTCATGTTTTGTGTAATGCCACTAAGGTTTAATAAATATGATAAAGTAGGATTATTAAATAAGTATTAACATCTGCCTGTATTAACATCTGCTTTAACATCCATCTGTCTGATTGCACATGGTCAGCCATTTACAGAGAGAAATGCAGACTGAATGCCATTTACACGTCTCCAGTAATCACTTGTAATCATTTATCAGGCGGTTGCTTTCTTTAAAAGTCACACCTAGCTTGCAAAATGTAGCTACACCACAAATGGAATATCCAATCGCCTTAGACAGGTTTTAGCGGGAGTTAATGTGAGAAGGGGATCCATTTTAACATCTTGTTTCAGCCTGTTTTCTTTTTATTTCTTGAAGTCAGTGTCATTGAACCGCATGCTAATGGTTTGCAATGCAAATCCTTTTCAGTTTACTATTTCCTCTGCATATATTCGGTTCAGGGCAACTGTTTTCACTCCACTACCAAACTCTGCATCATCTATTTATTTAACATTGTGAACTTTGCCAACATGAGTATAAACAATCAAGTAGGATTGGAGAGTACTCATGGAGTGCTAATTGAAGTCTACATAAAATGTTGCGGAAATTGCATGCCGCTCTTCTGTTCAAGAACTGCGCTCAGCATAAGTGGCTGCACCTGGGTTATGTGCCTTTTGAGTGCTTGGATGAGCTTTGTGATGAAATTCATGAAAATCTTCAAATCAGGTGAAATAGGGCGAGAGAATTATTAGAAGCTAATAAAACCTGTTTCAACCACCTGATTCCAGGAGGAAGAACAAATGAGTTCTCTTGCTGAATTGTCTCTCCAAGATAGGAGTGAGGCTTTTTCTTTATTCTTGAGTTTTAGTGTGGTCTCAAACTGTGCAGCCAATATGAACTCAAACATTTCTCATTAAATTACTCCAACAACAAATTATCCGAGCAGTGGTCGCCATATCAATTTTACACCTTCTTTCATGAATGGCTGCACTTACTGAAGAGGCACTTCAGAAGAGGTATATTCCACAAAAACTGTACACGTTGGTATCATTCAATATCAACATTACTTAAAAATGCAGTGTATATTTAATACATTTTGTGTATTTAATATGGATGTTTAGCTAATGTTTCTTGCTAAATTGTGCAAAAAAATTGACTAAATTTGTCAATCACCATAGAAAATGAATAGAAAATGAATCAACAGTTTAACCTCCTGAGGTTCAAGATGATTTAAACATTTCTAAATGTTTAGCAACTCTTTCAATGATGATTAACATCTTGTTCTTATTTATTGAATTATGTTTTTTAGGCATGTGACCTTGCAAATTAAAATGTTTTAAATTAAATCGAATTGAAATGAAGTGAATTGAATTAAATTAAACAGCCTAATGAATTTTGGGAGAAACGTCTCTTAAAGTGATACTTAAAATGAAAATTAAAAGTGATCCATAAAAATTTAAATTCTGTTATTCACTCATTCTCATGTTGTACTTACGCTACCAGTAAGATTTGTGATGTTTTTTAAAGAAGTCATTTCTGCTCACCAAGCCTGCATTTATTGATCCGAAATGCTGTAAAAATTTTAAAATATTTTTTACTTTTTAAAATAACTGTTATCAATTTGAATATATTTTAAAATGTAATTTTTTCCTTTGATTTCAAAGCTAAATTTTTGGCATCATTGTTCCAGTCACATGATCCTTCCATTCCAATATTCTGAATTTTTTCACTTTTCTTTGATGAACAGAAAGTTCAGAACAGCATTTATCTGAAATAGAAATCTTTTGTAGCATTATGTCTTTATCATACCTTTTGATCAATTTAAAGCATCCTTGCTAAATAAAAGTATTAATTTCTATCATTTCAACCCCCCACACCTTATTAAAAAAAATCCTGAAGAAAAAAATATACTTAACTGTTCTGAATATTGATAATAATAATAATAATAAAAATAATAATAAATGTTTCCTGAACAGCAAATCAGCATATTAGAATGATTTCTGAAGGATCTTGTAACACTGATGACTGATGCTGAAACATTTCCTTGATCACAAGAATAAATTACATTTTAAAATATATTCAAAAAAAAAAAAAAGAAAAAAAGAAAAAAAAACTGTTATTTTAAATAATAAAAATATTTCAAAATGTTACTATTTTTGCTGTACTTTGAATCAAATAAATGCAGGCTTGGTGAGCAGAAGAGACTTCTTTAAAAAACATTAAAAATCTTACTGTTCAAAAACTCTTGACTGGTGTACTAGTGTACACTGTGAAACATTAAAAGATATTTTGTATAGCTGGTTTTGTCCATAGAAATCAATTGGGTCTATAACAAATTTTATTGTATGGACTTCGTATGAAAAAAAAGTCATATTTACATGTTTTACATACTTGTATGTAGACAGAATTGTAATTTTAGGGTGAACCATCCCTTTAAATGAAGCATAAGCGAGAAGTGAATTAAGTCTAAGCTAAGAAAGCAAAACTGAGCAAGCTTATGCTATGAAAGCACAGCCTCTGTGAAGTATGGTTTTCCTCTGGGTTGTGTAGTAGACATCATATTATAGTCTGGTTAATATAACAAACAATATGCTTACTTGTTTGACATAATTATGGTAATTTTAGGCATATCATTGTTCCCCAAATACCCTCTGTGTACATGATCTCTGTGTGTGGGTAGGAGCCCAGCTGTCAGCTGGCTGGGACAGTAATGGCCCTTAGTGGTAGGATTTGGTGACAGATTGATTCAGTGTGCATGTATGTGAGTGTGCATGGCTTCAGCCATCCTCATTTGGCCCTCTTAAGTGCAATGAAGCCTGTGTCTCTCTCTTCATGGCCCAGAGGACATGCCTTAAAATTCAGTCCACTGTCACAACATCTTCCTCAAACCCACACGGGGCACATGCAGCTGAAAAATCTTTACAGCCGTCCCAGCAGATAACAAGCCGCTCCATTGTTGCGGCAGTCGAATTCCAACAGTGAGGTTAAAAGAAAACGGAGTGACCAACGTAAACTGCCTTATTCTAGGAGTTAAACTTGTTGGGAGGTATTAAGGATGTCAAAAAATCCACACAAATATGCCAACACTAAGGTTCTTAACCATACAAATGAAGACACACTGAATTAAAACTTTCAAATTAAATAAACATGAAAGCAACATGTTGTGAGAAATGTAAAATGTTGTCCATTAACGCAAATTGGTAAATGCAGGAATATTGTACAAATATGTACTCAACAGTCACTGCTTCTATAAATATGGTTGAAGATTCTGTGGTAGTTAAACGATGGTCAATAAACCTTACTTTCCGCTAAGGAAATGTGTTGAAGATAGAGGTAATCAATAAGTAGCTAAGCTTAATGAATAACGTGGTCAAAGGAAATGTTGGAGCTCTAAGAATGGAGCCTCAAGGGAAATGTAGTTTAAAAGTAAATGAGGTCAGATTGACACACAAATAGTCACCGACGGTTTACTAAAAAAACTACTCCAATAAAGTAAATGCACCTCTGTGTCTTATCTTATGAAGAATGCAGGCCTTAGGGAAATTCAAGAAGTCTACAGGAGGTTTAGGCCTTGGGGAAAATGTAGTCATTAGCACATCTGATATGGACTTGCAGTCTTATAGCCAAATTTTGCATGTGTATGTGTCCCATCTGTAATTTTAGGGTTGAAATGGGTGCTCATGAGTGCCCCCTTTTGTTAGTCTATTAATGAACAGTCCATGCCATATTGCCTTGGTCATATGTGACCCTGGACCACAAAACCAGTCATAAGTGTACATTTTTTTAAATTGAGATTTATACATCATCTGAAAGCTGAATAAATAAATAAGTTGATGTATGGTTTGTTAGGAAATGTCAATATTTGGTCGAGATACAACTATTTGAAAATCTAGAATCTGATGGTGCAAAAAAATAAAAATACTGAGAAAATCGCCTTTAAAGTTGTTCAAATGAAATTCATAGCAATGCATATTACTAATCAAAAAAATTTGACCTATCTGATGTATTTTTGGCTATTGCTACAAAACACTCTCGTGCAGCATAAGACTGGTTTTGTGGTCCAGGGTAACATATGGGAATGCATGTTGGAGAAAAAAAGATTAATAAATAAACAAACAAATAAACAAACAAACAGGTTAATGTTGATCACAATAATTTTAAACCATTTATGTTTTCTTGTCTTTTTAATGCTTTTTCAATATTTATTAAAAAGATAATATTTCCAATAATTTGTTATGTATTTGACTTTGCTGTTTAAGAAGTAAAAAAAAAAGATATGCGACTTTACATTGCCAATGACCTGCTGATCATGTATAAAATGTTGTTAATGTAAAAAAAAAAAAACAGAATTAGCTGATTTATGTTTTTCAGACTATCCCAGTTGTGCACGATTACATATAAACACACCATTTTGTGTTGTGGGATGGTGGAATCATCATAAACTTGAACATTTTAAGTGTTAAATCATCACCGCTAGAGGAGATTAAATCATTTCTCTGAATATTGATGTGTGGTGGGAGTGGGAAAGATAACATTTGGATCCCCCCAAGCTAAGAGAAGTTATTAAACCATGTCTTTAACACAAAGATTGAGGAAATGAAACTGGGATTCTACCAGAGGGGTACAAATACACTCGTCCCAGCATACATGACATTCACATCATCTTCAACCTTCAAGATTTAATATTCTTTAGACAGGCATTCCTGTTAGAACCGTAATTCTACAAAATTCTCATTATCTAATTATCAATACGGTTTCCTAAAACTCTTTGACTAGAATCTTGACATAATTTAAAATTATGGATTTTTTTTTTATTATTATTGTTGCATTAAAGATATTACTTGCAACTGCTGTTAGCTGATGCCTAATTAGCTAAGTTATGAACTGTTATTTTTTTAGATTTTGTCTACACTACCGTTTATGGTTTAGGGTTTAAAGGTCAGCTTTGCCATTGCAGGAATAAATGACATTTAATGTTTTTATGTAATTATAAAATTTACTTTAAGGGTGTGTTTACACTTGTCAGGTTTGGGTAGATTAAAAAGAGCTCTGGTGCAATTGCTCTGTTAGTGTGGTTCATTTGAGTAAGTGTGAACGCTGCCTTCCGAACCCTGGTAAACAAACCAAACGAACCCTAGTGGTTCCAAACACACTCTGGTACGGTTGAATGGATAAACCAATGAATGAATGACCTTAAGCACACATGTGGTTTTGTTTAATGTTTCTGGTTCACTTGGAAAAAGGGCAGTGTGAAAGCGAACCACACAAAACAAAAAAAATCAACACTGTATTTGGTTGGCTTTTAAACCAACCAAAAACAGGAAGTAATGACAAGATGTGATGCTATGCAACATGATTTCATGAAGGGAACAAGAGGTGTATCCAAAACAAAATGAGCAGAGGGCAAACATTGAGCAACGAGGAGGTAAAGTGCCTTTTATGAGCTCTTTGAGTTCGCAGGTGGTGAAAATAAAATCATATACATGCAACAATGAGCACGCTTAGTCCAGCAGACGGCATTAGGATCGACTTAAAGCAGCGCTGAACAGATGGATCAGTGAATGGGTACTTTGATGTCATACACCCGCAGCATCACTTCAGTTCGAACGCACCTTTTCCTTTTGTTTGGAGTGTTCGGTGAGTTCTGTCACAAAATATACGTCATTCAACCCAACCAATCAGGTTGTGAACGTATCACTATGCCTTTAGGTTCAGTATCTTTAGGTTTGCTGTCAAAGATGCCAGTGTGAACGCTAAGCGGACCATGTATCATTTTCCTTTTTGGTCTGGACCAAATGAACTGAACTACAAGTGTGAACACACCCTAAATTGCAATAACGTTTCACAATATTTGAGCAAAAAATGCAGCCTTGGTGAGCATAAGTATAAAAGCCAGTTTTTGCCACTGTATACAAAATAAAAAAAGGTAATTGCGACTTTCTAGTTTACAATTCTGTTTTTTTTCTCTGAAAATTGCGTGATACAAACTCACACTTTGCTCCTGTCTCAGAATTAAGATACAAACTCGAAATTGCAAAGAAAAAAAACGTTCAAACTTATAACACGCAATTCTGACTTTCTAACTCCCAATTCTGACTTTAGAAAGCACAGTTGTAATTCTAAAAAAAAAAAAAAAAAGTCAGAATTGGTAGTTTATAACTTGCTATTCTGACTTTATTTTTTAGAATTCCAAGTTCATATCTTGGAATTCTGACTTTATAACTCACAATTCTGACTTTTTTCTCACAATGTGAGTTTATATCATGCAATTCTGAGAAAAAAAGTCAGAACTGGTAGTTTATATCTTGCTATTCTGACTTTATAACTCACAATATTGAGAAAAAAAAGTCTGAATTGTGAGTTTGTATGATGCAATTCTGAAAAAAAAGAATTGCGTGATGTAAACTCAAAATTGTAAGAAAAAAAGTCAGAATTGTAAGATAAAAAGTCGTAATACCTTTTTAAAAAATTTTATTCAGTGGCGGAAATAGGCTTCCATACATACAAGATTAAAAAAAATCTAACAGACACCAAACTTTTAAATGGTAATGTACATAGATATTTTAAACTTAAATCAAGAAAAAAATAAATTATCAATATTTAGAAAGTAAATCTGTACATCCCTGTAGTTAAGCATTGTAAATCCAAAACTCAAATTCATTAAAAAACTCGCAACCGTGTTTTCTTGCATTTACCTCCAATCAGCATGGTGCAGATAGAGAAGATCTTCTCCGAGTCAGTGTTAGCTGAGACATTGCCAAAGCCCACACTGGTCAGACTGCTTAAAGCAAAGTACAGCGATGTCACATATGAACTCCGAATCGAGGGCCCGCCTCCCAGTACAGCTCCAGTCTGTCCTGCGTTTGAAGAAGTGGCCACCGACCCCGTTCCTGTTGTGTTCCATTGACTCGAGTTCCACACAGGCTCATGTCCCACCAGATCAGTGCTGTTCCACTGGCTTGAATTGATCACCAATCCATCCAAGATAGTGGGGCGCAGTGAATCAGGAATGAGGGATGCAAGAGGGGACAGAAAATAGGGGGTGCCCAGACGTTTACCCAGCTCATGCAACCAGCCTAAGGGAAAGAGAGAAAACAGAACATTTACTCAATTGGCATATGTTTGACCTGTGAAATTGTTCATAATTTGTCATAATGTAGTTTTGGTGATTGTTTTAATAATCATATTTTTATTTCCATTCGTTTGGCACTATAACTACCCAAAATGCAATGAGGTTGTCCCTCCAAAACTTTTTCACTAAGTCCATGGCCACTGTCCAGGGTTCTTAGGTTACTCTCAGAATTGAGCAGATATAGAACAGCAGTCCCTGTCCATGGTGCTGAATCTGAAGCACTGTGAATACCAGCTGGTTTGCAGCAGGCCAAACTTTCTTTTGGAGACTCTACTTTTGTTCCCCGTGGGACTGGTTCTGTACAGTTTCTTGCTCTCTCTCTTTTCTCTCCCTGCTTGTTTGTCTGTAAGTGTCTAGTTTGGAGGTAGTACAAGTACTATATGTGGCATTAGAAATGATATTTTTCAAAAGAACCAGAAAAACTGACAGGCAGACAGAAAGAAGTGTGAAAGGTCAGAAAGGGAATGATGGAGATTGAGCGGAAAAAGTGCCAGAGAACCTCTTGCTAGCAGTTGTCAAGGAAGGTCTGATGCACAATCACACATGACAAAACCACAAATACACAAACAAACACTCACTGTTCTCATTTACACAGTGACCAGCTTCGATTTACATGACCTTTCTCATGCACACATACAGCAGAAACTTGGGCCATTCTTTTCCTGATTCATGGTTTTGTTCAGATTAAGGATTCACTGTCACTGCTGCTTTCTGAAATCACTTATTGACCAGGAAAAAGAGTATATAAAATGACTGCTACTACCAGCAGTATGTAATAGTTCCATTAACATATTTACATTGATAAAGATTTAATAATAATGTTGAATTGGCTTTAGAGTCAGAGTGTTATAATTGCCCCCATTACACAAATGGTATTAACCCACTGTATCTCAAATAAGAGCACACCTCAAAAGTAATTGCTTTAATACCTAATAGTATTACACAATAGTTTTCACTTTTATATGGTGCTAATGGTTTTAGCTAGCAGGAATAATGTGCATTTAAAGGACCTACATTGTGAATTTTTTAAATAACCAGATTTTATCTTCAACTATTTCATTTTAATGAAATAATGTTCCTCACATTTTCAAAATTACATTCAAACTCACTCAAATCCTGTGTAGTAGCTCCATTCACATAATGTTTAGCCAACAACTTAAAGATAAAATATACAGTTGAGGTCAAAAGGAATTTGCAAAAATGTTAATTTTTTACCAAAATAAGAGGGATCATACAAAATGCATGTTATTTTTTACTTAGTACTGACCTGAATAAGATATTTCACATAAAAGATGTTCGCATATAGTCCACAAGAGAAAATAATAGTTTTATAAATTTATAAAATTTATAAAAATGACCCTGTTCAAAAGTTTACATGCACCTGATTCTTAATACTGTGTTTTTACCTGAATGATCCACAGCTATTTTTTATTTTTTTTTAAATGATAGTTGTTCAGGAGTCACTTGTTTGTCCTGTTAAACCACCCGCTGTTCTTCAGAAAAATCCTTCAGGTTCCTCAAATTCTTTGGTTTCTCAGCATTTTTGTGTATTTGAATCCTTATCAACAATGACTGCATGATTTTAAGATCCATCTTTTTACACTGAGGACAACTGAGGGACTCACATGCAACTATTACAAAAGGTTGAAACGCTCACTGATGCTCCAGAAGGAAATACGATGCATTAAGAGCCGGGGGGTGAAAACTTTTTGAATTTAAAGATCAGGGTAATTTTAACTTATTTTGTCTTCTGGGAAACATGTAAGTATATTCTGTAACTTCTGAAGGGCGGTACTAAATGAAAAAAAAAAAAAAAAAAAAAAAATATATATATATATATATATATATATATATATATATATATATGAATGAATGAAAAAAATGTACACATCTTCATTCTGTTCAAAAGTTAATATTTAATGCATTAATTTTTCTTCTGGAGCATCAGTGAGCGTTTGAACTTTCCGTCATAGTTTAATAATGAGTGTGAAAAGATGGATCTCAAAATCATACAGTCATTATGGGAAAGAGTTCAAATACACAAAAATGCTGGAAAACCAAAGAATCTGTGGGACCCGAAGAATTTTTCTGAAGAACAATGGGCAGTTCAACCGTTCAGGACAAACAAGGAATTTATGAACAACTATCACTAAACAAACAAACAAAAAAAAACAGCTGTAGATCATTCAGGTAACAACACAGTATAAAGAATCAAGTGTATGGAAACTTTTGAACAGGGTCATTTTTCTTATTTTGGTAAAATAATTAACGTTTTGCAGATTCTGCAAAGTAACCTTTTGCCCTTAACTGTATATTATTTTCATTCAAGGCATCAAAATGTAATATTTGCATGTGTGTGTGTGAAAGCTGTGGATGTCTGAACTGGATGCGTGAAGCTGGTATGTATTAGTGAGATTTATGCAAGCTTATCAATTACATTATTTGTGTAGAGTAAAAAATTGTGTTTTTGACAATTCAATTGCACTTGATGACAGAGTGCATAATTATTTGTGAAAAACAGCCATCAGCCAGTACTTGACAAGCTTATGGTCTCTAGAAAGAATAGTACACATGTAAATGTAATACTAGCAAAGAGAATTGCCGAAGATTAATTTATACCAGTAATGCCTTTGATGGAGCAGCATTAAGAAACACATACTTCTTTAAGATGAAAATATAAATAGGAAATGAATGATGAATGGAAAAACGGTGTCCCAAACCACAGAGGCTACCTTGGGTTGTAAATCACTGTAGGAGGAAAAAGGGACAAGCAAGAAAGATGAATTTACATATCTAATATATCTAAAGTCAGAAAACATGCTATATATTTCATATGGTTATGAGGCACACATTATTTATTCATGGCATGAAAAGGGAGCCAAAGAGAAATCCGTAGAGGTGACAAAAGTAAAGACAGCTCTTCAAGCAATGAGAAAATTCAAGTAGAAAAGGAAAAGATTCCTTCAAGATAGTGTTAGCTAGGTTTAGGAGTTAAATAAAGGGGATTGTGCAGGATACTCAAGCAGGAATGTAGGAATCAGTAAGGGATATTGATGTGCAAGAAGAGGATATTAAAATGCCTGTAATGATAAGACCGACAGGATAATATATTTCTACCAGTGGGGATCTCTGTTCTCTTCCGAACCACTTAAGAAAAAATCAAGAGGTTTGACTGATTTGACAGTATGATTTTTGGAGCCAACTTGAAAATCCTCTCTAGGCTCTCAGGGTCTGCTGGGCAGCTAGCCATTAAAAAAAACAGTGTTCTGCTAAGGTGAGGCCAGTGAACTGAGCGATACGGAGAAAAAAAAGATGGAGAGGGAGGCGCAGAGCAACCAGAGTTCAATCAGCTCCTGGAGGAACCCTCTGAGAAACCTTTCATTATTGATACGGCAAAACTCCAATCCATTTACATCCTTTCATGGCCCTACTTCCAAAACAGATAGACAGCACTACTCAAAACTACTTCAATATTTAATTGAAATCAGTTTGCCTCACAAAGGCAAATAATAATAGCTATAAACAGCCAATGTGAACTGGTACTCACCAAATATAAAACAACTTCTTGTAAATCTGGTACATTTCACTATTTAAAAAGCCAAAGTGTTACACATTTGAGTCTCATTAAACACTGAATGTGTCTTGTATTTCAGTGCTAAAATATTCCATCTGATGTGCAGAATGCTACAAACTTCCATTTCCACTAGCAAAACTAGACATGTCGGGGCAGCCTCATGTGCTTAATATTTAATGGCTGGGCACTGCAAGACTGGGTGAGAGGGAATGGTGGGTGATATTGTTGGCACACCAGCAGAGACTGGGTATTGGAGTAGTATCCCTGCTTTTAAAAAGAACATGTGGAAGTAATTGAAACCACTGGCCAGTGGCCAGTGTGGAATAGTGGTCAGTTAGGGCTTAGATGTGCCCGAGGATACTACTCATGCTGAGGCCAATCAGAATCGCTTTCATTAGATAAGACAGATGGTGTTAGACTGTAGCCATATTGCAGGCATTTTTCAATGAATAACTGCTCAAAATATATATGTGTGAATAGGTTAGATACACCCACATTTTAAGAAGTCTTTTGTTTGTGAATCATTTGTTTGTGAATCAATTAATTAGTTCATGCACAAATTGGTTCAGTGAACAATTCAATGACTCACTTGTAAACACTTGTCACCACTAGACCTGCCCCCTAATAGTCAACTAACCGTTAGTTGATGAGCACAGGCTTGGTCGACTAACATTTTATTAGTGGCTTGGTCACAGAAAGAAAAAAAAAAAAAAACAGATCACAGATTGTGAACTACGGACAGATTGTTCACCTATCATCGACCTCAAATATGGCTTTTCATCTGAAATAAGTAAGTAGTAGCAACTTTACATGGCAATCTAATGGTAAACTAGAAAAATGTGCGCTATTCAAGTGTTTGTGCAGAGTGCGGAAGCTGAAGAGTAGCACGCTTACTGTGTCACAGATGGAGGCACCGGTCATTTTTGGTCATACAGATAAGAGTAATACATCTTTCAAATCTGTAACGTAAAGATATTTGTTTGTGTATCTTGTCACGGGGGCGGAGCAAAGCGACAGACACAGGGGGCGTGACGTCAGGCCTCGGAGAGGCTTTTATTAAACAATAAAACAAAGTGTCCAAAAAGGGGGGAAAAAGTGTCCAAAACAAAAGGGGGATCTGGTGTCCTCGAAGTGACGGGGTTCCGTGAAGGAGGGGTAGTGTTCCAAAAGGGAAGGGTCCAGGTAAGGGGCGGAGTCCGGCGGCCGCACGCGCTCCCCGCTCAGGTCCGGGGTGCGAGGGGCGGCGGCTTCTCTAGCGGCATCGTCCTCCTCCACCTACGCGGCGCTTCTGGGGGATAACACGGCCCGGCATCCTGGCCCGTCAGCCGTTACGGGTGCGGTCCTCATCCGGACCCGCGGGGTCCGGCAACTCGTCCTGCGGCGCTGGTACCCTCTTCACCCCTTCCTGGACCCACGAGGACACCAGCGTGCATGCACGGGGAAGAGACCGGTCTCCTGAGGAGAGGCGCGCTCGGCATTTTAACAGCGGCGGTGATGAGGCTTCATTCACATCAGGTGTGCCTCATCACACGCCGCCAGACCTGGATGTTTCGGCGCCCCTCCTCCTCCCACACGCCCACTCCCGTCGGGAGCCTGGTGAAGGGCGGCGATTACCGACAGGGTGAAGCTGATAGTTAGGGGGGAGGCAGCCGACTCGTCACATTCCCCCCCCCAAGCGACATCCCCGTCCTCCGGTCGCCGCCCACGCAGGAGTGCTACCTTCCTCAACCAGGCTCCAACGGTCGGAGTGGGCGGGGATTCCTCTCCGGGCGACTCCCTCTCGCAACGCCACCGGACCGGGGACAGAGAAACCGGAATTTAGTCGACAGCCTCAACCAACCGCAGGGTAAGTGTTACTAAATGAAAGAAGTCACTTACCCCCTTTAGCGGCTGGGAGGCTGTCACCGTCGTTTCTCCGTCCCTCCGGGTCGAAACTTCCTTGACTTTTGCGAGCGAGAGGGGTTGACGTCATCAGGTGATTCCCACTGCGCTGCCTAAGCTCCGCCCATGCCTGCATTCTCCACCACTTGTCACGGGGGCGGAGCAAAGCGACAGACACAGGGGGCGTGACGTCAGGCCTCGGAGAGGCTTTTATTAAACAATAAAACAAAGTGTCCAAAAAGGGGGGAAAAAGTGTCCAAAACAAAAGGGGGATCTGGTGTCCTCGAAGTGACGGGGTTCCGTGAAGGAGGGGTAGTGTTCCAAAAGGGAAGGGTCCAGGTAAGGGGCGGAGTCCGGCGGCCGCACGCGCTCCCCGCTCAGGTCCGGGGTGCGAGGGGCGGCGGCTTCTCTAGCGGCATCGTCCTCCTCCACCTACGCGGCGCTTCTGGGGGATAACACGGCCCGGCATCCTGGCCCGTCAGCCGTTACGGGTGCGGTCCTCATCCGGACCCGCGGGGTCCGGCAACTCGTCCTGCGGCGCTGGTACCCTCTTCACCCCTTCCTGGACCCACGAGGACACCAGCGTGCATGCACGGGGAAGAGACCGGTCTCCTGAGGAGAGGCGCGCTCGGCATTTTAACAGCGGCGGTGATGAGGCTTCATTCACATCAGGTGTGCCTCATCACACGCCGCCAGACCTGGATGTTTCGGCGCCCCTCCTCCTCCCACACGCCCACTCCCGTCGGGAGCCTGGTGAAGGGCGGCGATTACCGACGGGGTGAAGCTGATAGTTAGGGGGGAGGCAGCCGACTCGTCACAATACTCACAATAACAACGAAACGTTGCGCTTTTGTAAAATAATGAAAGCAGACATGCGTTTTCTGCCGTCTTGGTCTCTATGAACTTGAGAGTGAAACTTCCAAACTCTGTGTATACTTGCCTTACAGACATGAAAAATATAGAGAGTGAAATGTCTACTTTTAAATTAACCGATTCAAACAGAAAACAAATATTCTCAGATTACGTAATCCGTATGAAACATTCATACAGGTGTATCACTACTGCAAAGATGAAGAGTTGAGCTTGAGTGTTTATTAGGCTATGTAGGCAATTAAAGGCTCATTATTATGATTTATGGTTTATTAAACGAGCGACTAATAGTCGACTAATGCTAAGAAAAATCTTGCTATGGGCAGCCCTAGTCACCACCTACTGCTATAATTATGTAACCTAGATAAGGACTCAGTAAAAAGTCCAATCAAATTAGAGAACCAGAACTAGATTTTACATAAAATTAGTTGATAGGGCTCCAAGGAAAATATTTCCCTTAGTTTATGTTGGTCAAGAAAAAGACGAATGACTTTTAATAAATCAGCTGTCTAGATCATATCAATGCCATACACTCTTTTCTCACAGCCTTTTCTTTTACCCTTGGTCTTTTTTTTCTCTTTCATGTGGAGAGCAGCACATGGGAGACTGAGAGAAAGGTTCATTTCCAAGTCAGACTGATGCAGTAATTCGCCCCTTCATGAGCAAACGTGAAAAAAGGTCTTGTTCTGACTTGACACACACTTGAATGATGTGAAGTGAATGTCTTAAATCAGAGACTGTCTCATCAGTTCTTTAGAGGTGTGCTCTTTGCAGAGCCAGAGATTGTTCTGTGCTTCTGACAAAACGCATTATGCCGGGCTTTTTTTTTTTCATGTGTCTACCTGATTTGAAAAGTAATTTGTTATATGAAGTATTTTGCTAAGGCACATAAAAACTTGTTATATATTTTCAATGCAATGAGAATATTTGCATTGTGAACAGACATCTTTAATAATAATCCGTGTGTATGAGACACTGTGAAAAGAAATCTTTCACATGCGAAAATAAATGAGACGGGTTCTGTCCAATTTAGGCCAACAAAACAAGGTCTGAGTCTGATCTGTTAGACAGCAGTACTTATGCTAATATGTTAACTGCCCTATTTTTTTCCTGTTGTTGTGGAATTTTTAATTTCACTTAGAGTACGTGGTTTCATAAAACATCTAGTAGAGATATTCCGTATTTTCAGGAGTTCATACAATTTTGAGGGTCAATTCTACTTTAGTTTAGCCAGTACAAGGTAGAAACATTGCATTCAGAACTCGTTAGAAGAATCTGTTTGAATGAATTTAAAACTTAGTTGACAGTTTATAGATCTGGCACTCACCAATGTCCCAGGAACCAGGGCTGTTGTTCTCAATCTCGCTGCGACCGATGACATACCAGACACAGGCCATCCAATGTGCCAGCAAGGCGAACATGGACATAAGTAATGTGAGTACCACTGCGCTGTACTGGGAGTAGCGCTCCAGCTTTTGCAGCAAGCGTAGAAGCCGTAACAATCGAACTGTTTTCAGCAGATGAACTCCAAAGTACTAAACACACAGATATTAAATGCATAGCTCAAAAGGAAATTGTAAAATAAACAATTATTTAAGACAGCATACGAAAAGTGGTGTTCCACAAAGCTCTGTGTGAGGCCCGTTAAAAAACTCCTAAAACAACAAATATAGGTACCGAAGCAATGGTTGGCATCAAATTATGCTTCAAAATGAGCAAAATGAACACTCACCACACTGACATTGAAGGCGTACAACAGGTCAAAAGGTAGCGCAGCAATCAGGTCCACAAAGAGCCAGGTGGTGACATAATGCACACAGATAGAACGCGCATCATACACCACCTGGCCTGATGTGCTCACAAAAGTGGTGCGAAAGTTTAACACAATATCTGTCACGGGAAAAAAGAATTTAGGAAAAATTAAAAGACACAGATATTAATTTATTCTCACAGAATGCTGTATTTGATTCATTACCTGGTTCAGTGCCAGGTTGTAATATTTGGTCTGGGTTCTAGTGACTATAATGCTATCTAATGGAAGTTGCAATTGCAGCAAATAGCATTTAAAAAGCTCAGTTTATTAAATGACTTTGAACAGAACAGCAGCTAAAAGCAAGTTTTTGTGTAGCAGCTTTTTTGCAAATTTTCTGATGATACAAAAACTGCTCTGTGTCACAAAATTATGTGTAATGAGCAGAAACAGATTCTGTCATTAAACACTAACTCTTAAGCAGTGCTCTTATAAAGGTAATAGCTGTAAATCTGATGTTTTGTAACGGATTTGTACTGTATATACACTGCCGTTCAAAAGTTTGGGATCAGTAAAATTTAACATTTTTTAAAGAATTCTCTTATGGCCATCAAGGCTGCATATATTTGATCACAAATGTAATATTGTGAAATATTATTAGTTTAAAATAATGGTTTTCTATTTTAATATATTTTCGAATATAATTTATTCCCGTCATGCAAAGCTGAATTTTCATCAGCCATTACTGCAGTCTTCTGTGTCACATGATCCTTCAGAAATCATTTTATTATGCTGATTTATTACTTTTATTATCAATGTTGTAAACAGTTGTGCTGCTTAATTTTGTTTAAACCTGTGATTCTTTTTTCAGGTTTCTTTGTTTTGATGAATAAAAAGTAAAAAAGAACAGTATTTATTCAAAATAGAAAACAATTTTCTAGTCTTAACAATTTAAAGTCTTTGCTATCACTTTTTATTCTTATAACACATCCTTGGTGAAAAACAAAAAAAGAATAAAAATGTACTTACCACAAATGTTTAAATGTTAGTTTATATTGTTACAAAAGATTTCTATTTTAAATAAATGCTGTTCCTTTTAACTTTTTATTTATTAAAGAATTCTGAAAAAAGTATTACAGGTTCCAACTAAATATTAAGCAGCACAAGTGTTTTCAACACTGATAATAAATCAGCATCTTACAATGATTTCTGAAGGATCATGTGACACTGAAGACTAGAGTAATGATGCTGAAAATTCAGCTTTGCATCACAGGAATAAAATACATTTTAAAATATATTCACATAGAAAACAGTTATTTTACATTAAGATAAAGTTATAGACAGGAATCTGACTTTACTAATAAAGGAATTTGACAGTGACCTTCAGAGTTACTTCTGAAGAATAAAATATATCTTCACCATTGCTACTTGCTGAACTGTCCTTCAGAATGTTTTTAATTTTGCTCTGGCATTTTTAACGCTTTAGAAATGTTGGATGTGTTTGAATTACGTTTGCTTAGTGACACCCAGAACTTTTTACTAGCTCTTAATAACTGAAAAATGTCTGGCTGTGTATTACCTCTGCGACATATGACTCAGAAATGTACATGCACACTTGAAAAAAATAACAGAATGGTATGCTGCAAGTCTGTGCATTTTATTAGCAGGCTATGGGATCAAAAACACATGTAATATCACCCAGGACAGAACAACTTCTTTTTACTAAACCAATGACACTGCAAAAAGACCAGGTTGAAGCTTACCTAACATGAAAAGAATTTCCACCAAGATGTCGCTCACACTCGGTGGACTTCTAGGGGTCGACGGTTCATCACGTCCACCGACGACGGTGAAACAGACATTGTAGGGCACAGTAACTGCTACATAAAAAGTGGCTAACAGGATCAGCCAATCCCAGCCAGCTTTGAAGGTGCCATAATGGAGAAGAATGAAACGGCTCTTCTGAATGGCTGCCACTTTGTACTCTGGGATGGGCGGCTTCTCACCAAACATGTTCTAAATGACAGCATATTCAGAAATGTTTAATTGATTTTTTGTTTACTTTGGACATTTTTGTATTTCCTCCAGTGATGTTTGTACTTAATCTATTCAAGTTCTAAACAACGAATGATAACGAAAAAGGGCTATGATTGAGTTATACTGTGTAACTGAGTGTCTAAGTAGGTCTTACATTGTTAATCTTGAGTTTGCTCTTGTCTTGTTTCTGCAGGTGTCCAGACAGCTGGTAAAGCACAGCTCTGCTGCGCCTCCGATTGGCATTGAAGCCCGGTGGCCGTGTGACCTTGTGCACCTCCAACCCCGTCTCCTCGTCTGAGCAGAGAACAGCCATATATCATTTTAGTTTTAGTCAGATTTAATTTCTGAATTGTTTGGCTTAATGCCTAAATAACTTCAGGTTATCCCAAAAAAAAGACATATGTAGCTTTACTGTGCATCAGTAAAACATTAGCACAGATTTACACCATTAGTTCACTTAAGTTATTAGAAAATCTAGCCTAATTTCTTACCCATAATCATCTGAAAGAGAAAACTTAACAGTGAAATCATGATTACGTTTAGCCATTAGCACACACTGTTTGCTCAAAACAAATTACATTTGCATTCATTATTTATGAAGGGTTTGTAAATACAACAACAGGGAAATGCATCCAATGAAAAACAGAGCAACTGTAACAAAAAAAAAAAAAAAAAAAAAGTTATTTATTTAAACAATTATGAACAGATCGATTACACTGGGGGAAATAAACAGCCAAATTTATAATAAACAATTAAAGCCTTTAGAAGCTCTTTGGAAAAGGAGAAAGATGCCAATTTAGATTATGATTCAATTGTATCCAGAGTGTTTGTTCTCCTTCCCTCTCTAAAGGCTATCAGATTCTCATTCTGTCTACTTCACCAGGAGTGCTCAGAGTCATTCTGGAAGGTCGCCTAATTTGGAAGCATAATGACTTAGTAGCCAAAATTTGTTTTTAAAGGAACACTCCACTTTTTTTGAAAATAGTCAAATCTGATTAGACCGATAGCATCTCGCTCAAAAATGACCAAAGAGTTTCGATATTTTTCCTATTTAAAACTTGATTCTTCTGTAGTTACATCGTGTACTAAGACTGACGGAAAATGAAAAGTTGCGATTTTCTAGGCTGATATGACTGCGTAATATCACTGTGCCTGCTGCACCCATGGTACGGCAGCAAAGTTCCTTGATTATTACGCCAAAATGAGAGTATAGTTCCTAGCCGTATCGACCTAGAAAATCATCCAAGTTTTCATTTTTTGTCCGTCTTTGTACATGATGTAACTACAGAAGAGTCGAGTTTTAAATAG
The DNA here is from genome assembly GCA_036247105.1 of Cirrhinus mrigala. Lineage (NCBI taxonomy): Eukaryota > Metazoa > Chordata > Actinopteri > Cypriniformes > Cyprinidae > Cirrhinus > Cirrhinus mrigala. The sequence goes on from CM070015.1 coordinate 18,775,328, forward strand.
GAAAAATATAAAAAATCTTTGGTCATTTTTGAGCGAGATGCTAACGGTCTAATCGGATTCAATGGACTATGCTAAGCTATGCTAAAAGTGCTACTGCCAGACCCAGAGATCGGTTGAATGGATTAGAAAATGGTAAAACTCAACTGTTTGACTCTAGGGGAGTTGGAAAAGGAGCATATTTTCAAAAAAAGTGGAGTGTTCCTTTAAAGCAACAGTTCACCCTAAAATAAAAATTCTGTCATAATTTGTACACTTTTAGTCTTTTATCTAATGCATTCCCTACCTGTAAGAATTTTTTTTCTATGAAACATAGAATCAACATTTTGTTTGCTTTTTTCCCCAATAAAAACATCTTATGCTCCAAAAAGTACTATATTTTCAACAATTTTCAGTAAATATTGACTTCAGTTTCAGTTTGTTATTCTCAGACTGGAAAAATATAGTATTTTTCTTTTTGGGGTGAACAATTCATTTAATTTGACTAGGAACAAGAAATAAGAACAATTACAGGAATAATTGACTATTACTTAACTATTATTTGTATTACGCAGTTTTATTACGCTACTGTTCAAAAGTTTGTGGCAGGTAAGAATTTTGTAATGTTTTTGAAACATTATGCTCACCAAGGCTGTATTTTTTTTTATATAATAATAATAACAATAATAATAATAATAATAATAATAATAATAATAATAATAATAATAATGTGTTTTCTAAACTGATGTTTAAACATTTGAGATCAGTGAGACTTGTTTTTTAAAGAAATCTCATCAAGGCTGCATTTATTTGATCAAAAATACAGAAAAAAAAACAGTAATATTGCAAAATGTTATTACAATATAATATCATTTCATCAGCCATTACTCCAGTCTGAAGTGTCACATGATTCTTCAGAAATCATTCTAATATGCTGATGCATTATTAAAATGTTTGCAACAGTTGTGCATTTTTTTTTTTTTTTTTTTTTGGAACCCATTATACTTTTTCAGGATTCTTTGATTAGACAGTTAAAAATAACAGCATTTATTCAAAATATAAATCTTTGCTATCACTTTTTCACTTTTTTAATCAATTTAAAACATCCTTACTGAATAAAAGTATTAATTTCTTTCAAAAAAGAAAGAATAAAAATTAACTGACCCCAGACTTTTGAACAGTAATGTATATTGTTAGAAAAGTTTTAAATAAACACTGTTCTTTTTAACTTTTTAATCATCAAAGAATCCTGAAAAAAAAAGTATCACATTCCAAAAAAAATATTACACAACACTGATAATAAATCAGCATATTAGAATGATTTCTGAAGGATTATGTGACACTGAATACTGGAGTAATGATGCTAAAAATTCAGTTGTGATCACAGGAATGAATTACATTTTAATGTATATTAAAATAGAAAAGCGTTATATTACATTGAAATAATATTTCACAATATTACAGTTTTTTCTGGATTTTTGATCAAATAAATTCAGCCTTGATAAGCATAAGAAACTTCTATAAAACACTAAAAATCATACTGATCACAAACTTTTGAACAGCAGCGTTACTAACTGACTTCACACTTTTGACACATTTATATTATCTGCTTTAAGAAAGTAGGGAATGACATTAAAGCAGGTTTGCCACATTTTCATATGCTCTCTAACATGTTTCAGCCAGCCTACCCTTCACTGAAGTGTTGATTTTATTTGACTTTAGTTTACATGACTAATTGGAGAAAGCCATCTGTGAGCTTCTTGTATACATCTTACAAATCCGTCAATTTATTTCTAGTTCCAAATCCTCATTCCATCCGTTTTTATTTTATTTATTTGGCCTTTTTTCCCTTTATTATATAAATCCAACCCTGCTTTTTTAAAGAATATTTGGCACAGTCTACATAATTAAAAAGGTAACTCTCACTCTTTTTAAGTTGATTCCAATTATTCAATTTTAATAAGTTGACATCACTGACCAGATATATATTATTCGCAGTGCCAGTGTAATGTTTATCCCTCAGCCAAATGAACAATAACCGTGCTTTGGCTCAAGCTCAGGCCACTAAAGGGAGCTTCACACCTCCGTGCCAAGCTTTCTTCCCGGCCCTCCCTGTGTCTTGTGTGCATCTTTTCATCTCTCTCTTTATCAGTTTACCGTTCTCTCTCTCTCTCTCTCTCTCTCTCTGGGGAGGAGAGGTGTCAGGATTACTGTAACAGCGAGCATCACATGAGATGCTGTTGGCCTGTACAGAAGCATCCAAAACACATGATGCAGCAGCCAAAAATGAGGGAGAGGGAATGAGAAACAGAGGATAGGATGAGCTTGTTAAGTATAACCAGGTGTTTGAGGTATGTGTGAACATTAGTGGAATTAAGGGAAAATAAGAATAATCATCTCATAATAAGCTTTGTAGAGCATCCCGAATGAGGCTGAAAGCATTGCTGTATGTATAAAAGGATAATTTGCTCTTTTGAAATTATTCTCCCTTTGTTATAGAGCACTTTGCCTCTGTACCTACCTTTACTGTATACAGCCATTTTTTTTACACATTATGACTCTTGCTTTTCTCTCTTTTCATCATTTTTTTCTTTGTTCTACACAACAACAATACAACTTGTTTTCATAGTGTATTTTGAAAGGTTACCCTCATTACTAAAGGTATCTGAGAGACTGGATCAACAAGCAGCAAATTATGTAAGAATCAATGTAATGGTTTCTGCATTCTGTAAACCACCAGTACACAGATGATTTAATAAAGAACTAGAGAATAAAAATTAGGGATCCACTAATAGAAGGTTGGCTGATAACTAAAACTGTAGTGGTGCAACGGATTACAAAACTCACGGTTCAGATCACTCACGGTTTTTGAGTCACGGATCGGACCATTTTTCGGATCAGCGAAAAAGGGGAGGAGTCAAATGTAATTTGCTTTCCATTTATTACAAGAACAGTATGGCAAGGAACTTTTGGTTTTATGAAAAATAACTTAAATAAAATAAAATCAAGAAATAACCAGCTGAATAAATAAAATTTTCAATACTTCAATACTTCAGTGCAACAATTGAAAAACAACCTGAGACCTGAAAAACAGACCAAACTTTATAATAACAAATTTTTTTCAAAAAGATGGGGAGAGAGTAGACCTCTTAGCAGTCACTATGTCACCTGCCGTTGTAAATTCCCTCTCACTGGGAACTAAAGTGCCAGGCACAGCAAGGTAGTGTCTTGCCATCTTTGCAATGTGAGGGTATTTACACTCATTGTGTTTCCACCATGCCAGTGGATTACCACCATCCACTGGCAAACTGCTTGCTGCCCTGTATGACGCCACCTCCTCTTTGATTGTGTTGGAAAAAGTTTGTCTGTGTCTGACTTCTTCACAAAGGTATCCCCAAAAAGCTTTTCCATGGCAGACTTCTTTTGTGGAGGAGATGCATTTGGCTCTGTGTCTGCTCCAGTGGGTGTTGGCTCTGTGGCTTGACCCTGCAGAAAGAATTACTCAGAGTTATTTAACTATATTTCTTGTCATATATTTCATTGGCAATCAATAACATATGCCAGTAATATTCAAAATTAAGATCAATTATTCACATAAATAATAGTTACAAATATTTTATATATTAATTATATTAATATTAAATAATATGAATAATTTTATTATTTTTACCTCTTCAGTAGCCACAATCTCAGTTGTGAGATCAATGTATGTCTTCTCACGTAGTTCTATGTGAGTCAGGGACTTGAACCTTGGATCAAGTGCAGTAGATCTGTGAAGATAATCTTGTATTTCAGGGGGGTTGGTGTATCTGGAAATCAGGTCCCCTCTTACGGCAGCCTTAACATCTCTGGTAATGCTGTTGTCTTCCTCATTTGCACATATGGATTGTAGAATCCTGGTTTTTAGAGGTAGGATCATGGACACAGATGGTGCATTTTCAATGCTCAATAGGGTTGTGACTGTTTTGAGAGGTTTGAGCAGCTGGAGGACCTCCTCTGCCACTTTCACATCATCATCAGACAAGGTGACAATGTCTCTGATATTTTTTTTCAGTGTCTTTTCTGTCAGTGCGGAGTATACTGCTGCCTGCTCCTCAAGATAGCGCTCCAACATGTCATATGTGGAATTCCATCTTTTAGTGTCGTCATGTATGAGCTTGTAGGCTGGTAGCTGTAGCATTTCTTGCTTTGTTTTCAGCACATGAGCTGCTGTTGTACTTCTGTGGAAGAAGGAAACCACTTTCCTGATCCTCCCAAGAAGGCGGTCCATCTGGTTTACTGAGATTCCACTTTGGCATGCTAAATTGATCACATGCGCAAAGCAAGATATTTGTGGCCCCAGTCCAGCTTCTGTCACTGCATTTACTTGGTTTCTGGCATTATCTGTGGTGACTGGGATATTGCTACATGCATTGTGTCTCTTTAACTTCCACTCAGCTACTGCTTCTATCAGGACCTGCGCTAGATTTGTGCTTGGGTGACTCTCATAGAGGGGGCGTGTCTGTAGCACCGGACTTTGCATCTCCCATCCCGCTGTGATATAGTGGGCAGTCACAGTCTTGTAGCTTTCGGTAGCCCTTGATGTCCACCCGTCTGTGGTGATCGCAATAGAGGATGCATCTGATAAGTCTGCAACGATTTTGCTTTTTTCCTGTTCGTAAAGTTTAGGCATGACCTTCATGCTGAAATGGGTGCACGAGGGAAATTTCGTACCGTGGCTCAAGCACTTTTAGGAGGTTTTTAAATCCCTTGTTTTCAACAACAGAGTATGGCCTCATGTCTGCCGCGATAAACATCCCAAAAGATTTGGTAATAGCTTTAGCCCGCTCTGATTCTGGTGCAAAGGGCTGCTTAAATGCAGCGGTGAGCAGCTGTTGCTGTGGTTGCTGTGCTTTGCATCCTGTCGGCACACAGGATGCAAAGCATCAGATTGTTTCAGATGCGTGGCCATACTCGAAGTATTGCCACTTTTATACGGCTTTCTCGTGCCACAGTGTCTTCACACTGTAACTGTTTTGTCCACCACCCTTCTTCCGTCATCATTATATTTCACAGGAAAGCCAAAATGCTCCCATACATAAGATTTGAATGACGCGGGAGGCTTTTCGAATTTTTCTTCTGTTCCGCCGCTAGCCATTGTTGTTGACTGATTCACATGTTCTGCTGACGTAAACACGACTTCTCTGTGTAATTAATTATTTATTATTTAAGCAATATCAGCAGAAAAACACTGTTTTATCTGCAGCCATTAAAAAAATAGTATTAATCTACAAGTTTTAAAAATGAGTTAATCCGCGGGTCACGTGCGTTCCGAACCGTGGGTCGTGATCCGCACAGATCACGGATCAACCGCGATCCGTTGCGCACCAATAAAATTGTAATAAATTTTAGATTTTTTGTTGAAATAATTTGCATGTGTGTCAGGGTCAGAAATGAACTTTTCTATTACTGGGCAATATTTGCCCCCTGAAACTGATTTCCAGGGGCATTTATTTACATTTGTGAGGGCAATTTTTATAATCGACTTATTATTATAAAAACCATATGTTGTCTTCAATGTCAAATATTTAAAGGTACCCAATTACTTTAATTAATATTTGAAACAGTTGTAAACAACCTTTTAAAAATGTATGTAAATAGTAAAAAACAGGAGCTCATAGGGCTGCAATATTACGACAGAAATCGTTATTATTATTATATTGCTCTTTATTCTGTAATAATGATTATTAATATAAATACAGAAAATAATATAAAATGTTTTTGTTTAATTTTGGACACATCACATTCTAGCCTTATAGACAAACACGTCAAGTCTAGCACAAGTTATGCAAAAACTCCCATTAAAAGCTACGAAATGAATCTTTTATTTACATCGTATCTGTCTGTGTTGTTTATGATGAGGGAATTCGCAAGTGTGCGCAATTTTCAGCCCTGACTAATCTAAGCGCCTCTGATTGGCCAATGCATTTCTAAGTTCAACAGAAACGCGTTTGATTGGTTAAAAGGCTCAACGCTGCACAAAACAGCATGTAGGCAATCTGATGCAGTGTGAGCGAATCAAAATGTAATTCTGCCAACTTTTCATTCATTATCACATTTCATTTTAACTGCGACAACCGTAATATGTTGTTTAATTGTGCTGGGACATTTTTGGCACCTTTGTCTCAAATTTATGGGGCAATTTTGTTCATTTTGGTGACATTTTTGCCCCAAGCTCTCATTAATTTCCGACCATGCTCTGTAAAAAAAAAAAAAAAAAAATTGTTCCAAAAAGTTGTTTCAACTTAAAATAATTTGTTACCCCGCTGACAGTCAACTTGAAATTTTAAGTTACTTAATGTTAATTTGAGTAACAACTGGAATATTTTAGCTGACTAAACTAAAAAAGGCAGCGGGGTAACAAATTATTTTAAGTTGAAACAACATTTTTTTTACAGTGTGGTGTGTGTATATGCATAATAAAAACTTTTTTTTTTACATTTAGATTGCCTTTCCTCTCTTGATATATATTCGATTAATCATTCATAATCAGCAATACTATATATAGTTGACACCAATAAATTAATAATCTCCAATATTCGCTGATTCTGTGAAATTTAAAAAGGTTTTCCTAGGTAAAACCGTGTTGTTGTTTTTTTTTTTTTTTTTTTTACATTTTTTACATGGTAAATCCCATCATTCAGGTAGTGACACTCACCTCTCTCTGGACTCTGTTCTTCATCTTGGACTTTCTTATTGTCTGTTATGTCCTTGTGTGATACTAGAAAAAGCACCACCTCTCCCTTCTCGTTCTTAATGGGCACAATATCCAGAAGACACCAGAACTGAGTTCCTGTCACAACATAATATACATAATAGTGGTCAGAGTTAACATTCAACATGAACATTAAATATTGACACACATTTATTGACAGGCATTTACTGAGCCTTATATTTAGACTAGGCTTTATGTTTAAAATGTAGCACAGATCTATAAATCACTTGATAAAACCTTTTCTGCTTATTAGTTGTACTCTAAATCAGAGGGCTGTCGCAGCTGGCTGTACTGCCTTCATTTCCCATGAGCCCCTATTTGTACCTTGAGTTAAATTGAAAATATGAAAAAAATAAAAAATAAAAACATTTTTGCAGCTTTAGACTTAGTAAATAGCAAAAGCAGCACAGAGGGACATCTCAAAGTCACTGTCATCTAAAATGCTTCGTATCCTGTCTGGCAGGAGCATCCCATGTGAATCCATTAGATTTTAGCAGTTGAATCTAGAGCTGCAACAACTAATCAATGACATTGATTGAGAAAATGTAAAAAACTGCTTCCATAATAAAGTAATAGGCATTGAAGCACAATTCAACTCTTTAATTTGTGACTACGTATTGTCCTGCTATTAATAATAGTCACTTTTTCACACAATTAGCTGTTATTTAGCTAGATTGATGTCATATTTGGTTCCTTACCCCTCTAACCTCTGATCCTATGAGCCTAAATTCTGAAAACAGAAAGTGTTCAACATGACACAAGCAAGTTATAAGATGCAAATCATCTCTTCATAACATTTTCATCTCCTGTCCTTTCTTTGCTGAGTGGTCTGATTTGTATTTCTCAGCATTTGGTCTTCCCAGAAATGAAATTCTTCATCTATCCAATTTTTCACTGGTTTTTGTCAATAACATCCATACATTCATCTTTTTTATATATATATATATATATACAGTGAAAGTTTATAAATGTAATCTTTTGACAGGTAAGCAGAACATGTCTTGAATGCTGAGCACAGAATCTACTGTTTTGTGTCTGTGCGTGTTTGTGTGCACACATGCAGGTTCTCCGACGTTCTGCAGCTGCTCAACATTATGCCAGAGCATCATATCATGCCTCATTAAATCGAGACGGAGGGAAACGGAAAGAAAGAGGTAGAACATGCTTGGTTGGAGGCTGGAGTCCCTAATGATACACAGTTCTGTGTGTGTGTTTGTGTGTGTGAATCACTAAGCCCTTTCATTAGGCACAGCTTGAGTCAAGAGAAGTAAATTTCAATAAGAAAAGAATACATTTCATTGAATCAGCGGTCAGAGACCATAGGCCATATAACACAATGAGCAATACATTCAAAACAAACCACTTAATAAGGTCTAAGAACAGCAACATGCCAACCTATGAATAAAGCATGTGCTGCTGACAATAGGTAAATACAATAAATTGATTTGTGCCACATGTGGTGAACAGCTAAAATCAACAATGAATGATTAAACAGCCACTAGTTTGACTACACAATGGATGCAAGGTTGTTATGATGATTATTGGCCAAAAAGGGCCAGGTATTATTCCTAAACCTCAAATAACACCTCTTTAATACACTAAATTAACTGCATTGTATCTCAAAGCAAGTGTGTTTACTATTTAACAGGTTTTAAAGAATGGTTTTGAATATAAACTGCCCACAGTTTGTGATTAAAGTGTGAGAGTGTTAAGCAATAATAAAATACGACAGGGTTTCACATTAAATACAGCAAGAACAAAACTATTAGGTGTTTCCTGTAAATTCCATGTATAGGAATTTCAAACTACCCAAAGCTTCTTTGAAATTGTAGATCGTTAGTTAGTTAGTTAATTCAATGTACTGTTTTGAAATGGTAGTTAGCTAGACTAAAAGCTACAAACAAAAAATACCACACTTTACTTAATTATGTGTATTTTTACAAACAAAAATATATCCAATTTAAAAATGTAATCATTTTTAAGTTATTAAAACCAGTGAGGGGTTTTGAATGAGTCAATCCAAGCTAGGTTACAGCAGCTTATCTATTTTGAACAGTTAAATTAATAGTAAATAAAACAAACAACACCTATTTCCTATATCTACTATCTATCCACTATAGTACATGAACTGTTCTAACGAACCGATTCACTACAATGAATCGGTCTTTCCAACGCTATATTTATTGGTGTATAAGAGAGAACGATTCGGACGATTCGATTCACTAGAATGAATCGGACTTTCTAGCGCTACACACATATGAGAAAAAGAGCGAAAGACGATCGTTTAAGTAAGCGCTTTCTTTACTCACTCAGTTCATACATTGAAACAGGATGTCGTATTTGGTAGAGCCATACTACAACGCGCTGTAAAAAGAAGTTACTGGAAAAGCAGCACTAATTTAAACAGCTGAACTTCCAGCGTCACGCTACTGTAATGACGCGTGCATAGAACGCTAGACGGCGCTGGAAAGTAATCGAGCCTGAAATCATGATCGCCAAAGGCACTGCTGAACGTCGGTATTAAAAAAAAAAAAAAAAAAAAAAAAACCTTTTTTTTTTTACCCAGAACCGATTAGATATTTTCAGCAAACATGAAGTATAAAATATATACAGTTTAAGTCAAAAGTTTACATACACCTTGCAGAATCTGCAAAATGTTAATTATTTTACCAAAATAAGAGGGATCATACAAAATGCAAGTTATTTTTTTTATTTAGTACTGACCTGAGTAAGATATTTCACACAAAAGATGTTTACATATAGTCGACAAGAGAAAATAATAGTTGCATTTATAAAAATGACCCTGTTCAAAAGTTTGCATACACTTGATTTCTAATACTGTGGTGTTACCTGAATGACCCACAGCTGTTTTTTTTTTTTTTTTTTTTTTGCTTTTCTTTAATAGTTGTTCCTTGTTGAATATTTCAACAGTTAAACTGCCCGCTATTCTTCAGAAAAATCCTTCAGGTGCCACAAATTCTTTGGTTTTTCAGCATTTTTGTGTATTTAAACCCTTAAAACTTTTTGAATCTGAAGATCACATCAAATTTAATGTATTTTGTCTTCTGGGAAACATGTAAGTATCTTCTGTAGCTTCTGAATGGCAGTACTAAATGAAATAAAAAAGATATTTAGGCAAAATAAGAATAATGTACACATCTTCATTCTGTTCAAAAGTTTACACCCCTGCCTCTTAATGCATTGTTTTTCCTTCCGAAGCATCAGTGAGCGTTTGAACCTTCCATAACAGTTGCATATGAGTTCCTCAATTGTCCTCAGTGTGAAAAGATGGATCTCAGAATCATACAGTCATTGTCAGAAAGAGTTCAAATACACAAAAATGCTGAAAAACCAAAGAATTTGTGGGACCTGAAGTTTTTTTCTGAAGAACAGCGGGCAGTTTAACTGTTCAGGACAAACAAGGGACTCATGAAAAACTATCACTAAACAGAAAAACAGCTGTGGATTATTCAGGTAACACAGTATTAAGAATCAAGTGTATGTAAACTTTTGAACAGGGGAAATTCTTTAAATTCAACTATTATTTTCTCTTGTGGACTATATATTTTATTCAGGTCAGTACTAAATAAAAAATAACATAATAAATAATACAGCATTTTTGTATGATCCCTCTTATTGCAGACTCTGAAAGGTGTTTGTAAACTTTTGACTTCAACTGTAAGGGATACATAATAATATAATCACAAAAACAATACAAAGCAGTCCTTTAAATGATTAATAAGACAATTTAGTTCAGCACTGTAACATGACTGAGTGTTCAGTTGTCATTCTTATTTTATTTTATTATTTCGTTTTTATTTTTTTGTAAATTATTTAATATACGTCAAAGCGTTAATTCAATTCTCATTGGACAGTCTGACTGACAGTGTCTCAATGCAACATGGCAGCCGTGCAACAGAGGGATTTTACAGCAGTCTTGCAGCTATGATCTTTTATTCCCTTTGAACCATGTACAGCCTCAACTTGAACCTGGAGGCCGCGAGAGGTGTGGGAGACATGTTTGGCAAGTGCCAATGTTTAGAAGTCCTTTGACTCAGTGACAAAGTGGCAGGAGGGTTGCTGTGGCTGATGCACACAGGCAACATGATGGAGGAAGCATTCAGATTTCTGTTTGAGACTGCAGTGGCTTGTTCAGACAATCCACAATCAAACCTTACAAACTGGACAGAATGCACAAATAGCCTATTCTCTTTGATAAGACAACAAACAGCTCCTGAGTATCTCTTACAAACCAGCCAAATGAAAGAATCAGACTCTCTGAATTCAGGCTGCAGGGGGCAAATTTTCTTTGATGCATGTTGCACTAATGCTAAATTGAAGTGAATCAGGTGAGAAATCAGTTGTCAACGCTGCTGTGTTTCGAGAATATTTTGCTCCAAATATATGCCAAATTCTCTCCACCTGTTTTGGTGTCTGATAGGGTTTGACAGCGAGGTCTATGCTGTATGTTCACAGCAATTCACAGTGGTCTTCTGGTACATGGATGGAATTGTGCTCTCTTGACCGCAGGTGGGTAAAAACGTGGATGGCATTAACTATACAACACGCTGCGCTCTTTCTGTGTATCTTGTTCAACACGGAACAAATCAAACCGTAAGAAATCACCGTCATCTCTGAGGCGTTGTTTATTCAAGGCAGGTTTAAAGACATATCATGTTATTGTCTGGGAAATTGGTGAGGGAGAGACAAGACAGACAGCTGCTCAATTATGATGTTATCATAATCTATGCTCAGATGCTCCAGACACACATTAAAGAACAAGGCAACCATTTAAAGCCAATTTGTTCAAATATATATGTTGTCTGGACTGAAATTGTATTTGTTTGGTCGTCTGCTGTGAGAGGAGCTCATGATTGCTTTTAAAGTGAGGCATTGTAGATCTGTTTAATATAAGCTCAGGTTGCATTTATTCAGTTTGTAGATTGCTAAGGACTTGTATTCAAAATGACTAATCATTGATTAATAATTAAGGGATAATGCACAGTACATACTTACATTATCCCTCTTATTACACTGCTACTTAGTAAATAAATAAATGCACATGAAATATCGATTTGAGGTTCAATTATTTTATTATATTATGAAGGACAATGAAAGAAATCTTCTGTAGCACAGCTATGTAGGAAATCATTTTCCTTAGAGTCAATTAACAGCAGAATTGACCAGTTAAACAAACTATTGCAGAGAGCTGTAAAATAATACAAATAATCCAATGTCTCAAGAAAGAAAATCTTGGGTTGATTAAATTTAAAATGTCCTTTTCTGTACATCAATCAGTTCTGTTCTTTTATTTTATCCCTCCATCACCCCACTGTGTTAATTCTTTTCATTATCGCCTGCAGCTATGCCTTCTTTTTCACTCTAATATAATTCAGTACATATGAAATTCATATCTGATTAATTGATTTTAGAGTTTGCTTTGATTTGGTGTCTTTATCCACAGCATAACTATAGTGATTTAATTGCTTTAACATCCTCTTTAATTAACTCTTCTCCCTTTCTGATTGTAGGTGTCACATTTAGGTCTTAACTTAATTCATCAATGTTATTATTATTATTAACAATAATAATTGATAATTAAATTATCAATAATATAATTTACTCTGAAATTATGCCTTAATATAACATAAACATAGTACAACATAGTAGAAAACCCTTGAAAAAAAGTACATTATTTTAAAGGGGTCATATAATATGATTTCACCTTTTTCACTTTTGTTAGTGTTTAATGTAGCTGTGTGAGCATAAACAAAATGCAAATGGAGAAATCGTCTTTTACAGAATTAGCATAGCATCGCCTACAGAGAACAGCTGGTAAGAGACTACAAAAAAATAATTCCGGGTTAATGACATTATACACCCAGATAACCCCGCCCCTGGGAACATGCAACGAAGGGTACTTAAATGCTGCGCTGCTTTGGAGAAGAGGAAAAAGACTAGAGGTGCACGTAAAAATCTATTCATATGCTGTATGAATCGCGATTCTGTCTTCTGACCATTCTAATGGATTCACAAGTTTCAAAATCAATATTCTAAAGCAGCAGTTCTCAGTCCTGTTCCTCTCATCCCCTGCTCTGCATCTCTCTCTCTCTCAGATCAGCTCAGCTGTTCCACTTATACACTTATTTTCACATAGCTATGACAAATGTTAAACACGAACGTGCATGCGGTTGGCATTCTGTATTAAAGCTTTAATCATGATAAAATGTATATTAAACGTATATTAAAAGCTAGCATTAGCAATAGCATAACAACAGCGTATCTAAAAGTATGAGACAACAACAAACAAAAAACTTAGGCCTACCATTAAGAGCTGTGCTTGCACAAGTTCTGCACGATCCTCTTCACTAATGTCTTCTGCGTCTCATTCGGTCTCAAATTGATAAGGAATATAGACAACGCTATTGTTTACAATACAACCGGAGCACATGCCGCTAATGAGGGGCAGGATGTTTAGACCCTTTACAGAAACAGGAAATCGACCGGCCGTTTTTATGCTAGCTGTGAAGCAGTCTAAAATAAAGGTAAAATTTTTAAAAAATAATGCGATTTTTAAAAAACGAAGCATAAAGACATGTTGCTTTGCACCCCATAAACACAATCAAGCCTTCGAAAAGATCCATTAGTCCACCCCTTTAAAAAATTCACATCATTTTGTACATATTTTGGACTATGGGGGGTGCCATTATTTTAATCACATGGTGAGCTACTGGCACTACGTGTTGCTATTTTTACAACACAACTTGGAAAATAAAATATTGATACGATGCCAGATTCTGCAGCTTTTGGTTGTAATTTTCAGTCGAATGGCAACAAAAGAAGAAATGTAAGTCTTCAATGTTTTCCTAGTGATAAGAAGAGGAGAAAAGAAAGGGAAGATGCCTGTAGACAAATAAAACTTCCTAAAGACCCACGGCTTTTAGTAGACCACAGCTACTGAAAGAGCTTACAAATGACACTAGATGCCATCCTGGCAGGATGTAACAGATTTCACTTGATATCAGGGGGCGTTTAGAGTCCTTGTGGGAAAGAAATCAATGGTACGGCATTTGGTTTAAGTCTACACTTACATCCATCGCCACCTGTAAGCTCTTTCAGTATCTGTGGACATTGTATCAGTATTTTATTTTCCGATATTATGTTGCGGTAAAAAGTAGCGCCAGTTGCTCACCGAGTGCAACCATTTTACACCAGCGAAATTAGGGCTGCCCTCGACTAAAGATTTTTCTGGTCGATTAGTAGTTGTTAATTTTCAGCATTAGTCGACTATTAGTCGTACGTTTATTAATAAACCATATAAATAATAATAATGAGCCTTTAATTGCCTACATAGCCTAATAAACGCTCAAGCACATGCAAAAAAAAAAACTAAAAACCTTAGCGCAGCGCACTGGTAGATATAATAATTATGAATGTGTCAGGGAAAAACAGCAAGGAGACTGCATTAATGTTTTAATAATTTATTGATAAACTATAGTGCTTTCTTTGTTTTTACCTTAAGACATGAAGTCGGTGTCACTGACTCTTTATCTCCGCAGTAGTGATACATATTACATAATCTGAGAGTGTTTTGTTTTCTTTTTGAATTAGTTCATTTAAAACACTCTCTATAGGTATATTATTTCATGTCTGTAAGGCAAGTATACACAGTTTCGAAGTTTCGCACACAAGTTCACAGAGATTGTGACGGCAGAAAGCGCATATTGTTTGCTTTCATTATTTTACAAAAGCAAAACATTTCGTTGTTATTCTAAGTGAACACAAATAAACGTAGAGTCGAAAAATGTATTACTTGTCTATGTATTACTATTTGTCTGACCAAAAATGACGGAGTATTTTAAGAGCAAGTGATTGCACCGGCACCTCCATCTGTGACGTAGTAAACACGCTACTTTCAGCTTCCACACTTGAATACCATACATTTTTCTAGGTTAACATTAGATTAAGCAGCCATGTAAAGTTGCTACTGAAAAGTATACATCTTTCAAATGAAAAGTCATATTTGAGGTCGGTGAATGATAGGTGAGCTTTTGGATGTCCTGCACGATGTACTATATTACCACGTAGATATATTTAAGGATTTGTCCATCACAGACTTCGCCACTTCCTGTGAAAGTTTTTTTTTATGCAACTAAGCAACTAATAAAATTTTGGTCAACCAAGCCTCTTCTCGTTGACTAACGGTTAGTCGACTATTAAGGTCATTGCACACTGAGTCCGAAATTTTCGTATGCGTTTTTTCAGTTTTTCGTATTCATCATCCTTTACTATCAAAATGCTTGCTACAGATGCAAAAATGCAGAAAATCGGACCTGATCCGAGCTTTTTTATGACGGACAAAAATTCCAGAGGCAGTGTGTAAACGTGATTGACACAACATGAGGCTGTATGTATTTTTTAATGTGTGAAAATTTCTGACTCAGTGTGCAATGACTTTTAGGGGGCAATATAAAATAATATAAATAATATAAAACTTTTTTAAATAATGTAAATCTTTTAAAGGTTTTCTACTACATATTTCAGTAAGATACCTCATTTATGTTATATTAAGCCATACAAGTCTTATAATAAATAATAATAAGTAAAAAAAATAACAGTTGGTGAGGAAAAATAGCATACCATTTAGGCATTTTTGGCATGCTGTGATCCCATATACTATGTTTTGGGATGGACCTACACTTAATTTTGCATATTAACTAGTGTAGATATTATATGATTTTAGATAAAGCCCTGGTCATGTGTTTTTGGCGCAGAAAATATTTAATTAACAATGTCACTCCTACCTCCTTTTTTGTAGAAGACCAGTTCTGTCTTAAACTCCCGCCTTTCGTCCAGTGCGCCCTGGATCTGTGCCATCAACCTGTCACTGGTCTCCGGCCCATACAGGAAATGACACGCACAGCTCTTCTGCATCAGTTCCGCACGGGCATATCCAGTTAGTTCACAGAAGCCATCAGAACAATACACGATGGGGTACAGAGACTGGACCTGCGCGTTCCCCAGCACAAAGTTACTGTCTGTGAGAAACAAACAACAAAGAGAAAAAGATAAAAGTCTGCTCATAAGAAATGCAACAAAGTTATTTGAGTTTCAACACTCAGTATAGTCAACAAAAGGCCAGAATAAAAGACTTATTGACTTCACAGCAGTTTCAAATTTTGAAAAATGCAACGAAAGAAAAATAATACGAGTTAACAGAAATCCCTGGTGCTAGCGATATTTTCTCCAGCTCTGTTATCACACTCACCCCAGACTCACTGGAGGCCTGAACAATTCACACATCTCAACAATGCTTTAAGGCACCTTTAAACACTTTCCACAAGCCTACTGGGAATCTGGTTTGTCCGCTGCCCTATGACCTTTTGATATGCCTGAATGAATGTGACAGGAGTGAAGAAAGTAGCTATTTATATACACTGTCCTTGTGATGAGCTTTCAATTAACATTTTGGTTTGCAGTCTATGTAATGTTTTGCACTGTTAAAACTGTATTAAGCAGATGTATGTTTGGTATATTTATACACTCCAAATCAGTACTGAACTACTTTCCATGACTGTTTTATAGCAGTTTCCTACTTTGATGAAATTCAGTTTATCAACCTTTTCATTGCATTAGATGTACAGGGTGCACTCTTAAAAATAAAGGTGCTTCAAAAGGTTCTTCAAGCAATGCCATAGATGCCACAAAGAACCATTCAGTCAAAGCTTCTTTTAAGAACCATCTCTTTCTTACCTTTTTATAATCTAAAGAACCTTCTTTTGCCTCAAAGAACCTTTTGTGAAATAGAAAGGTTCTCCGGATGTTTAAGGTCCTTTATGGAACCATTTAGACAAAAAAGGTTCTTCTATGGCACCGTGATGCACCTTTATTTTTAAGAGTGTGCAGTGTTATAATCAAATTCATATACTCACAATTCTGAGATTTTTATATAGCCGAAAACGGAGAGCAGAGTCAAAATGACACGATTCAGATCTGAAAGTGTGAATGATGAAACAAGAACAAGCATTGAATCTAAAGTCCAGCATTATTCTGCATGTTTTACTTATAAACCCAGAATAAGCACAAACATGCTTTGACTTCAGACCGCACGTATTCTGAAGCATGGATTTTCATCATCAAACGAGAGAAAAGAAAGATTAAAAAATGAGACATCACGCATGACAAAGAGAATGGAATGCGCTGCCTTTATTCATCAACAATCATTAAATCATCTCTTGGGGCTACGAAGTCATAATCATATTCTCACCAATCGAATATTTATTGCTTTGCGCTAAGGTGCAAATATTGATCCATCGGCTGGTGGGCGCCTTTTTCCCCTTTCTCTCTATATGTTTAATATTTCACAGGGTGGTGAACAGTTGCAGATTTATCCATGACTGTGGTATTTAAAATGGAGCAGTGAGCTACAGGTTCATTTTCATGCTATAATAAAGTGGATAGAGTGGGAGAAAAAAAGCTACCAATCACATCTTCAAGACAACAAGACAAAGAAGTCAGCAGAACAGCTTTCAAGAAATAAAGGTGTGAAGAAAGGATGGAGAGGACATGAAAATTATTTCATTATACACAGTGATAGGACGCTTAGATTCTGATTGGTCAATCGTGCCATGCAGCGGTCTGATATTTCCATGGAAGTGCTTTGTATTAGTCCACTTTTCTGCCGTTACTATTATGTCTCTGTCTTGCATCTTACTTATCAATTTTTTTCAATTCTATTTTTAATACATTTTGGTAAAGAATCCAAAACAACAACACAACTACAGAACAATTTATCTTTAAAAGTACACTCTTGGGTGAAATATGAAATTTTGACTCAGCGGTTGGGTTACATGTTTAACCCAACCTTCAAGGTAGTTTTATTTAATAAGCAATTTAAAAAATGTTTATTGTTTCATTTTTATTTATTCAACTTATGAATAAATGTTTATTTCTAACCTATTTTGGGTTTACTTTAAGCAAGAAGTATTTTAAGCATATAGTATTTTTTAAGTTTAAATAAAACTACATAAATAAACTAACCATTTAACCTAGCTGCTCGGTCAAAACAACCCAATCCTTAAGTTTGTCCATATTCCACCCAGCATTTTTGGAGTGCACAATAAGTAAAGAGTAAAAATAAATAAATAAATAAAATAAAATTGAATAAATAAATAAAGTATGATCCAAAAGTACAGTAAATGTTGAAACATTTTTACTATTTAAAATAACTATTTTCTATTTGAATGTATTTTCAAATGTAATTTATTCCTGTGATTTCAAAGCTACATTTTTAGCATCATTACTCCAGTCACATGATCTTTCAGAAAACATTCTAATATTCTGATTTGCTGCTCAAAAACAATTATTATTATTATTATATTGAAAACAGCTGAGTAGATTTTTTTTCCAGGTTTCTTTGATGAATAGAAAGTTCAGAAGAACAGCATTTGAAACAGAAATCTTTTGTGGGGAAAAAAAAAAAAAAAAACACTTATATTGACTCCAAGCTTTTAAATTGTATAGTGTTTAATGTTACAAAAGCTTTTTATTTCAGATAAATTCTGATCCTGGATCTTTCTATTCATCAAAGAATCCTGAAAAAAAGTACTCAACTGTTTTAAACATTGATAATAATAATAATAATAATAATATTAAAAATGTTTCTTGAACAGCAAATCAGAATATTAGAATGACTTCTGAAGGATCATGTGACATTGAAGACTGGAGTAATGATGCTGAAAATGTAGCTTTAATCACAGGAATAAATTATATTTTAAAATATATTCAAATAGAAAGCAGTTATTTTAAATAGTACAAATATTTCACAATACTACTGCTTTTGCTGTATTTTGGATCAAATAAATGCAGGCTTGGTGAGCAGAAAATAATTCTTTAAAAAAACATTAAAACTCGTACTGTTCAAAAACTTTTGACTGGTAGTGTATATATATTTACATAGATATAGAGGGGAGCATTTTCCGTTCACAAACTTCTTCAGTATCCGGTGCGGATGCTTTTCGCCCGTCTTTTATTATATTTTTTATGCTCACAATTACTTATTTAGTTGGTGGGTAGCCATCACTGACTGTCAATACAAATAAAGATGAAAATAAGTCAGGCTGGTATTCCAGATGGTTCAGTATTGCGATTTAAATATGGAAATATGTCTATTTTTGATGTGGTGTGTAAGAGCAGTGTCACGTCTGCATTGTAGTCAGTATATGTGATTGACTCATGCTTTCTCTGCTTTTCTCAGCTAAAGCCACTTTTTTTTAAACCTGGCTTCAACTTCCTGTTTATTCTCGTTATTCTGTAATGAATGACGTGAATCCCACTTACAACCTCTTCCATATGAGTCTTTATAAATGTACCTGCTGTTGCTGTGATAAAACATTACTAATGTAAAATAAAAGATGAGGGTGATTAATGCAGGACCCCTGTGATGGACAAAACACTCTCACCTAAAGTGGTTCGCAAATCTCTCTGCAGTTGAATAGAGAGATATATGACACAACAGATGGGGGAAATAAACACTGGAAATTTTGTTTACAAGACAATCTGAAGATGTTACTTACTTTTATTGTCAATTTTCAGATTTGATTGTTGCCAGAGATGATGTCACCATGGAGCTTGACTAAACTCCATTAATCCACTACACTACACATCTCTCTCTTTCTCTCTTGCTGACACATTATTCAAGTAATAGAAGAGAGGGTGGAATTAATGTTTTGACAATATGTCTGATGAGTTCACTATGTCTGTCGTTTTCCTCTTTTTTATTTTCTTTCCTACATATCTTTTTAATGAGATGACTTGACGCTACACCACTAATCTGAACTATGAATTGCATACAACTCGTTTCAATTATCTAACGCTTTAAACACTGCACTCATGGTTGTAAAGCTCTAATGCGTATTCTTTTATGGCTAGACAAAATATATTGCCAAAGTTTATTGTTTAATGAGTTTGTTTTACAAATTAAAAAATATAATGGGTGCATAATGTATAATAGTTCACTTGTTTATATGGTTTAATCAGCTCAGTCAAAGTGCCTCAAGCAACAGAAAGAAAATCACACATGAGACATCTGTAATATGCCATTTGTTTCTTCTTTTTCAGATTAAGTGGAGTGCAAATGGAGAAGTCCTCTATATTTGATATAATAGCCCAAAATTTCAGTACAAACTCAAATATTTCTTATGTACAACAAATTCAAATTTAAAATTTTCCAGCATATGTTTAGCTCAGTATAATAATAAAAAACAAATATATAATATTAAAATATAAATATATTTAACACTTTTACTGTTGTATATGGAAGCCACTGAATAAAAAAAAAATTCTCTTGCAATTGTGAGTCTACATCTCAGAATTTAGACTTTTTTTTTCAGAATTGTGAGATATAAACTTGCAATTCCAAAAAATTAAGTCAGAATTGTGCGATATAAACTCGCATTTGCGAGTCATAAAGTCAGATTTTGCAAGACATAAAATCCCAATTCTGAGGAATAAAGTCGCAATTGACTTTTTTCTCAGAATAATGAATTTATATCTCACAACTGTGACTTTTTCTTAAAATTGTGTTTATAACATGCAACTGTGAGTTATTAACCAGAATTGTGAGATATAAACTTGCAAATTCTAGGAACATATTAGTTTGTTTTTTCCCCTCAAAACTGGACAACTGTGAGTCAATATCTCACAATTCTAAGAAAAAAGTCAGAATTGCTAGATACAAACTCCCATTTGTGAGTTTTTCTCTCGCGATTCTGACTTTATTTCTTGCAATTGTGTTTATATCACACAATTCTGAAAAAAAACCTTAAAATTGTGACTTTTTATCTCACAATTCTGACATTTTTTCTTGCAATTCTGACTTTTTCACAGAATTGTGAGATAAAAACTTGCAATTCCAAGAAATGAAGTCATAATTGTATGATATAAACTCGCAATTGCGAGTTCTAAAGTCAGAATTTGCAAGACATAAACTTGCAATTCTGAGGAATAAACTCGTCTTTTTTTCCCCCACAAAATTGGACAATATTGGAGTCAATATTTCAAAATTCTGAGAAAAAAGTACTATAAACTCCCATTTGCAAGAAAAAAAGTCAGAATTTCACGTTTTTCTCTCGCAATTCTGACTTTATTTCTCGCAATTGAGTTTATCAGACAATTCTGAAAAAAAAATCTCAAAACAGTGACTTTTTATCCCACAATTCTGACATTTTTGTTAATTGAGATATGAACTTGTCATAATTGCGTGATATAAAGTCAGAATTGGTGAGACATGAACGTGCAATTCTGAAAAATAAACTTGCAATTGTGCCTTTTTGTGCCTCAGAATTGTGAGTTTATATCTCACAATTGTGACTTTTTTCTCAGAATTGAGAGTTTGTATTTCGCAACTGTGACTTTTTTTTCTCAGAATTGTGACTTTATAACATATAGTTGCGAGTTATGTCAGAATTGTGAGATATGAACTTATTTTAAGAACATATAAGTCTTTTTTTCCCCATCAAAATCAGACAATTGCGAGTTAATATCTCATAATTCTGAGAAAAATTGTGAAATATAAACTCACAATTGCGAGAAAAAAGTCAGAATTGCTAGATACAAACTCGCATTTACGAGAAAAACTCGTAATTGCGAGTTTATATCATGCAATTCTGACTTCATTTCTCAGAATTGGAAGTTTATATCGCATATATTCTGACTTTATAACTCGCAATTTGAGTTTATATCTCACAATTCAAAGAAAAAAGTCAGAATTGCGAGTCTGTAATTCTGAGGAAAAAAGTCAGAATTGTGAGATAAAAAGTCGCAATAAAATTTTTACATTTTTTTTTATTTGATGGCAGAAACGGGCTTCCATAGTTGTAACCAGGCCCCTGAAGTTGTAAGTGCTAATATTTTTTCAGTCTTGTTTTTCAGCGCAAACATATTCCTCTTACAGCCAAGAAACTGCACCCTTTACACTCTGTCAGCTTTGTGCTGTAGCAACAAAATAAAGTGTAACTGAAACATAGCAGCTATTCCCATAAACACCAGAATAAAAGTTAAGCCGACAACGTAACACGCTAGTTGCTCATTACAGAAGCATTAGCATAACAGCTAGCAGATACTGCTGCTTGCTCTGTATGGTTTCACATTGACTGATTTTAATGACTTCTTTATCTCAGCTACCTTGCCTGTGGCTTTTTTCTCCCTCATAGACTTTATTCATTTTACAAAATACATTTAATTCCCTCTGAATTTTAGATGAAAAGCTTTACTTTGTCAACACAACTCAAAAGCTAGCCTACTGTGTATCTAACTGATGGTTTGTACTTTGCTCTTTCCACTTGGCCTGGGGGCTTTGCTTGGGCATCAAGCAACTTTTTCAAAAATGTTATTTGAGGCAATAACAAGATTATATAATTTTTCACTTTTGAATAGCCAACTAGACTGGGGAGTCCCAGACCCTTACATGATGAAAGTTGCATTAACCTGTATGACAGGTTGCAAAAACAGTAAAATGGGTAAGCATTCCACAGCATCTAAGTGAACTGCTTCTTATGAATCTGACAGACACTTTTATATATATAGTGACTTACAGTGCATTCAAGGTTTACATTTTGCGAGTATGTGTATTATGTGTGCGCATATTTTTCAGTAATGAGCTCCTGTAACATGCATGGTACTAAAAACATAAAGTCTTGGGTTCAGTTCCCAGGGAATGCAGTGAATAAATTGTATATCTTGAATTCACTTAAAGCTGCTTTGAATAAAAGTGTCTGCTGAATGCATAAAAATATAAAAATCTAGTCTGTGATTGTAACTGTCTGATAGTAAGTGCCACCAGGTCATCATTCTTTCATATAATCAAACCTAGCATGCAGTGTTGATAAATGCTTCAAATAAAGCGTAACTGACATTAAGTTGGTATGAAGTCTCAATTCATGATCTGAGGGGAGAAGTGATTGAGGAAGTCTTTGAACGCTAAAACTGTTCTCTGATACTCCACGAATGCAGTGCTTTTATAGTGAGCTTAATAAAACGAAAACTGTTATGTATTCTTAAAGGTACACTCCACTTTTTTTTGAAAATAGACTCATTGTCCAACTCCCCTAGAGTTAAACAGTTAAGCCAATCTCCGGGTCTGGTGGTAGCGCTTTTAGCATAGCTTAGATCATTGAATCCGATTAGACTGATAGCATCTCGCTCAAAAATGACCATATATAATGACGATATTTTTCCTATTTAAAACTTGACTATTCTGTAGTTACATCATGTACTAAGACTGACGGAAAATGAAAAGTCGCGATTTTCTAGGCTGACATGGCTAGGAACTGTACTCTCATTCCGGCGTAATAAACATTTTCGTCCATCTTTGTACACGATGTAACTACAATCAAGTCAAGTTTTAAATAGGAAAAATATTGAAAGTCTTTGGTCATTTTTGAGCGAGATGCTAACGGTCTAATCGGATTCAATGATCTATGCTAAGCTATGCTAAAAGTGCTACCGCCAGACCCGGAGATCGGTTGAATGGATTCGAAAACGGTAAAACTTAACTGTTTAACTCTAGGGGAGTTGGAAAATGAGCCTATTTTTAAAAAAAGGTGGAGTGTTCCTTTAAGGTAAGATCTATGAACAGCAGTAATGTATCAAATCAGTATTCACCACTAACTTGTTTTATTTATGTCAAACTGATGATACAGGAATATTAGGGACTATTTTCCCATTCTTGGTGACTTGTAATAATTTAATGCAATGCTTGAGAATGAATTCGTAATTAAGATACAGATCAATTTACATTTGCATTAGTTGAACTGCAGTGCCTGCAGAATAAAACTGCATGAGTGTTTCTGGATACTTCAGTACAAGAGGACTCAGAACAGATAATCAAAAAGAGATCTCACATCTTGGAAATGCTTCATGTAAACAGGCTCTGCTAAGCAGTCATCTTGCTACAGGGCAAAAGAACCACAGGGACCTTGATGAATAAAATAACAAGACTTCCAATAGCGACTTCCCATAAATAATGAACTATTTCATGGTGGAGTGTGGTGTGTGTACGTTGGTGTCTTGTGTTATTTAGCGAATCAGGTACAGAGAGCAAGGTAAGGGTAGCCAGAGCTCCAGCTGGAATAAACCAACTTGAACTAAAACAATGCAAAACAATGGATCTCAACAATGGAATGAACCCACTCGATAGTTTTAACAAATGTAAAAGTGATATAAAATGCATTTGTTGATGTAGCCATGTTATTTTAACCTCATTATGCGGATTTGAGCTGTTTTGTCGAACTGCAGTTCGACACTGGAGCTCTTCCCCTTTCAAGTGCAACACCGTATGGTGTGATTCTAAATTAGAAAACTCATGCATATGAAGCTATATATGTGACGACAATGTTCAAAAGTATCAGTTTTCAAACTGCACAGGATGTTAAAATTGTTTTTAAAACATAACATAATATTCTGCAAGTAATGGTGTGAAAATTAGGCTTTATTTAAAGCTCAAATAGGCTTTATTAATCAAAGGAATAAAAGTTGTTGGAGTTTCACTGCCTCTGTTCATTTCAACTGGAAACTGCAGTCATTCGTACATATAGGTACATTTTTTTAGTTTTGAAGAAGAGGCATGTATTTCCAATTGCATTATATTTCTAGCTGTGAGGTTCCTCTTCATAGAGACGCTCATATGAGTATGTACAGCTGGCTAATGAGAAGTCTGTAATCTGAGTCTCCATATGTAATGTGTTTATTGTGTTTGAACTGGTTTTAACGATAGCACAATTGGCACAATTATGGATCTGGCTGCACATGCTCTCAGGGGTCATATGTTTGCTAATAATGACAAAAGGCTCTACAGGAAAGATTGTGCGGGAAGCCCACAAAAAAAGATGGTTTGGCCATGTTTTATGCAAAATACTAACCATGGGTATGTGGTCGCTCATTCAGAACAAATGAATGTGTGTACGCATGTGTTATGATGGACAATTTACTATCCCACAAGGCCACGGGGGAGAGGATTTGTGAATGACAGTGAAGTGACACACCTGACACTGGTAGGTCACATGACAACAAGATGATGGATTACATGCATACTACACACATTCATAATACAGTAAATACTGTAGAACATACTTTTTAAACGGTTTCAAAGTAACTACTTATTAAAAAGAAGTACCTACTAGGGATGGATCGATACCATAATTTTGGCTTCGGTACGATACCATAATGTAATACCTCTTTATTGATACTAAATCGATACCATAGGTGACAAATAATCAGCCTCAAAAGATAAGTGAGTTAAAAACAATTTTATAAAAAAATAATAATAAAAAAAGATTCATATCTTAATACTTTTGTATCAAACTGTAACAAAAAACCTACAGGCAAATGTTTTCTTTATTGTAAAGTGTTATTCTAACAGTCAAAGTAATATTCAAAATCACATTATTATTTCTCTCTGCCTCAGATTGTTTTCAGATTTCAGACTCGGATAGCCAAAGAAAAAGCATTTTCCATTTCACATTTCACGCTCTCGCTCTCTCGGCTGCTTCATATGCAATGAAACATTGCCTTCATAAAATTAATACAGCAAAACTCTTGCTTAATTCACATTCAATTAATATTCGACTGTATAAAATGTAAGTGCATTATATTACGTGACCAAAACTTCACTGGTTCTAGCGTGTCTCACAAGCACGTTTGAGCTTTCACATCTTATGTATGTGCGTTGATCAGTTGTGAATAAAAGTTGAAATGAAATCTGAATTTATGAATGATGAATGATGCACTCACTTGTCGATCTCTTAATTCTCTGAAAAGATTAGGATGGGCAAGCAACAAATAGCAAGATTTCATGTGTTGCCTCCTGTGGCAACACATTATTTATAGCAACGCTTGCATACAGGTGCAGTAAGGTCAGTTAGTTCACATTTATAATCTGTTTTGTATGCAAAGTAATGGCATATTTCACTTCTACTGTTCTCTTTATTTATTCATTTCGGGCGCATTGTTTGATCCATCGTGTTCTGTTTTCACATTTACCTGTTGCGCAGCAATTTGGGAAGCAAACTACAGGTGCACTTCGCAACAGCAATTGCGAATTGAGCAAAATTATGATATCGTAACATTTGAAAAATAATATATATATGTATTTTATTTTTTATATACATCCCTAGTACCTACTCAGAGAGTATGCAGTTTTGAATCCAGCTATCTTCTTGAGTGAGTCAATCAATCATTCTGATTTGATTTAAAAACATAGATTTGTTTGAAACGCCACTTACTGTGTTGCTCAAATATGCATGACAGTTTTGCTGTGGCTTCGTTTGGAACTTTTTTTGATGCAATTTAAAATATTGTGTCTAAAATGTAAGTTACTTAAAGGTTACATATCATGAAAATCTGACTTTTTCTATGTTGTAATCTACCAACCCAGAAAACATGAAAAACCACCCACGGCTCTGCCATTATGTTTTCGCAAGTGGCAACGTTGCACCAGTTCTAACGCCACAGCAAACTCTGACCAAAGCATACTAACTGTTCTGTCTTTGGCTGCACAGACAAGCACAGAACACTATTTAGAGTTCCAGCCTCAGAGGAGACAAGAGAGCAGTGGATTTATTGATTTATTTACTGTATATTACACTGCTGCCACACAGATCTAATATAAACGTGTGATTTTTTTCCGCGCTGTTCACCTTCACAGACATAACCGACTTTTTAACAGCCTAAACTTGTGTGTATTTGAAAAATTAAGAGCAATAAGACATGAAAGAGACCTTAGTTTAGTACTTACATGCCATTGTGACAGCCGTTTTCTGTGCGTATGTTTCAGATGTGTGTGCTCAGAAAACCCTATTGTATATCAGAAGTTTAAACTAATATGGTTTAAAACGCATGATTTCAGCACGATATACATGATTCAAAACCAAACAGATGTTTTTTTATCAGAGTATCTGAAATGCGAGCTGTAAAGGCAC
This sequence comes from Cirrhinus mrigala, assembly GCA_036247105.1. Classification (NCBI taxonomy): domain Eukaryota; kingdom Metazoa; phylum Chordata; class Actinopteri; order Cypriniformes; family Cyprinidae; genus Cirrhinus; species Cirrhinus mrigala. The sequence goes on from CM070015.1 coordinate 18,802,034, forward strand.
AGCCCTATTCCGGAAAAGGGTGCAGGGTAGTGATGGGTCGTTCTTGAACGATTCGTTAATTTTGAACAAATCTTTAATGTGACTCGGGAAGAACGAGTTATCTCAGGGAGTGATTCGTTCAGACGCGCATGCGCAACATCCCATTAGGCTCTGTACTGGAATTAGTTTAGCTGTTTCGAGTCTTCGGGTTTTTGGAGTCGTTCGTTCACCTTATGGCTGTCACGTGATGAACGAACGACTCGAACCTGAAGACTGGGGAGATGAACTAATCAATTCTCTTTCCGGCTCAGACTGCAAAGGTTTAGCTTATGGGGCTGTCAGGTGATGAACGAACGACTCAAACCCGAAAACTTGTCAGATAAGAGGTGAGGTGAGCTAATCATAGACTAAAGAGCCAGGTAAACAATGAATTAATCTTTTCTGTTTCCTATAGCATTATAGTTTGTGTAAGCAGTAGATGTGTTAGGGAGGTAACACGTAACATTTAAATTATATTTCGCTAAAATGAATGAAATGACTCGAAAAAAAAAATCGTTCATTTTGCTGAACGAGACTCAAAGGTCAGAGTCGGTAAAATGATCCGAACTTCCCATCACTACTGCAGGGAGCAGCAGCTCATTTGCATTTAAAGAGACATACCTGAAAACAGCGTCTTTCTGCTTCCACTTACAATGGGCATTTTCAAAATTATATAATAAATGATCTGAGTGTTATTTTGAGCTGAAACTTCACAGACACATTCACACCTGAGACTTATATTACATCTTGTAAAAATGGGCATAATAGGTCTCCTTTAATATTAAAGCCTTGTTAAAAGCAATATCCCACTCCTGGTTGTACAGTTTATCACAACATATGTAAAACCATTCAAACACTGTGTGATATAATTTATGAATGTGAGTAGTGAAACAGAGAGACTTGAATAACTAGAGGGTTGTAAAAAGACGAGGGGTGTTTGATTGATTATGACATCTTAGAGTCTGGTTGAACTAAATGAAGCAGCAGGCGAGCTGAAGCCTATACAACTTCCACATACGAAAAACTCATACTAAATAGTCCAGCTCTGCTGTATCTAGAGCACCACTGAGATGCAATGAGTGATGTACTATCAAAAGAACTGAGAAGAGAATAAAGCTGTGTGTCAGTTACAAAGACTTTGATGAAGTCTTTAAAGAAACATAAATTCAGGCCATTTTATACGAAGGCGAATAAAAAATATACAACCTGCAGTCGCTACAAGACTACTGCAACAGGCAAAGGTTAAATGAATAAATATGCTGCATTTGTGCTTTTTATAATTGTGATTAACAGGGGTTTTTCAAGACCATGCTCGTTTGCAATGACTTGTCTAACTCCATGGCTTCTCCTGCAAGAGTGGGTGCATTGGCATTCATTGTATGTGTTTCAGCTACTGTTCCTTTCCTTTATAAACTTTGCAAAGGCTTTGAATTTGGCATTCCGCAGAACAAAGCTGGAACAAGGTGAGATTTTCTTTCTTACTGCTACATTCACAGCACAAGCCAAAATATCCCATTCTGATTCATTTCTGCTTTTTGTCTTGCTTGTATGACTTTAGAAATGTGTCCACAATAAATATAGAAATCTATAGTAATTATAAATAGATTTACTACAGTATTATCAATTTTATCACCTCACTTCTGCTGTTATATTCCATAAATGATGGTCTGTGGTGGTCCAGAAGTCCAGCTTAGGTTGAGTTAGAAATACAACTGGCCATATTGAGTTATGTTAATTTTAGAGAAAACCACATATTTTGGGAAGGTTGGCCTGTACAGTTGTCATTGAAGGACACAAGTTTGACCTCTCACATTGCCCTCCAAGCTGTGGCACTGCTCTTGAATATTTCTGGCAGAGCAAAGGACAGGTTTCTCTATAATTACCTGTCATGTGCCTATATGTATACAGTTCATTGACAGCTAAAAGAAAGAGAGAATACGGATTTAGTATAACACACAAAGTAAATGTCATTGTAACTGCCACCAATGGAATCCAAAGCCTTTTCTTTTCAAGTGTAAACTATAAATAAAAACTATTTCTAGTTCCCCTCTGAAACCATGATGAATAGTTTTGACAGCTGCAATGGTCTGTCCAAAAGGTCGTTCCCAGTCTCACAAGTTTGCAAGTACAGATCCTAAATAGATCTGCTCAGTCAGACAGCAACTTGCAGGAACAGCTGGCACTCAGATCACAGCTGATTACCACTACTCATGTGCTGCTACTGTTTACAAGTGTGACTATGAGCTCCCAGAACTTTTACACCTGCTCCCATTAGTACACACATCTAATTGACACCAGGCCTTCATGATGTTGCACAATGCATGTACAAGCAGCAGTAGGTATGTCAGCAGTCAGCTAGTGTCGGAGTTATGTTTGGACTGGGATACCATTTACCATCACGTCACTTAGTATTTTTGATGAGTGAATCTCACAAGGAAACGTCCAGTCATATTTATTCCTTATACCAAAAGCCAATTTAGAAATTATACACTACCAGTCAGAAGTTTTTGAACAGTAAGATTTTTAATGTTTTTTTTAAGAATTCTCTTCTGCTCACCAAGCCTGCATTTTGGTGAGTAAAAATAGTAAAAATATTTCAAAATTGTATTGTTTTTGCTGTACATTGGATAAAATAAATGCAGGCTTGGTGAGCAGAAGAGATGTCTTTAAAAAAAACATTTAAAATCTTACTGTTCAAAAACTTTTGACTGGTAGTGAATATATTAGAAATTCTTAATATTTTACATAAATTCATTAAAAACATTAATGTAATTATGTAAAAATGTATTCATGTAAAAATCAACTGTGAAAAATTTTGTTTAGAGACTCAGAGCAGGCCCTAATAGACAGCACTAAAGTCTATTTCATCTGTTGGAGAAGATCAGTCTTGCTTAACTTAAACTCAGTATGTACACATAAGCTTGATGTCTTGGTGGAAACTTTCCATTGACAGATATGTTTTTGATATTGAGGCAATTTAATCTTACATCCCTTAAGCCCCATAGAAACCTTTCTGCAATTATACTGTACATTTTCATTAAGACAATATTGACTATGTTTATTAATCTGTTTTTCTCATGTGGACTGTTGGCTGTTCTCCACACTGTAGCTGATTTTAGGTTTTACTATCCTTATGGGGACACTTGAGAGCTTAGACATACTGTAAATGACACACACACACACACACACACACACACACACACACACATAATAGGTTAGCAAGTGGATATAAATGGCACTTTGCATGTGGATTTGGCATAATTAGTACACACCTGTGAATACTCCACTCTACCTTGAGTATGAATGGATGGATGAAGAGGTGTAAATTGCAGATCAGGGTGATTACATCCTATAGCAATGTTGACATTTGCATTCCAGCAATCACATGCCTGACATAATATAACATTTTAGTGTAAAACTGAATTCTCCAAATGTTTACACACACATATTGCACGCATTCTAGACCAATACGAAGTATATTTGTCATTATCATTTATTCACAAATGTTGTTTCTCCTGCCTGCATGAATTTGCATGAAGCATTCGACAGCGGCTATGTTTTTCAGCCAGAATGGTTTCTACCTATCACTAGCTGGAGGACAGGGCATATAATTTGCTAACCCTATTATTTTTGTGTAGTCTGTAATATGTTATTCATTATATAAATAACACATGAGTGTGTGTTAACAAAACCCCTCTGAAAGACACAGTTCATATGTATACACACACACATATACATAATCCACATATGTGGAAGGCTTTGCACACACACACACACACACACACACATACATATATATATATATATATATAGCTCAGACAGAATACAAAAATAATACTACAGCATGTACATTTATAATGCCAAAAAAAGGGGGAAAAGGTGTATATAATCTGTAAAGCTGCTTTGAAATAATGTGTATTGGAAAAAGTCCTATGTACACTACCAGTCAAAAGTTTTTGAACAGTAAGATTTTTATTTTTTATTTTTTTGTATTAAAGAAGTTCTTCTTCTCACCAAGCCTACATTTATTTTATCCAATGTAGAGCAAAAACAGTAACATTTTAAATATTTGTACTATTTAAAATAACTGTTAAAATGTGATTTATTCCTGTGATCAAAGCTACATTTTCAGCATCATTACTCCAGTCACTTGATCCTTCAAAAATCATTCTAATATTCTAATATGCTGTTCAAGAAACATTTCATTATTATTATTATTATCAATATTTAAAACAGCTGAGTACATTTTTTCATGATTTTTTGATGAATAGAAAGATTCAAAGATCAGCATTTATCTGAAATAATATATATATAAATATATATTTTGTAATATATATATATATATATATATATATATATATATATATATATATACACACATATAATGAGGGGTGGGTTACAGAAATGAATACTTTTATTTAGCAAGGATGCTTTAAATTGATCAAAAGTGATGATAAAAACATTTATAATGTTACAAAAGGTTTCTATTTCAAATGCTGTTCTTCTGAACTTTCTATTCATCAAAGAAACCTGGAAAAAATCTACTCAGCTGTTTTCAACATAATAATAATAATAATAATAATAATAATAATAATAATAAAAGTTATTTTTTCTTTTGAGCAGCAAATGAGAATATTGGAGTTATTTCTGAAGAATCATGTGACTGGAGTAATGATGGTAAAAAATCAGCTCTGAAATCACAGGAAATAATTACAATTTAAAATATATTCAAATAGAAAGCAGTTATTTTAAATAATAAAAATATTTCCAACTTGTACTGTTTTAGATTAAATAAATGCAGGCTTGGTGAGCAGAAGAGACTTCTTTAAAAAACATTAAAAATCTTACTGTTCAAAAACTTTTGACTGGTAGTGTAAATAATTTTGACTTGACATTTATAATGTTACAAAAAAGTTCTTTTTCAAATAAATTATGTTCTTTGGAACTCCTGAAGATTTAGCTTTGCCATCACAGAAATGAATATCCATTTTTAAAATAGTTGTTTCTAATTGTAATATTTCACAATGTGTCTATATTTTTGATCAAATAAATGCAGCCTTGGTGAGCACAAGAGGCTTCTTTCAAGAAACATTTAAATAATCTGCTTTAATTTCGGCATATTTTAGAAAGCGATACTAAAAACAACAAAAGAATGTTCTTCTTATGTTTTGTTTTTTAACCAAAATCCCATTGTTTTGTTCCCTTCAGGGCCATTGCAGTTTTTGCCTCCAGGCCCAAGATTGACTCAGTTTGAGAATCACAGTGTTTTTGAAGGAATCTTCTGTGCCAAGGGCAAGATACAACATATGAAGTCTGTGTTGCATTGCCAAATCTAATAGTTTAGGCAGGTGAGATGGACTTCTATATATGTTTTTTTTTTCATTTCTATGATATCGAAACACTGATGGGCCATAACAACAGAAAACAAAAAGGACATAGAGACATAGACAACTTGTTGTTCAGCCATTTTTCCACCTCGTCTCTTTCTAAAAAGAGAGCGTGGAAAAAAGCAAAATGCAGACAGCAGGCAATTTATTAGTGCTGTACCACAGCAAGTTGCGTGGCACTTTGGCAACATAATTACCAAGCTGAATGCCCAGGTCTCTCTCTCGTTCCTTCTCCTTCTTTCTAAAACACAAAGCTCTGTCACTGGCCCCTAGAGCCCTGGGAGAACTATGGGGACGGCCCCCACACACTGCTGATTATAGCCTAGAGAGTGAGCGAGAGAGAGAGAGAGCTGCACTGATACAACATACATAAAAAGAAGCACACCCACATGACAGAGAGAGAGAGACAGAGAGAGAAAGAGAGAGAGCACAGTCTGTGAGTTTGTGAGTGAGCAAATGTGAGAAAAGAATAAAACCGTGGTGTTAAAGGATGAGCGTGTAAGTAAGGGTTGTGTGAGAGAGAGAACAGAACATTAATCATCAGACTGACTAATAATTTCAAACAAATGAACCCAATTCTGCTATACTTGAAGCAATAGGACAGTAAAGACTTTCAATTATTCATAAATGTCATTAGCCACGCCAGTGCAAACAACATTGGGAGGCATATTCACTAAACTGTTGACCTCAGTCTTTTTCATTAACCACCTGCAATTGAGTTCAAACAGATGCTAAATAGAGCATTTCAGTATTTGAATTAAGTCATCATCATTTTTTTTCAGCTTAAACACACCCTCTTTCTAATCAAATATAGCACAGAATACACCTTGTTAACAAAATTCAGAGCTGTTTGGAACGATTAGCATAATGCTATAAACATCTATGAGAGATGTTTGTTTAGATTTACTATTGGTCATAAAATGATGCTCAAACTATTATTTTTATTTGTTATTAATAATTATATTGATAACAGTTTATAATAAGGTCTCATTTGTTAATGTTAATAATTTTAGATAATTCATTAGCTAAAATTAACTATTAATAATATTTTTAAATCATTGTTTTTCATTATATTGATCATTGCTAAAGAGATTATATAAATTCTGTCATTAATTACTCACGTTCATGTATTACAAACCATTCCAAAAGTAATGATACATTTATAATGTTACAAAAGATTTCTATTTCAGATAAATTATGTTCTTCTGAACTTCCTATTCATCAAAGAAACCTGAAAAAATCTACTCAGCTGTTTTCAACATAATAATAATAATAAATGTTTTTTGAGCAGCAAATCAGAATTTTAAAAACGATCTCTAAAGGATCATGTGACTGGAGTAATGATGCTAAAAATTCAGCTTTGAAATCACAGGAATAAATTATATTTTAAAATATATTCAAATAGAAAACAGTTATTTTAACCCTTTAACTCTCACTGTCCCCTCTGTTTACTTCACCATATTACAAATAAATCCTAATCTAATCATGACAAACTATACATCGTAGGAAAGGTCTAAGACTTGTAAATAGATATTTTACCGTATTTTTGTGTTACAAATTATGTAGGAAAACTAATAGATTAATATATGTCAAGAGTGCAACTTAAAAAAAATCTACATCATAACATGAGTTCTGACCTTCGTCACAAAAGACTTTCTTCGTTGCCTTTTTCCCTATCACATTTTAGAAATCATAAGAAATTATATATCAGTTCAAAACTTAAAATCTCAAATTCATCATTTGAAAGGCATTTTAAAATCAGACATTGCATTACCATCGAAAATGTATATTAAAATCATATTACAAAATGTTTTCATTCATGAATTATAAAAATTTAAGTCTGGATAGTGCATTTTTATGTCTGTGTTTACAGTTGTGACAGTTAAAGGGTTAAATAATACATTAAACAAAATTACTGTTTTTGCTATACTTTGGATCAAATTAATGCAGGCTTGGTGAGCAGAAGATGTTTAAAAAACATTAAAAATCTTACTGTTCAAAAACTTTTGACTGGTAGTGTAAATAATTTTGACTTGATCTTCCGAACACAAATGAAGATATTTTTGTTAAAATCCAAGAGCTTTCTGACCCTCCATAGACAGCAATGCAACTACCACGTTTAAGGCCCAGAAAGATAGTAAGGACATTATTAAAATAGTCCAAGTGACATCAGTATTTCAACTGTAATAATATGAAGCTACTCAAATACTTTTTGTGTGCAAAGAAAACAAAAATAATGACTTCATTCAACAATTTCTTCTCTTTGGTGTCAGTCTTCGACATGTTTACAAGCGGTCATTCTGTTTTGTTTTCTTTGCACACAAAAAGTATTCTTGTAGCTTTATCAAATTACGGTTGAACCACTGATGTCACATCAATTATTTTAATGATGTCCTTACTACCTTTCTGGGCCTTGAACGTAGTAGTTGCATTGTTGTCTTGTTAGCCTGAATATATGAATATATATCAGCAATCTGATTAAGCAAATGATGTTACAACATCAGGCCCTTAAAAGACAAGACGACAGTTTGTGAACAGACGTCTAAACGTAAAGGATGGGTAGAGAGTGCTCATTTCTGGAAGAAGCCAAGTCGAGCTGTGCGAGGGTGTGTGAGAGCGAACTGAAAAGTGTTTGAGAGAGGGAGAGTGTGAAAAGCAAAAGAGGAAAGAGGACTCTTGAGAGGGAGACAGACAGACAAAACTCCTCACAAATAAGCAGGAGAACACTTCAGTATGGCACACAAAGACCTTAGAGCATTCGCTTTATTATACACACAATGTAATTAAGCCAAAAAATCTGGTTTGCTACGTGATTCAATAAGAGTGGAAACCATTTCAAATGTGTCCTCTCTCATCTGGGACACTGCAGACAAGAGAGCTATAATAAAAACAAGAAATGAGGGAAAACCAAAAGATATTTATGACACAAACGCTGTGACTGCCTGAAGAAAACATGCAGCGCCAAAACATAATCTGCCATCATCCCTTTTGTTTGTCGCCTTCTTGCTGTAACAAGGCCTGATCGTGTCTACAGAGAGCAGTAGAAGTTGAAATGCACTTCAAAGAGGATAATCTCTTTTTTTTCAATCTAACTTCGCATTAGCCATGGACAGAGCTCTTTTGTGTGAATGAACTGGATTTTTACATATTCTGAAGAAGTGTTTCTTCCACAAAACATTCTGACACAATGCTGGGGTGTTCTGGGTGGTTGCAGGGTGTTGCTATGTGGTTACTCTGAGTGAACAAATAGGTTACTTGCATTAAACTAGGACACAAAAAAATCTTGCAGCATTTCAAAACCTTCAAGTGCAGGTGCAACAGGAAATAGCTATAGATCTGTGCCATGTTGAGGGGTGATACATATTCTTTAAGGGCAGTATGCAGACTCACAGACTGGGCAGCATGACAGGAAATGTTCAGGACGTCTTTCTTTAACGGGCGCCGGTTTCGCTTAGGATGGGGAACTATGTCTGGCAGATGGCATGGTGGGGGAAGACTAAGAATGACACATGTTGACAGGAAGCCAGTATGGAAATGACAAGGCTTGGCAGGACGTTAAGGATGTGATGGGAGATGAAAGGAAAACAGAGAGAGGATTGTGTGGGAGAAGTCTTCATTTCGGCATGTGTTTGTGCATGAACATGCATGGAGCTTCCTCTGCATTAACATATTAAAAGTAACATGTCTGCATCATGCAGGCCACTACACTAAAAAATGCTGGGTTCAGCCCGTTGGGTCATTTTATTGGGTTGTTTTTAATATTTTTACCCAGGTGCTGTTTTTTTTTTTTTTTTTAAACCAAATGCTGGATTCAGCCCATTGGGTCATTTTATTGGGATATTTTTAATATTTTTTTACCCAGGTGCTGGGTAGTTTTAAAGGGGTCATTGGATGCAAAGTTCACTTTTACACGTTGTTTGAACATGTTGGCAGTGTATGTACACATCTACCCTATAATGATAAAAATCCATGCAGTGGTTTTTAATTAATCTGTAAAAATAATATCCTCTTTTGGGAATCAAGCCATTCTCAGATGCCTGTCGGTGTGGCGTCACACCGACAGAGGCCGCTCCCACGATAGTTGATTGACATGAGCGTCTTACCTCAGATCAGCTGTAACAGTCTGACCTCCATTGTTTCGATACCGGAGCAGGGATGTAAGTTAGTGTAAGTTAGACAAGAATATCTCCGATTGAGCGATTGAGGTGTTGTGTTGCTGGATGTAATAATGAACATAGTGGTCATCACTTACTCCCGACATCTGAGCCGCTGAAGATGCAGTGGAAAATGTTTGTTTGTGAAGGGAATGCGGCTCCAGATCTACATAAATGCGTCTATGTTCCCGCAAATCATTCATGATCCAGCTTCACCTACAGCAAAAGTGAGTATAAGGGTTTTTCTATGAATCTCTGCAATCACCTTTCCCAATAACGTGCTAGTTGACAAGTTTCGTGGCTAAACGCACTAAATGCGGCTAAAGTAAATAGTCTCATCACTCCACAGAGAGAAGAGAGGGGTGGGGCGAGCAGAGCTCATTTGTATTTAAAGCAGTAATCCATCAGAATGGGTTGATTTTTGCAGAGCTCATTTTGAGAAGATAAAATGGTGTTGTTTTACACTACCACTGAGAATTTTTAACCAAAGTATATTATAGACTTTTCATTAAGACCCTAAAGAATAATATCAACTTGTGGAAAATGGGCATACGATAACCCCTTTAAATAAAACAACCCAGCATGTTTGGTAAAAACATTTAACCCATCCAGCTGGGTCAAAATAACCCAGCATGTGTTCTGTCCAATATTTACCCAGCGCTGGGTTGCCAAATAACCCAAGTTGGGTTGTTTTTAACCCAGCATTTTTTAGAGTGTAGTTACATTACATCAAGGGATAGTTCACTCAATAATAAAAATTACCCCATGATTTACTCACCCTCAAATCATGCTATATGTATATGACTTTCTTCTTTCAGACTAATACAGAGTTATATTTAAAAGTTTTCTGGGTCTTCCAAGCTTTATAATGGCTGTGAATGGATGTCGAGATTTTAAAGCAAAATAAAGCTCTGTGGTGTTAATGATGTAAGATGTAGGCGTAGTGTAAGCTCCAGTAAGCACTGAAAAATGCTGAAGCGCATAGGAAAGAGCAAAACAAAGCAGTCGTCACAAATTAGAAGTATAAAACAAGGATTTGTAAAGGAAAAAAAATATGTAGGACTTCAATATAAGCCAATAGGAGACTGGTTTTCCTTTGCTCTAAACAAAACTTGGTTCTCACGAGACTAGCATATTCTCACCAGTGGATACGCTACGCTTATATCCTGTATCATCCGCTGGAACGCCACTCTCTCGTGAGCGTGCATACAACAGCTATTACGTTTTTTAAATATGTTTTAAATAAGTTTTAAATATGGATATTTTTCTTACATAAACACATTGATTTGCTTCAGAGGGCCACCAGGAGTCGTGTGGAGTATTTTTATGATGGATGGATGCACTTTATTGGACTATAAAAATCTCAACACCCATTCACTGCCATTATAAAGCTGGAAAGAGCCAGGACATTTTTTAAAATAACTCCGACTGCATTCATCTGAAAGAAGAAAGTCATACCTAGGATGGCTTGAGTGTGAGTAAATCATGGGGTAATTTTCATTTTTGGGTGAACTATCCCTTTAAGCAGATAAGCAGAAGCATATGCATGTATTTCTGTCCCTTGCTGTCACAAAAACACATGAAGAGTTCCGATGCAAAATCAGCTAAAAGCCATCTTGGTCAAAAATGAGATAAAGATACTGAGTGAATGCTCCTGACACATAGTATACAGTAGGTCCATCAAATATTTTTACTTCAAACTCGCTAAATTCCAGCCTCAGCCCAATCAGAAGTAACAGTAATTACATAGAAACCTATACAAAGTAGCCAGAAAGAAATGCTAATTTTAATGAAATACGTCAGATGGATTTAGGGGCTTCTGCATCTGAACTCTTCACATATTCTAGTTCAATACGTGTGCACAAACATTTTCATGTATATGTACATACTTTTAATGTTACCTGTAAGTTTTATTTCAATATAAGCTACACAGTCTATGCATATAAATATTAAACTCAGCCTAAGTGTTATGGCTCTAGCATCTGAAAGCAATCGTTCGGAAGAGCATGTCGATAAAAGATTGTCAACTGATGATATCACTGTTATAGCCCTCAAGATTGAGGGATTAGAGGTGTGATTGCACCGAGGTGACAAATCCTTCCTGCCTGTTTGCCTTGGTGTTTTGATATATGTGAGATATATTGTTTTGATATATTTCCAGGTATTATACTAGTCTAAGGCTTATAAATGGTTACGTAACTGGGAAAAAAATGCCACAGCATATAAATACAACATATGTATCAGTGTCAATTATAGCTCATTAGTTCGCCAGTCATCAATTTTGGGTGATATAATGGGATATCTTGCAGTAGCAAAGCTTTTCTCATGTTGTATCATGAGGATTATTCAAAATAAATTATTACTTTCATACAGCAAGGATGCATTAAATTGATCAAAAGTGACAGTATTTATAATATTCCTAATAGAATTTTTATTCCATTCTTTTGAACTTTCTTTTCAGAAAAGAATCCTGGAACTAAAATTCACAGCTTATTGAGTACAAAATCATCATATTAGAATGATTTCTGAAGGATCATGTGACATTTAAGACTGGAATAAATGTTACTGAAAATCAGTGTTGCCATAACAGGAATAAATTAGATTTTGTTGTAATTGTAATGAAATGTATTAATATTACTGTTTTACTGTATTTTAATCAAATAAATGCAGCCTTGGTGAAGTTCTTTTAAAAACATAAAACACCAAACATTTGAACTGCGGTGTAAATTATTGAAGAGTGTCTTTCTTTGCCAGTGAGTTTATAATTTATTTGACATAAAAATGTAAGGTTTGATGTGGAAAAGTCTCTTTTCCTGCTCACTGTGTATCTCAGTGACTTGAAGAACAGTTTAAATATTTTATCCAAAGGTCAAAGGCTATCTAAACAAACACAAGCCAGCATAGATCATAAATGGATAATAAAACAAAACAAAAAGTATCCTTGTCCCAAATTGCAATCAGCCAGCCAATGGGCAACAAGTAGCCTTATGCAACTAGTACAAAAGAGGCCTATTAATAATGAAAATTCAGTCTTGTGTAAATCAAACTTATTAAGTCAATAGCAAAGATTTGTCATCACTACAAGAATAACAATATGAAATTACATCAATCAAGTACAAGAAATATGAACCATATGAGGACCGGAGGCGACAGCACATCATTTGGTGTATTTAGGAAAAAGCAGAAAACAATCAGTCATTCTGAAACTAATTTAAAAAGGGTCGGGGAGAGTCGATGGTGATAGTCTGAGGGTTTGTGTTCACCTGATGTGTTGGAAGAAAAATTATATTTTAAAATCAGATCATTTTACTTGAAGAAAAAAGTCCTACTGTTAGCTCATATTCCTAAAATAGATAACAGCTACAAACTAGATTTCTTTTCCCAACAGATCAGACGTTCACTCCATTCTGTTTTACTAGTAAAGCATCTACACGGGTCCAGCAGGTACAATCAAACGTCCCTTCCGCGTACACACCGGACACTATGTTTATTCAGACACGAGGCCCATAAATCAAACACTAGCCGCATATCACCTCCAGTCGCCTCAAGGCAGCTTGAAATGGAAACTAATGCATTTTAGTATGAATCTGATCATAGGGACTGAATTGCACTGCTTAAAGACAGGTTGAAGGGTTCAACTGAGGTTTATATTTCAAAAAAAGTGCAAATTCACTTTACACACAAGCGATTGCCGGTGCTTAACAGCGTGTGTAAGTGAGGCTGTGTGTTTGTGCCTGAGTATCTCGCATACCCACATGTTCACACACAGACACCCACATGCATTGAGTGTTAATGTCGCTGTTTGTTGGCAGCTATCACACTTTCTCTGTTAATCTGCTCTCTGTTCCAGCAGCTTGTGGCTTGGAGATACCAGGCCATGTTGCCAAGCGACAGGTACCCATTCTGTTTTTCTTGGTTGCCATGGTGAGAGGAAAGAGGGTGGGGCCTGAATGAAACAGGTACAGACTGTCTCAGAGACGGCACATTGTCTCGTGCACTAAACAGAGATGCACGCATTAACAATGGTGAATATTTTTATATGAAATATTTAGGTTTTTTAGCAATGGTTTCATCATGGTATTGTTGTGTACAAAACAAGGACAATATAATGTAGCAATATATAATAAATAAGCAAATAAATAAAATGTAATCTATGAAGAGTACATTTGCAAAAACAAGTCTGTTTTAACCATTTTCAAAAATCATGTTTTTTCATTGTGCATTCCAATTAATCTCAGTCAAACTGCAGTTGGGTTATTTTGATTAAGCAAAAATAACTAAAAAATACAACTAACTCACACAATAAAACAATAAAAACATGATAACAATAAAAAAACTTTTTTTGCAAATAAACTCTTCATTAGAATAGAATAGAATAGAATAGAATAGAATAGAACAGAATAGAATTGCCATTGGATAGTAAACGTTTTAGTTTACTCGCCAGACTGACGTACTAGCATATAAAATCTTATGTCTAAAATGCTACAACTTTTTATATATCTGAAAGTACACTCTTAACATCAGTCAGTAAAGCATTATAATATGATATTATGGTAATCAAGCATTATTTAATGATGACCTTTAGAAATTAGAATTAAAATTTGGTAACCATGTATGGTAACCAATGCATGGTTGAATTAGGTTATGAATTAGGACTGGTGGTGATGCTTAAGATATTGTTGGTCATTCAGAGTTTTTTTTTTAATAAAAGGAAAGGAAAAAACTAACAATAATACTTACAATACTACGAATTCTACTTCTAATACAATGTGAAACGCAAGAAGGATTAATGAGCTGCTGGGTTCATGAATATTAATCACGCGGTCTGCGTTTGCTCGAACTGATTTGCTGAAATCAAAACAGGAACAATAATAAGGTTGGCGCCAGCCAATGAGACTGCATTTTGCGCATTAGTTCCGCCCATTACCAGAGAAACCGGTAGTATCTTATGCTTGTTCTTAAAAGCTGAAGAATTTCAAATGAACTCCGCTATTTTGACAGAAAAATACAGCAAAGAATGTCGTTTACATGTAGCGCGTAAATTCAGCATGATATACAAGACTCTCTTGCTATCTCTCAGCAAAGCGACGGCGAGTCATGCGCCTTCACAGTAGACGTTACGGTACGTCAAATACAGGTACACTGCGCATCCATTGAGGTTAATTAAAAATAGCACCGATTGCTTGATGGAGAATTAAACTCTGAAGCGCTCATCTGAGTAAAATCTAATAATTTATTAGCTAACGGCTAATGTTAGACGTCATTTAGTCGCCCAGAGTGAAGATTTAGTTGCTTATGCGAGTGATTTACACACATTGTAGAGGGTAACAGACTTTTTAAATATTTTAAAACTTTTTACTTATTTATGAAAATCCAGATTTAAAATACCATGCCTGGAAGAAACATTTTCCTATCCAGGATGTTTTAAAAAGGACCCATAAAGATATCCAAATATGAATCCAGTCCTTTACAAGTTTACATATATTTATCTAAGGGCAATTTCTGAAGTATTTCCAAACTGCAGCAAGCTTTAACAAGCATTAGTGTTATGAAATTACACACACACAAAAAAATGTAGTACTAAATATGTATTTCATGTACATCCTATTTTTAACCACAGCAGAGATGTTGTGTCTACACACTGCTAGGGGGTGAAACACTGCAAGCTGATCTTAGATCAAAATTCACACTTTTTATATAATTTATTTATGGTTAGCAGATAAATAGCACAATACTCTGAACTGTCTAATAGGCGAGATAAGGAGGATTAACAAACAGTGATGTTATTTACTTCATCATGTGCATATTCTTTGCAGGTTATTAGACCGTGCGATTGTTCGTAGAATTACCCTGATGTGATAGCATTCAAGGTGTTGTCTTAGTTAACGGCAATTACGGTTTTGTTTGCGTGAAAGAAGCGAACAAAAGAAAGGATAGGCAATAAAGCCTCTGCCTCCAGCTGGTTTCTTCTTTTTGTGGGTGCAGAGTGCCAGTGGGATATGAGGGGCAATGGCCTCAAGCTGGTATTTCCTGGAAAACTGAGATAATGGGAGCTGAGAGAGAAGGTAAAATACGTGAAAGTGTTAATTACATAACCTGGCAAGTGTCTTAAAAATGATTTATGGCCACTATATCAAGTTAATGACTGCTACACTGACCACTACAGCTAAACCTATTCTTAAGTGACAAATCAGCAGTTGCTTTTGAGAAGAGGTCAGGTCGAGTGTGCTGATAACTTGGCCTTAAAGGATAAGTTCACTCCTGAATTAAAATTTCCTGATAATTTACTCACCCCTATGTCACCCAAGATACTCATGCCTTTATTTCAAAAAGAAATTCAGGTTTTTGAGGAAAACATTCCAGGATTTTTCTCCATATGGTGGCCAGCTGGCTGAAGAACCAAATTGCCGTTTCGATGCAGCATCAAAGGCTCTACAAGATCCCAGCTGACGAATAAGGATCTTGAAACAATAATCATTTTCTAAAAATAATTACAATTTATATACTTTTAACCACAAATGCTCATCTTGCACTAGCTCTGCGATGCGTTTAAGATTTTGCGCATTACATAATCACATTGGAAAGCTCAGGGCGAAATTTTTTTTTACTCCAAATTTAAAATCATCTTACATCATTGTTTTATCTTTTTTTTTTTTTAATTTGTTTGACTTTTTTTCCATGTTCATGTGTGAAGTTGAGCATTTGTGGTAAAAAGTATTCAATTTTTTATTTAATTTTTTTAGAAAATGACAGATGCTAGATAAGACCCTTATTTCTTGGCTGGGATCATGTAGAGCCCTTTAAAGCTGCACTGAAACTGCAATTTGACCTTTCAACCCATTGATCCCCACTGAAGTCTGCTATATGGAGCACTATATGGAATGTTTTCCTCAAAAACCTTAATTTCTTTTCGACTGAAGAAAGAAGACATGAACATATTATGTTCCTATTTGTTAGTATGTTCCTATTTGTTATTATGTTACTATTTGTTCACTGTTTCTGCCATGGGATTGACATCCCGTGGTAACTGGGAACTCACAAGCTCCAGTCTGGATCCAGAACACTTAAGAAGAGATGATGACAACCCCTCAGAGGACTTCAGATGATGCCAACCCTGAAACAACATACAGCACTACCGAATTTTGCTACTAATTTATGGTGTTTTTTGTCTGTTTGATTACGTCATTAATTGAGCTTTACCATACATCTCGGCCATATGTACATCAACTTAACATAGTCACCAATTGTAAGCTACTACTAAATATATTGTAAAAACTTTCATTTGGTGTAAAGTTGCTTTGCAACGATATGTTTCGTGAAAAGCGCTATACAAATAAATTTGAATTGAACATATTGAATGACATGGGGTTGAGTAAATAATCAAGAAATTTACATTCAAAAGTGAACTAATCCTTTAACAAATGCATGCTAGTTATAAACTTAATTCAGAGTAGATGCCTATTTAAAATCTCTTTAACATCTGTTTAAAAGCATATCAAATTGTAAATAAAATAAAAATACTGAAATTAACATACCATCTACACTAAACCTACAAACGTGAAATACAAATGCACTTACTGAAGCCACCATGCCATTTTAGCTTGCTTCATTGCTGTACCAGGTGAGCTGCCGAGCAAGTTTACTATGTTAGAAAAGCCAGACATATGGAAGAAAAGTGTTTTGAGACTATAACATAGTATTGTGCAAAAAACACACAAAATATGTCTTTATTACTTAAAAAACTGCCAGAAAATAAAAAAAGTTTTAATGTCACTACTGCTCATTTCAGCTAGAAATTGACTTGTATAAGTATAGGTATGTTTTTGGAGTTTTGAAAAAAGGTAGGCCTATTTCAATAGGCCTAGGTTGAAATGTAGCAATGTATTTCTATAACCATCCCTATCATTATAAAACCACTCACACATGCTCTTATGCTGAAGTCTATTGTGATCAGTCATCTCAATAGTGCTTCAACACATGTCTTTGTTCCCTTTCACACACCCCATTTCCCCCTCATTGCTTTTTAGTTTGTACCTCCTTCATAGCCTGTACCCTCTCTTCACCTCTCTAAAAGAGCTCACCATTTCTGGACCAGTAATAATAGCTCCAATGCATGTCTGCAGTACTTAAAAACTGGACTAGCACATGAGTAATTTTTTCCATTCATACCATTCTGAGGTGTTCCGTGTGAAGCGTGCGATCGTGACGACGAGTCAGTTCTTGTTAGTCTCCAATGAATGGTCTCTCACACTGTTCTCTTTTCACGAATGCTATAGGGATCTTTGTGATATGATGTTAGTTATAAGAGGCTCAAGCATGGCAGAAAGAATTGGTTACTGTCATTTAAGGGTGCAAGTTTGAGGCAAAAATTGTGCAATTATTCCCTGAGTGTCAGGGAATATTACCAGACTTTATTGCCACTATTATACTGTGCGAAGCAAAATGTATCCAAAAACTAAAGAGCTGTACACTGTAAACAACAAAAAAACAATTTGTTGAGTCAACAAATTTGTTACCCTGCTGCCTTAAAATTTTTAGTTCAGTCAACCCAAATAAATTTAGTCAACTTGAAAGATTAAGTTTTGTTAAGTTTTGTTAAACCTAAAAGCTGGAAAAGTTACCCAGCTGCCTTAAAATTTTAAGTTGAATCAACTCAAATATTTAAGTTGTCTTTTAGTACAACTTAACATTTTAAGTTGACTAATCTTTTTTGAAATGACTGAAATTAAAATTAAGCCAGCCAGGTAACAAATTATTTTAAGTTGTCTCAACAAATTGTTTTTTACAGGGTATAGCTGTACTTCATGTTGTGCTTTGGATGTACTTTTTTTTTTTTTTTTTTGCCTTCAAAAAAGTTGTTTTGTTTAAATTAAAACATAGAATTCTCTGCATAGACAGCAATGCAACTACCACATTCTAGGCCCAGAAAGGTAGTAAAGATGACGTTAAAATAGTCCATGTGACATCAGTGGTTCAACCTTAATTTTATGAAGCTACAAGAATACTTTTTGTGTGCAAAGAAAAAAAATAATGACATTATTCAAGAATTTCGTCTCTTCCGTTTCAGTCTTTGACGTGTGTTCACAAGACAACGCACTGTGGCGCTGTTGATGCAGGAGCAGTATTTCATCAAAAATATCTTAATTTGTGTTCCAAAGATGAACGAAGGTCTTACGGATTTAGAACAACATAAGGGTGAGTAATTAATGACAGAATTTTCAGTTTTGGGTGAGCTATCCCTTCAAATTTACTTTTTATATATTTTATATCTAATTATATCTTGTTTTGGGACGTGTAGACATTTCTATAAATACACAAATACTGATTGAAATAATTATAATTTGCAATGTACTAAAATTAGATTTGATGGTAAATTCCAAGGATTTGATCCTGTGTTATATCTGGTGAACATAATCTGAATTCATAAAGGCAGAAACTGAAATGAAAATGTTCTTATACTATATGCACACCAACAAAGATTATATTTGCTCATGCACGAGTATGTGAGTATCAGTAATGAATGAATAAGTGACCACATTCACATGCACAAAAACAATCAGATATAGTATAAATCTGAAATTGTTCATATTATGTGTGATGGAAACGCTTTATTTTAAGGGGAGATGCTGCAGGCAAAAACACAGTTTTTTCATGCACCTGTCAAATTTGAGATTTTGGGCTTTTTGGTTTTTCACACAGTGTTTTTTCAGACTAGTGGAAAGAAAACATCCAAAAGACACAGTTAAGTGTTTCTTTTATAGCACTTTATCTATTTGTGTCAATAGATTTCCATTACAATACATATTTTTAAAGGCGTTTTCTCAAAATGAGTTTTTTCTTCTACACTGAGCCATAAATCTCCACTTCAGTAGCACTAACACACACCAAAATTTACATTTTTGTTCCTGTCTATATCCTGAAGGTTTTTACAGAGGGATTTGTTCATATATAATTTGCTTGATTTTATACAACATTTTATTCCCCCCAAAATATATTGTTTTCTGTCTGTTCTGAGTATTTTCTAAATTATGGAGTGACAAAAACGAGATACCCAAAATTCCCTCTGTAAAAACCTTTGGCTCTAATATGTCAAAAAAATTTAAACAAGACGTTTGAAACTGACTTCATCCAGTGTTTAGACTGTTTTGTACAAGAAATGTATGCAAATTAACGCATATCTCATTAAATAATGCCTCATTTGCATTTATTAAACCTAACATTTTAGAAAACTTGTAATACGAAAAAAATCTTTGCAATTATCAATGTAATCAATTAACTGGGTTAGCAAGGCAATAACTATTAGTTATATTTTTACCCTTTTCAGTAGTATCTCACCATAAATATCCATTATATTCACTTATATTTGTAATAATTATTTACATCAACACATATCTGAGGTCTACAGCACAACATAACAGGGAGTACTGAGCTGTTCTTACATCAAGGACATGTTTTTGAAAAAAAGAACATAAATCAATATACAGATGAGCAAAAGCAGCCTGAAATTCACAAAGGTGACCTTTGCAATTCATCCTTCACCTTCTTGTCTAAGGACATGAATATAAATGAAAGATTTGATTAAATTACTAATAATGCAGTGTATTCCAGTAGTTGTACTCCTTGGTGAATGGAAAACACTTTCAGAATAAAGGAAATGGAAAATGCTTTCTGTGTGAACATGGATAACAACACTGATTACGGAAATGTTATTTGAAAGACATTCTGAATGCATATATTGACAGAGCAATGCAGGTAAAGCGTGTGGATATGTTGGTCAGGCAACATGAAACCTGGACTAATCAGTGCAAAAAACCTGGACCACCATGGAATGCATGCTGGTCTTCTGAGCAGGATTCCATTGACTAAAACCCCTTATTTTTGGAGTAGCTATTCTGGCTAGCCCTCAGTAACTGGATTCAAGCTGATTTTACTGGAATGCCATTCCCCTATTACCCAACAGTACAATAATCTTATAAAGGAAGTGAAAGATAAGACGCAAAACTTGTACTGTCTGAACAGACTGAAAGGTGTGTGTTATATGTTTGATTTTAATAGCCTTCCTTCACATCTAATTACACACACACACACACACACACAGACCGACATGCCGTAAACACACCCTCTAAACCCTCTAATACAGCATTAATTGGTCATTAGGACGTCCACAAGCACTAAAACCACGTTGATCATTAACTTGTGATAGTACAGAAAGAGGTAGCCAAGGTAACAATGCCGTCTTGAGTCTGTATGTTATTCCAGTCAGATAAGACTGCGCTCACATACTTGGGTCACCAAAGTGCCTTTTTTTATTTCGTGTAGTAGCCACTTTGATCAGAGCGGGCAATGTCATCATGACACTGTCAACTTCCAGCTGTCCTCTAGCATCCATAAAACTTTAATTTATCTATAACGAAGTTATTCTTTAATATATTAGATATAATATCTAATAGCTGACAGCTAACATAACATTTAATCTCTCCATGTATGAAAAGACACTCTCAAAAGGCACAGTTTGATTAACACCGACTCTGTGATTTAGATTTGTTTCATTCAGGCATAAAAATAGGACGTAGTTAATCCCTGATGTGATTGAGATCAGAGCAAAGGATATCAGAGGCATATTGTTTTTATGCGGCGTAAATTAATTAAGAGCGCGAGGGTGAACATTATTGAGCTTTAGTGGTTAGAGGCAGAGAGTGAGAGAGCGTAAAAGGTGCTAAAGAGACATGGATAATGAAAATCACACCAAAATGAACAACCCTTGAAATTGCACAAGAAATGTAACTGCCATAAAGAGCCAATCACAGAAGGTTCCCTTGAGTGAGCCGCCTACCGGTGAAATCACCACTAAAGTAATTTTATATGAAGTAAAATAACTTTGAAAAGTACATGAAACCAAGTTTGGATTAAATGCACTCTAGACAACCATGATATTGTCTTTGCATATGTGCTTGAAGGGATAGTTTAAAATAAATAAAATAAAATAATACGATTTCTGTGATCATTTACTCACCTTCATATTTTTTTAAACTGTTTGACTTTCTTCTGCAGAACACAAAATAAGATATTTTGAGGAACGTTTCAACATTTTTTGTCCATACAATAAAAGTCAATGGTCTGAATCCCAGTGACTTTTACTGTATGGAAAAATAAAATAAAATAAAATAAAATAAAATAAAATAAAATAAAATAAAATAAAATTTAAATAAATGAAATAACTTTTACTGTATGGAAAAATAAAATACAAAATAAAATAACAGACTTTTGTGATAACTTACTCACCCTCAAATTTTAACTGTTTGACTTTCTTCTGCAGAACACAAAATAAGATATTTTGAGGAATGTTTCAACATTTTTTGTCCATACAGTAAAAGTCAATGGTCTCCAAAAAAAACACTGAATCCCAGTGACTTTTACTGTATAGAAAAAATAAAATAAAATTGTCCATGCAATGAAAGTCAATGGTCTCCAAAACAACACTGAATCCCTGTGAATTTTACTGTGTGGAAAAATAAAATAAAAAATTAAATAAAATAAAAGACTTTTGTGATCATTTACTCACCCCCATATTTTAACTGTTTGACTTTCTTCTGCAGAACACAAAATAGATATTTCAAGGAATGTTTCAACATTTGTTGTCCATACAGTGAAAGTCAATGGTCTCCAAAACAACACTGAATCCCAGTAACCTTTACTGTATGGAAACATAAACAAACAAACTAACTAACTTAAATATACTAAACTAAAATAATAATAAAAAAAAAAAAACACAAGAAGGAAAAAAAATAGCTTTTGGGTAAGCTATCCCTTTAAAGATTTAAAAATGAATCAATTCAGTATTTTTATTTAATAGCATAAGTTACTCTCTCAAGCTGCTTTTTTTACTCAGAGCAACAACAAAGAAAATCCTACCCATCCTTGCATGCATGTCTCTGGCATTTAAATCAAATTTTATGTTCATTATTGACTGTGTAAAGACCTCAATACCTGTACTTGAGTTTTTGTTTATTTATAACAATGAAAATGTCAGACAACGCATTTGGTTAGCACTTTGAATACCTGAATGTACCAAGTATACAATCTTGCAAACAGACAAAGAACATTCAGTACAGTATGTTCAAATATTACCATCCTTTAGCAACTTGAAATTTAATATCAGAAAAAAGAATATGAAACTCATACAATTTAATAGAGAAAGATACATATTCAGAGTCTCCTAAGACAATAATTTGTTTAACAACATCAGTCAAGGCCATTTTGACCATTTTTCTAACCAGTGCAACTAAATAGTCGATTTCTGCTGCTTTGGCTGTAAGACTTTTATGCAAATACACTTGTCACATGTGAAACAGGGCTTTGCTGCACTCATATTTGGGATGCGGGTGCTGTCAGGTCCTATATAGTTGAAGTTAGCCTAAGTCTGCATAATTAATCAGAAATTAATATTTTAATAAATATATGAATAGATTTTATGCTTTTGGACTGAGAAAGAACATTCAGTTCTGAAAATTTCATTGTTTCATATTTTCATAGTACACAGAATTATTTAGAAAAAGCAAGAAAAATTTCAATTGTCATGATATTGGTGTCTTAATAGTTCTTTTGTACTGTCAGGGATTTGAATTCTGAAAGGCATGTCTAAACATGCAAATGTAATCAACATTAAAATATCCCATCACCGTCAGATTCACACAAGACGGACAGTGACTAAATATCTAACCTTGATGTGTCAGCCTATTGAATTAATCACCAGGTAACGCTTGTCATTATGAGACGAGACACTGGCTTTTACCTTGGGGGGACGAATAATGAATGCAGAATAGCGTGAAGAGACAGACATGCGGTAGGACCTTTCGTGTATTCGTCAGAGGAAATCAGCTCTCGTGACATAATGAGAGGGTCACATTGGTAGAGCTCTTCAGCACCTGCACTTATCATTCATGAAATGTGTGAGAAAGAGAAAGACCCGTCACTGAAGTCCTTTCCTTCCCAGGCATTTGATTTTGTAAAGGTTCTTCATTAAAATGATTTAGTGGAGAGGCCGCACTGCAAGCTGCCATGACATGGTTATAGGGACGATCACGAGTCAATTATATATGCTTTGACTAGTGGCAGATCTCATGTCCTCTCAGATAAATCTGCTCATCATGTAGGAAGGGTATCTTATTATAATATTAGCACACATTAATCCGCCCATTTCCACCAATGGCACCGCCATTCTGTTTTCGCAAGTGACAACGGTGTAGCAGTTCTAACACCATGGCAAAAGTTTTAGCAAAGCATGCTAACTGTTTTACAGACGAGCACAGAACACTATTTAGAGTCCCAGCCTCAGAGGAGACAAGAGAGCAGTGGATTTATTGATTTATTTACTGTATATTACACTGCTGCCACACAGATCTAATATAAACATGCAATTTCTTTCCCAGCTGTTTACCTTCACAGACATAACCAACCGTTTTTGTAACTCATGTGTGTTTTAACATAAACTTGTGTGTATTTGACAGTTTAAGCGCAATAAGACGTGAAAGAGAACTTGGTTTAGTACT
Organism: Cirrhinus mrigala; assembly: GCA_036247105.1. Classification (NCBI taxonomy): domain Eukaryota; kingdom Metazoa; phylum Chordata; class Actinopteri; order Cypriniformes; family Cyprinidae; genus Cirrhinus; species Cirrhinus mrigala. Next base: position 18,826,142 of record CM070015.1, read on the forward strand.
CACATGCCGCTTACAGCCGTTTTTTGTGCGTGTGCTTCAGATGTGTGTGCTCAGAAAACCGTATATCAGAAGTTTACAGCTTTAAAATGCATGATTTCAGCGCGATAGACAAGATAATCAAAACCAAACAGATGATTTTAGCAGAGTATTTGAGGAATGAGCTGTAAAGGCAAGGGTTGCGAAGGGTTTCATAACAAAACTCGCCCAATTGCTACTCAAAAGTAGCCCAAACACTTTCTGAGGGGGTCACATCTGAGGATAAATACAGGTTTTTTGGCAGTGTTCCCCTAGTAAAATTAGAATTCCAGTGGCTAAATATAACATCACTGGGGTTGCTTCGACCCGCGGGCATTAGTGTTAAAGTAGCCAAATTTCATGGGAAAACCGCGGACTTGGCAACACTGGTAAAGGCACAACCCTATTCTGGAAAAGGGGGCGGGGAGCAGCAGCTCATTTGCATTTAAAGAGGCGTGCATGAAAACAGTGTGTTTCTGTTTTCACTCAAAATGGGCATTTTCAAAATTATACAATAAATGATCTGTGGGGTATTTTGAGCTGAAACGTCACAGACACATTCTGGGGACACCTGAGACTTAGATTACATCTTTTAAAAAGGGGCATAATAGGTCACCATTAAAATAATTTACTCCAGTGTTCAGTGTCTTTCTTCAAAAACTATTTTAATATGCCGATTTGCTGTTGAAGAGACATTTTGGGTGTGTAATGACAGTAAGTTTACTAAATGGCATAATATGTAAGATTTTTTGATTAAGATCCAAAAACTACTAGAACAGTGTTGTATATTTTGCAGACTTGTGTACTTAGATTATCCCAAATGTTTTGAAGAATGTTTAAATCCAGAGAAATAAGCAATTTTAATTAGTTTAATGTGTCACCTGCCAATGACATCATACACCCTCGATTTTCTGGTTTTATTTTGTAGAAAGTTATATAGAAGTTATATAGAAGTTATGCATTTTATTAGACAGGTGACGAACGCACAGAGTAGTATTATAACAGAACTTTCAACACACTCAAATGTATCTAGTATGATAATACAGCGCTGCTTTTTCGTACATACGCATGACCGGAAAGAGCAGAAGTAGGCGACTGTGGCATAATAAAAGCAAGCTTGCTGCTTTCAAGCCGTGTATCGCTCTCATCCTTTATTAGCAAATCGCTCCAGCGGCCTTGTTTCGCATCCATGACTTTCAGCCCCACCCTGCTTCATACTACAGTGACTTTAATAAGTTTTTAATAAATTAGCTCATCAGTGAACATGATTTCTGCCCAAGCCCTGACAGATTGCATCGGCTGTGAGGAAGAAGACAACTCCCATGATTCCACGCTCAATCACGGCGTCATCAAATTACGCCTTTGTTTCTTGTTTGTTTTGAATATGTGTCCTCTAGAGGCGAAAACATATATATATTGTGCCTTTAAATACAAATGAATGTTGTCAATTGCCGCAGAAAATTATTTTGAATTATTTCGAACAAAAAATACATTTTAAAAGGTTTAAAAGCAGAAATGTATATCTTGTCGTACAATAGTGAAGTTTTCTAGGTGGAGAAAGTTCTAGTTTTCCATTACAAAGGTATTTCTGATGGGATTTGTTCCATTACATTATAGTTCCTGAGTCCTTGTGTATATCATGCCTAAATTAATAGGTTTACACTTGGACAACGTTATTTTTAACTTTAAACAGATTTTATAACACCAGTCTCCTGCAAACATGTAATTTAATCATTTCACTGTGATGGACCATTTTCTTCTGGAACTGTAGTATTGCCCAATGGGCTTCCACTGTAAGCCCTTTTCTTGTTTGCTCTTAAAAACTATGGGAGAATTGTTTTCTGTGGTAATTGACAGCACAGCACAAACGCTGTTCATAAAGCTTAAGTTGTGTTTAATAGAGATTACTCCCTAACTACAATGTTATCTGCCGCACCTCGTGGGTGGTGAAGGCTGCATAGTAAAGGCAGCAGAAGTAAACAAAGACCAAAAAATATTCTAAAAACAGTCTAGACATCTGGTTTGGATGTACCTTGATATCCTGCCTTTTAGTCTAGTAACATTAACATCAGACATCCTCCTGTAAAACATCTTTTTCCATTCACTGCTATTTTTAGACATAGGTTGGTTCAGAAAGGTAGTTCAGAATGAGACGGTGCGCGTATGCATGAACGAGGGATTGAGAGTGGTCTCAAAGTGCCGATCAATGTAGTTGGGCAATTCAGATACACAAAGCCAGAGATATAAAAAAAGATGACAAGTGAGTGAAAGCAAGACACAAAGAGAGAGAGAAAGAGCCTTCAAGGAAATCAGGTAAGAGGACATGTGGTGTCTGCATTTACAGATGTCTGCTCAAGTGGCTGGTAGAGAAAGGAACAAAATTAGGTAAAAAAAAAAAAAAAAAAAAAAAAAAAAGTGAAATAAAATAATAAAATACACTGCTAGTCAAAAGTTTTTGAACAGTAAGATTTTTAATGTTTTTTAAAGAAGTCTGCTCATTAAGCCTGCATTTATCTGATCCAAAGTACAAAAAAAAGCGTAAAAAATTGTTTCATATTTTTACTATTTAACTGTTTTCTATTTGAACACATTTTAAAATGTAGTTTATTAATGTGATCAAAGCTAAATTTTTAGCATCGTTACTCCAGTCTTCAGTGTCACACGATTCTTCAGAAATCATTCTAATATGCTGATTTGCTGTTCAAGAAACATTATTATTATTATTATTATTATTATTAGCAATATTTAAAACAGTTTAGTACATTTTTTCAGGATTATTTGATGAATAAAAGATGCAAAGATCGGCATTTATCTGAAATAAAAAGCTTTTGTAACATTATACAATATACCATTCAAAAGCTTGTAGTCAGTATATTTATTTTTGGGAAATAAATATTAGAAATTAATACTTTTATGTAGCAAGGATGCTTTAAATTGATCAAAAGTGATGATAAAGACAATGTTACAAAAGATTTCTATTTTAGATAAAAGCTGTTCTTCTGAACTTTCTATTCATCAAAGAAACCTGAAAAAAATTCTACTTGGCTGTTTTCAACTGAAAATTCTACTACTAATAATAATAATAATAAATGTTTTTAACAGCAAATCAGAATATTAGAATGATTTCTTAAGCATTATGTGACTAGAGCAATGATGCTAAAAATTCAGCTTTGAAATCACAGAAATAAATTACATTTGGAAATATATACAAATAGAAAACAGATATTTTAAATAGGAAAAATATTTCAAAATGTTACTGTTTTGCTGTACTTTGGATCAAATAAATGCAGGCTTGGTGACCAAAAGAGACTTCTTTAAAAACATTAAAAATTTTACTGTTCAAAAACTTTTGACTGGTAGTGTAGTATATTTAAAAAATAAAATAAAATCACACAAGCAAATAGAACAGGAGTCTGAAGTGAAGCACTACTGAGACAGATTTCTGAAAAGAAATAAATGATATATATATACACATTTGTGCCTGTCCAAACTCAACAAAGCATCTCACAAAGGGCCAGTGTGTGGAAACCCAAGAGTGGTGCCCTTTGCCTCTATTGTAGGCCTGTTCCTGGCTGCCTGCTGGTTCATGCCACTTTGTTTGCCCTCACATTGTGGCCCTCAGCTGCCAGGAACAGGTGACAGGTGGAATGTAATTTAAAACCCTGTGGAGTGAGCTAGCAGACTAATATCGTTCTCCTACTCCCCAGAGGCGGCATGAGGTATAATATTGGACTGGTAATTGGGTTGGGGGAAGGTATACTTCTGTGTTTTATCAAGTTAAACGTAAACATGTTGTGTGTGTATAACTTTAATTGATTGGCAAAGAGTGGCAAGGTTGTCAGTGTGAGGAACTTTCAAGTGACAAAGCACCACAGGAGAATTTTGGGTATTGGGTGACACATTATTACTATGTAGTGGGTCCGTGTAGTGAAAAATGTAAATGATGTCTCTGCCGCATTTTATAAGCTTATTAATGTCACTGCTTTGATTTATTTATTTAAATGCGTCATGTGACCATCTGGTGTGTTTGGTCAAACAGAGAACCTCTTCGTTCTGGGATTTGAGTGTGTCAGACATTCTGCGCTACTAGCTAAGCGTGAAGCTAGGTTAATCCTCAAATGTTCTCAATTCTGATGAAAATAACAAATGTATAAATCTCCAGGGAATCGGTGTGCCGTCACTCTCGGAATTCTCAAAAGAAGAGTGCCAATCAACAAATAATTCATGGAACGTCGCACCATCCTGATTGAATGGAACACAACAGAAAGAGTAATGAACAACCACACAGCGCCTGCCATTCAATCAATAGCCTTGACCTGTGCTGTAGTTTATTTTTCATCTTTCCCAGATGCATCATCTCTTGTTAGAGCAGTCAAACTCATGATTTGTCATTCTCCATACTGTAAATTCCTCTTAGTCTACATGTTTCTTGGAGACACTCCGAATTCGGCCAATAGCTGTCGGCTAATTGGCTAAGAGGATGCGGAGGCCCGTCTGGACCGTGTTGAAAGCCTGAGGATGAATATTTATGAGGAGGAGACTGTACAGTGGTAGTACTAACTGCTGAGGTACAGAAAATCAATAGTGCAATGAGTTCAGTGACAGAACATCTGACACAGGTGATTAAGGAGAACAGGGAACAGAGGACACAAGGACATTCGGAGCAGACAGTGGTAAGTAAATGGGATGGGAGGTTAAGTGATACAAGACAATGAACAACGCAAAGGCAACGCAAAGAGATTTTCATCTCAATTGTTTCTCCTAGACAGCAATGAGATTAAATGAAGAGCACTTTTATGTAATTCTACCATTTCTCACATTTCTCCTGAGTATGGACCCAGTATTTTCAAATATATTTTATAAGACAGATAGTTCCAGGCCTTGATTCTGACTGAATGAGCAGCGTTCAAAGGTGTTGTAAATTACTCTACAAACATACACCTTTGTTTACTTCTGTGTGTTGCTTGGCAACCAATTTGCTGCAAGCACAACTGTTTCTGAAGAATTACATTGTTTGATGGACGAATACTGTATTTATATCATTACACTTTATTTTCTCTGTTTTATTTTGTGAAATCTTATTATGTATATGGAATAACCATTTTATTAAAGCAATAAACCCTGTGAAGCCATGGATTACAGTGAATTTATAACAGCTAAGGGGCATTGTTAGGCAGAACGTGAAGCGAGTGTATGTTTGTAGAGTAATTTACAACAGCTTTGAATGTGGGTTAACCAATCAGAATCAAGGACTGGAACTATCCGTTTAACCCTTTCACTGGTGAGTTTAAAATATTCTATCTGACCCCCCAGAGTGAGTTTTTTTTAGGCGACCGTTATTTTAGAACGTTCACTTTATTGTTTCCATGGCGACGCGTCATGATTGA